>CAMQGK010000341.1:2415000-2877500 GCA_947000775.1 Pterois miles
GCACTGTGATCCACATCATAAACATACTGTAAGTACTGCAGAAAACAACAACGACTAATAATCAAACATGACTATATTATGATGCCAGGTCGCCTCCAATAACAGAACTTTACATGTGAAAGCAGCCGTGGTAAAAAAAAATAATAGTAATTATGATGAATGCATACATATATACATTGAAAATGAAAAAATAAAAATAAAATAAAAAAGCAAAAATTAAAAAATTTAAAAAAATGATTTAAAAATCCAGATGTGTGGATGTAAATGGGTTCTCTGGGTCCCCACCAGTCTCCCCTTTACAGACATGCCCACTTTATGATAATCACAGTCAGTTTCTGGTCAATATCTGTCATAGTTTTGTGTTGTTAATTGATTTCCAGTAATAAATATATACAGACATTTTATAAAGCAGCATATTTGTCCACTCCCATATTGATAAGAGGATTAAATACTTGACAAAAGTCCCTTTAAGGTTCATTTTGAACCGATAAAAAAAAGTGTGTTAAGTAATTAAAACAAAAAATGTAAATGAAGGGTTAAATCTAGAAATAATAATTAAGCTTTTGGGCTGTTCTGAACAGTGTTACAAGAGTTTCATAATTAAAAATCAAAATAATTGTAATAATGTCACAAAACAATACCAACTCAAGGTCCACTTAAGGTCCACTTAAGGTCCACTTATCACTGTAACTTTTAAACTAACACAGACGATGAGTCCTGAATATGATATGGATGAAATTAATCTACAGACCATCTCACAACTGAGCAAACTCTGTCCACTGATGAAAACCATGTGACATGTTTGAAAGCCCTGGAAAGAAAATGTGGACCTTGAGTTGAATTTTCAAGAAGGACCTTTCATGCCTAATTTTAAGTATTCGACAGAGCACCTCCACATATACAGTATGAAATATCTAAACACTTGTGTGTGAAAACGTCTCAGTTTTGAGTGACGTTGGATAAGGTGACACAGTCATTACAGGAGAGAGAAAGAAAAGGAGGTCAGTGCCTGAAGGGGTGGGGTGATGGTGAACACTCAGTAAAGACTCTCAGAGCTAACACACATGTTGTCATCCACACACTAGACCGTCTATTGGAGTAACATCAATGCACCTTCATCTCCCTTAAATAAACACTACTGATGAGGCGCAAACGCTGCCGTAAATCCTGCAAAATACTGCACACTGCACACAGTTTTCAAGTCTAGAGCCATTTATCTGGAGACTGAAAGTGAGGCTAGTAGCCCACATTGAGGGTCCACCATGACATTCAACAAACTGCAATTAAAGCTGCTGCCTGACTGACCAGAAAGGCCCCATACACAACAAATTTGACTGTGAACATAGACTGTTCAGGCCGGAGTGCAGCACGCTCCTGAACCCACAGGTCCATATTAACAAGACAGACGCAGCACAGAGCCTGAACAGAGGGTCAGGGGCTCGGGTTCACAGATAACCCCTCTTATAGGGGATACCTGTTCACTGTTAGGGCTAGTGCAGTGGAGAGGGATTATTGTGTGGTGATGCTATCATCACATCCACTCTCCCACTGTCTATTTATAGATCACAGAGCTCTCCCTCCCTCTCTCTGTCTCTCTTTCAGGCTCTCTGTCAGATTCTCCATACTGAATGCCAAATGCATTAAAAGGCGAAGGTCAGAAAAAACAGCAGCACTAACCAGCAGTTAGTGGTTTCAAACTCGCACCTGTCCCTGATCTTAGACTCAGAAAGCTCCTCTTAGGTTGGCATTAGGGCTGTCAAAGTTAACGTAAAGTTGTTTTAACGCAGCTAATTTATTTCATTGCATTAACGTAACCGATCTTTCGGAGGTTTTAGTTTGGCTCAGCTGTAAAGTGAGAGTGAATTTACCGACCTCATATGAAACCAGCAGGTCATACCACCATCTATCTATCTATCTATCTATCTGTCTATCTATCTATCTATCCATTTATTATATTTTTTATTTTGGCAGGTAATGTCCTTCATACCTATAACACTGTTGCTCATTGGAAAAATCTACCGTGTTAACATGTCCGGAGGTTGTAGTGGCTCTGTTTTAAAGCTAGAGTGAAGATACTGGTATCATATGAAACTAGAAAACTTGATCCTTTGGTGCCAACTGTGCTCAGCAGTTTTGTACATACCAGCTTACTGCAGGTTAAATAATGCTCTAAACTTGTGCTAAATTAATGGTGAGGGCAGATTTTTTATGCTAAAGTCAGAACCTGGGAGGGTTTCTGGACAATATCTGGCATTAATTAGTGTTGATAATTGATTTCCAATAATAAATATATACATATATTTGCATAAAGCAGCATATGCATCCAATCCCATGTTGGTAAAAGTGTTAAATACTTTACAAATCTCCCTTTAAGGTTCATTTGGTTAATTTGCAATTTTTAAATTGACTAACAGACCTAATTTATATGTACAGTAGGACACATAAATACTCTATTTCCACCACAGGAGATGATATTATAACACAATAACACAAGAGTGCAGTGAATATTAGTGGATGCCATTCAGAAATTGAATTTAGTGTCCTGTTCAAGGACATTTTGAGCAGACACGTGGCTGAACTACAGCCTCTCTAAGCACCGTCTGTCTGCAGCCACCGGTCCACCTTATCATGAGACGCTCGGCTGCTTATTAAGGTGCTTCATTAAGATTTCAACCTGTAATCACAGCTCATTTGTGGAGTGGTTTATTTGAACTAAGTTCAGTTCATTTCGTTAGGTGAGAGCAGCTGCTCTCTCGAGGATCAATAGTTCAGATTGGCAGCGGACACACTTGCTAATTTTAATCCAAACTGAGTCCAGATTTGATGAAAATAAAACAAACAAGACTTCTATCTGGAAATCATGAATGAGAATCCCTCAAAGACAGTAGCAGAACTGGTTTCTGACCAGTATAGAAAACGTGGACAAGCAGAGTTTACCCTGCTCATAATGCTAGCAAAAACATTTCAGATGTACTGTAGGGACCTGAACTTTGTCCGGGGTCCTGAATGCATCATGCCTGCTTTCAGACAGAGACAGTGAACGCTGCACGGCCGCTGATTCTGTCTGCCAGACGGGCCGCAGCGTCTGAGCCCCAGGCTGGCAACGCAGACCAACCACAGCACCTTAATCTGGATTAGATGCTAAATTAGAAGCCTGGTTGCTTGTGTAATCCCGTCCATAAAGTTCCGGCAGCCCCCCTGGGGCCATTTGATGGCAGCCGATTCCTCCAGGCCAGGCCAGGCCAGGCCAGGCCAGGCCAGGCCAGGCCAGGCCAGGCCAGGCCAGGCCAGGCCAGGCCAGGCCAGGCCAGGCCAGGCCAGGCCAGGCCAGGCCAGGCCAGGCCAGGCCAGGCCAGGCCAGGGTGACTGACTGATGCAGCCAGTACTGATACAGACAGTACAGCTGACACACATTATGTGGATGAAAACATCTGTACAAAAGGCACATAATTAAAGTTATGATCACTGTATTCCTGCTGCTGCTCTACTGTGTTTTCAGCGTTATGCAACATAAACTCATCATGAGCAACTGAAGAATAGAAACACTCCACCATAAGTAAAAGCATACTAGGAGCACTATTTTAAGTACAGATTCAGACAGTTCAGTTACAGATGTTATCATATATGACATTATGAACTTGTTGGCTAATGCATGTTATTACTGAAGCTGGTCGAGGTGGAGCTAATTAACTTATATACAGTCCTGTAGTTTCATCTACAGTAGATGAAAACTAAATACAAAGTTCTGCTATGCAAAGATTGTTGGTACTTTTTTCTAATCTTGACTTTTTTGTGAAGTACTGGATGATTTTTTTTCCTCTTTGGGCCTCAACAGTTATTTAAAATGTAGCATGAAATGGAAATATTCAAGTTAAGAACAAGTACCTCAAAAACTGTAGTGCAGTATAGTGCTGGAATAATTATACTTTCTACCACCACTGAGTACAACTAACGTACAGTATAATGTATCTATATCTATATCTATATGTGTGTGCAAATATATGCAAATATGTTAGAACGTCTTCTTATGTGGAGAAAATTGTGTATTTACACATCATAAATAGGAATTAGGGCTGTCAATCAATTCAGATATTTAGTTGCAAAATCTCTGATCGCCGAAGTTGTGAATCGACATTATATCGATGGACGGAAGCGTCTTTTTCTGCAGAAATGGAGTAACTCACTGGAATCTCTGCGAGTTCAATATAATCTGGAGTTAAATGGTTAATAACTGTTAACAAATGTTTGAATTAGGGATGCTGGGCCTGAATCAGATCTACATACACAATTATTGACTTCATTCATCATTCAGTTTCCTCATACTTTCTATCTGCTATAAATGCAGTGCCTCTTACTTTAATTTATTTCCTCTTTTTTTCCTTCTTCTGTCAACCAGTCTTGTAACACTAATGTGTACTCTATTATTTTTGTTTGTTTGTTAAAAGCTCTTTTTAAAAAAATGAAAAATGAAAATATCTAATCATGATTAATCGCATGATTGTCCAAAGTTAATCACAAATAATTGCAAATACAATGATATGGTTGAAAGCTCTGGAAAAAGCGAGTAAGTAGACCTTGAATGGTATTGTTTTACATTATTATAATCATTTCTATTTTTAATTATAAAACACTTGTAGCACTGTTGATGAGGGACAATGGACATCACAGTTTTCCCTTTTCAAAATGTAGTGTAACTATGTTGATGTTGATGTTATTTATCCTCCTATGCAACAACTTAGTATGACACCAATGGATTCATTAAGTTTTCTAGTTTCATGTGATACCAGTATCTTCACTCTAGATTTACAACTGAGCCACTACAACCTCCCAATGTGTTAACGTGTTATATTTTATATGTATGTATATATTTATTATTGTAAATCAATAACAGCACTAATCAATGGCAGATATTGTCCAGAAACCCTCCCAGGTTCTGACTTTAGCATCAACAATCTGCTCCAATCAAAACATGGCAAACTGCAGCCCAACAGGCAACAACAGCTGTCAGTGTGTCAGAGTGCTGACTGGACTAGGACTTGATCCAGACTGACTGGGACTATCAGAAAGTGGGCATAAAAAATGAATAAATAAATAAAAGACTCAATAAATAAATATGTCATTAAATGTAGCTAAAATATTTCAAGTAAATGTAGCCATTCATGTATTGATAAAATGTGACATAAATTGATATTTGTTTTCATTTGCTATTTTAGTAATCTTTGTATTAATTCCCTTATTTATTTACTAATTTATTTTCATGTTTATTAATGTATGTATTTACCTGTATCATTTTTAAATCCATTTATTTATTTTTGCTTTTCGCTTTTTATTTTCAAATGAATGTATTTATTTATACATGTATACATTTCTTATTTGTTAATGCACTTCTCTCACTTACTCCAGCTGCTTTCAAATGTAATGTCCTGTTATTGGAGGCTACCTGCCTCAGTCATGTTTGATTATTTGACATGTTGTTTTCCGCAGTACTTACAGTATGTTTATGATGTGCATCACGGTGCACTTAGTACCTAATGACTGTGGAGGGGGATCCAGAGGAGACAAGACCGGAACACTATTAAACCACAATAAAAACATGGCAGTAGCATTAAAACATAGGCTTTCTTGTGTTATAGTTGAGAACGAACTACTGCTAACAATTTCCCCCTATGCAGTTTGAACTTGATGACACTACAAGCAACGCACACTCACACTACTCCAGTCAGAGCGGATCAGGCCCCAGCAGGCTGCGCCGCGCCGCGCTGCGCCGCGCCGAGCCGCGCTGCACCGCGCCGCGCCGCGCTGCACCGCGCTGAGCCGCGCCGGAGCAGCAGCAGATCAGTCAGTCAGTGCTGGTGTGTGAGCTTAAAGACAGCTGGTTATATAATGCAGGCAGCAGCAGCAGCAGCAGCAGCAGCAGCAGAGAGTACAGTACACCCTGGTCAGCACATCCAAACAGACAAGTTATCTTTCACTGTTGTGAAAACCTCTTCAAATATGAAAAAGCGAGCACGTTGTTGATCTTGCATAATGGGAAATGCAAGATAAAAGAATATATGTTCATTTCAAAACCGTTACGAAATTCGGCATACAAATAATGTGCCAAACATTACACATATTCACATAATTTCAACTTTTAGAAGTGATTCACCCTGGTCGTTCCCATTGTCTTCCAGCTGAAGAAGAACGGGCCACAATATACAGAATATAAGCTCTCAGCAAAATAACTCATATTTTATGAATCAAATGTATGCCGATTTGAGGAGCACACTCAACTGAATATGTAGAATATATGTGAAGCTTTGCTCTGTCGCGAATCAGCTATACACAGTAAGCAACATCCTATAAACAGACATTTTTCCAGTGCAGTTTGGCGGTCCACAGTTCACGCGCGTTACTAACGGGAATTCCACGCTGCGCTTTTCCTCATGTGAAAGCGCTGACAGACAAGATGTACCCATTCATTTAGAGCCTTACATATCATATGTTTACCATACCAAGAACTACTTTCTGAGAGGTAAATTTTGCATATATGGAGGTACAGAAACTTACCAACACAACAAGACCAGACACCAAGACAAACACACAGAGTTCAGGATGCAGTTCGAGACACTCACCCTCTATGGCAGATCCGTCCAGCACGGTGCTAAAGTAGAAAAATAGATTTAAAAGAAATGGCTCTCGAGATGCTTCGTTACGGCCGAAAGCTCCCTCTGCTACTGTTGAGATGTTTAATTCCTATTTTACCCAAAACACTGACGGACCACGTCGCCACAGCCTCCAATGTCACAGTTCGCGTCCAATGCGAAGTCATATAAGAAACAGACAGGCTGGTGTTGCGTTTACGTACCATAAGACACACGATAAACTAATCTGTCCGTAGGTGGTTAATGGCCAACATTGTAAAGCTCCCCTCACTTTAGAGTTTAGATGCTGAATATGAATATCGATTACACTTTATCTTAGCTCTGGAGTAGCTTAGCGACCACTTATGCTAACGTGATGAAATATTAGCTCAGCCAAAATGCAAAGAAGCTCTAATTTAACTTTAACCATTGGCATTTTGACAACACAAAGCATATTAAATTAGCTACTCATATATTATAATACAACATGTCCCTGATGGGTAGACTTGGTTGCTCTGTGACTTATTTTTCTCCCCGTAGAAATATTTACTTAACACGAATTTAAATTACGCATTTATTCCCACGGTCCGTGAATGCATCAGCAGGCGGCGTGTGACAGACGTGTCGTGCAGTGACTCAGAAGTGAGTCAGAGAGTCGTGTCCCGCCCACTCCGCGGTGGCGGCCAATGGCGTTCGTGTGGCAGCAGGTACGGTGGCGAACAGTCACGCAGCCCTCCACAGTCCCCTCCGTGCGCGGTTTAAAGGGACGACGACCCCCGGCCCGTGTGCGGAAACCAGCTGCTCAGCAGCAGGGCTGTTCTCTGAAGCTTTATTCAACTTCAGCTATTTCTTCCGTACGATGTTTGGACTTTAACCACTCCAGCATACTTTCAGCTACAGAGACAGTTGTCAAAATATTCAGCCTGTTAAGCACATTAGTGCTATAACTTTTCTTCTTTCAACTATTTACACTTTATAAGATATTAAGTGGTTTTCATATTTTTAACAATGTAAGTCAATGGAGAAAATCTTCAAATCCTCTTAAACTTGCTCCAGTTTGAAATACATCCGCAAACTTTTAGCTACAGACACCATTTAAACTTTAAACTAGTTACAAGACTTTGAACTATTAAGCTATAATTCAGATTTTTTTTATATCTTTTACAGTTTTTTCACCATCACAGTTTAAGTTTTATGCTTATGTTTTCAGACTTTTTCTGAGTTTATAATGGGTGTGTATTGCGTGGAATGATCAGAGAGTGGAGACGAGATTTAACATCTTTTGAAAAATGTTCCCAACAAATTGCTCCTGTGCCCACCATTTTCACTCTTCAGTCATATGTTTTCATAGAAATGTTGGACATCTTGTGCTGGTCGCAGACATGTTTCTATGGACCCGGTCAGACTTACACATTTAGCTCTAGATGCCTGGAAGCGACAGCAGCTCTAGTGTTCGCCCTCATACAGGCCCATTTTAATTTGGGCACAAGTTTTTGAATCAGAGCAAAAGTTACCAGTTTTTGAAACTGCTCCCATGGACACATTTTTGACACTACATGCACAATTTTGCAATATATGTTCATCAGAGTGTCCTTACTGGTGTCCTCAAAAATCAAAGCAATATCTGTTATGTTTTTTCTGTTAGCAGCACTTGTTCGGTGGGTGTTTTTCTGGTTTACTGACTGGGAAACGCTGTCTCACTGCAACCATGTCTCAGTACTTTCAGACATAAACAGTTCTAATTGGCTCCCCTCCCGACATACACGTTTCAGTAGGGTCCAGCATTGTCAGTAACCCCCCCAGACCCCCTAGTAGTGGGGTCAGAGGGGTTGCTGAGCTCCCTAGTCTCAGCTGAACACGCCAGTCTTGGTCCCAAGTCACTAGGACCTTCTATTCCTGAGATACTGAATTCAGTAGGGGGTAAAAACTGCAATCACTTGGGAATGAAAAGATTCGCAGTAAAGACCAGCGTTCTCAGCGCCCCCTAAAACTCCCTGGTAGAACTTGATCCCGACTCTCTACGACCTACCGTTCCCGTAACCCGAACCCAAGATACACAATTCAGTAGGGGTAAAAAGTGCATTATCTCGGGAATGAAAGCTCCTAGAGACTTGCGGTAAAAGTAAAGGGACAACTCTTAAAACCCATCAGTCACTTTTTTTAGAGAAAATTTTAAAAAACTTGAGAGCACCACCCTGGAACTCTAACCTCAGAAACGTACAGCTACACCACATGGTAAAGCCACAATATCTCGACGTGGTAAAGAAACTGAAGTTGAAAAAAAACACCTGGACACCTTGAACTTCTAACCCATAAAAGGCAAACTAGACCACACCGTCAACCATCAGACCCAATCTGAAGTTCCTCAGATAAATAGTTTTGGAGTTGTATTCCAGAAACAAAACTGAAATCGGGGGCGGCAGTAGCTCAGTCTGTAGGGAGTTGGCTTGGGAACCGGAGGGTCACCGGTTCAAGTCCCGACATGGACCAAGAACTGAGTGTGAACTGGTAGCTGGAGAGGTGCCAGTTTACCTCTTGGGCACTGCCGAGGTGCCCCTGAGCAAGGCACCAAACCCCCAACTGCTCGGGGCGCTTTTCAGGAGCAGCCCCCTCACTCTGACATCTCTCCATTGTTGCATGTTTGTGCATGTGTGTGTTCGGGTCTGCATGTACCGTGTATAAGTTAACAACAGAGTGTAAAAATTGAATTTCCCCTCGTGGGACTAATAAAGGAATATCTTCTTCTTCTTCTTAGAAAACATTTTTTAGCCACAATTTTAAAAATCTTGGGCACCCTGGACTTCTAACCAGGGTATACATTCTCAGTTCAATGCCACAGACATAATATAACTACAGGGCCACAATCTATAGTGGCAGCACAGAGAAAGAAATACAATGATGTAGTATGTCATTATAAACTCACTGTATACTACACAAGTATATGATTATTATTTGTTGCTAATCTTCATCAAACCAGTCAACTGCAGTCTGAATGAACTGAAGGAGACACACACACACACACAGACAGTAGTAGGCTATATAGAGGATGCATACTGAAAGTTTGCCGCCCGTTGCCTTATGGCAATCCCTCCAACCCTATAGCTGCTTTTTCTCACATCACAGCTCCACCAGCTCAGAGAGGGCTGGAGAGTGTTGGCTTTGGACTGATAAATCTTGATTTGCATTGACCTCTAGTGGCAATTAGGAGGAACTGCAACACAAGTTCCTACAAATTTGCCTGTGAGGGATAAGGGTGAGGCTATATTAGGGAACAAGTGAACATTTAGTCCTTGAAGTTGTTGCGTTGGAAGCAGAAAAAAAAATGGGCAACACAAGGATTAGAGCAACTTTGACAAAGACCAAACTATGATGGCGAGACGACTGGGTCAGAGCATCTCCAGAACTGCAGCTCTTCTGGGATGTTCCCGGTCTGCAGTGGTCAGGACCTACCAGAAGTGATCCAAGGAAGGAGAACCAGGTCATGGGTGGCCAAGGATCATTGATGGACGTGGGGATTGAAGGCTGGAGCTCAAACTGATGAAAACGTTAAGGCTGGTTCTGATAGAAAGGTGTCAGAACACACAGTGCCAGTCAGACCTTGGAATAAGGAGAAAAGATCAATCATGTATTATTGCGTTACACCATTAGCCTGTTAGCAGTATACCATGAGCATGTTAGCAGTACACCATGAGCCTATTAGCAGTACACTGTTATCCTGTTAGCAGTACAGGAGAGGCTCTAGTGACTGTGTGATATGATGTCTGTGACCATTAATCCAACATTCAAACTTTGAGATGTTTTCATAATGAAAACTGAACGTACTGTGATATAGACGTGTGAACAAACAGCAGAACTTCTTAAAGAGTGTTGATTCAACTATCCTGTCCTAACGTTGATTAAACAAGAAGACTTTACAGATGGCTGCCTTTAACATTTTTAACATGCATCTTGACAGTGTTGGGAGTTAAACATTCAAGATGTCAGGGTTTGCCTGAAAAAAACCAACAACATTCGTCTTTAAGTCTTTGTTCTTGCTGTTGTTATTTTTTACTAATGGGATGCACATTGGTGAGCCCATTTTGGTAACATGCATCTCAGCATTTTCTTATTATACCTTCATGATGCAGTCACGAGTTGCGACAGCAGAAGTAGGAAATTACGAGGAGCCCCGAAGGCAGCAGGAGACGCTGAGGACAGAGTCCGACCGGAAGACGATACCACGATTCCGGAAGAGAGTTCTCATTATTATTGTTTTTTTTTTTTACACATCGTGGACATCTATTTGCGATGGATTCACAGCCTCCACAGAAACCGTGGGAAAGGCGGATTCCAGGAGCAATGAGTGCACCTAGAAATTACAGGTAAACGAGCTATAATAGCCGCCTTAGCTAAGTTAAGTTACCTAGCTCGCTATCGTTAAGACCTGTGTTGCGTTTACTGACTGCAGCTGGTTCGCTGTTGACAGCTAGCTAGCTTACGCTAAGGTTGTTGCACAACAACCCACACAGAGGAGACTTTGACATGGTGCTATAAATCAATGACAAAACAACTAATACCCATTTGTCAGCATGTTTTTGCCGGCTATAGCCACTTAAACAACACCAGCAGCACCACTGTAGTAGCTAACCGACTAGCTAGGCCCAGTGAGGCCCTGTCTTGTGCCCTCCTCTGGAGTAAATGTTAATTAAAGTGTTCCTCGACAGGCTTCCTTCTTAATGGTGAATGTAAACGCTTTACAAAACATTAACTAAACCCTTCTGTACTTTAGGTGACAGCTAGCTTTTAATGACACTCCAGATAAAACTCGTCGTCTTTGCTGATCATCTAACATCATGTTAATAACTTGAATGAGGCACCATTTAAGGACTAAGTTTAGGGATATATGTTCTACCAAATCCAAAGGGTTGTCTTGTAATATGCTGGTTATTACAGTCACTAACTTGATGCATTATGCAGGTTTTAGTTCAGCATCAGGCCCTTGGCTAATTGAAAGCTGATGCTGTTCTGAATCCTAACAATAAAATACATGAAACATCACTGAAGATGATCGAACCATGTGTCTTCTCTTAACCTTCTCCTCAAGCAGATCTACAAACTTTGGACCAGCTGCAGGCCCCTCCGCTCCTGCAGGCCCTCCTGTCCTGACCCGGATGGTGCCCCCAGTGCCCCCTCGTCCCGTCCAGCAGGCTTACCGTCCATCTTACAGCTCGTTCACCTCCTCTTACAGCCCCTATGGGAGCTCCATGTATGGGGGCTATAGCCCCTACAACTATGGCGGTGGCTACGGCGGTGGCTACGGCCTAGGAGGGTACAACCGCCTCTCCCACATGGAAGATGTTGCCCCCAGCCGGTTTGTGCAACAGGCGGAGGAGAGCAGTCGCGGTGCTTTCCAGTCCATTGAGAGCATCGTCCAGGCCTTTGCCTCAGTTAGCATGATGCTGGATGCCACCTTTTCAGCTGTGTATAACAGTTTCCGTGCTGTGCTAGACGTAGCCAACCACTTGACGCGGCTGCGTTCACACCTCACCAGAGTTTTGTCAGCCTTTGCTCTGGTACGCACCTTGCGCTTCCTTTACCGACGATTACAGAGGCTGCTAGGGCGAAGGTCGGACTCTGAGGTTGACGACTTGTGGGCAGACAGTGCAAGTGATGCCCTGGCTACACGAGGGGATGGAGCAGGGATAGAGGGTCAGCCTGTGAAGTCCTGGCCAATCTTTCTGTTTTTTGCTGTCGTCTTGGGGGGACCCTACCTTATCTGGAAACTGCTGAGCTCCAGCTCTGGCTCTGAAAACAACAGTGAGAATTACATACATTTACATTATTACATGATAGGTTTTATACTTGTAGATGAAATGGCGACCTCTCACATTTTTACATTCACAACTTCAGAAACTCTCTTTGCACTTTAGATCAGCAGTTCTCACCATGAGCCATCAAGGCCCAAGACTTTGCAGGTGTTTTCCCAGCAAATCACAATTACAGCAAGCTTTACTAATTATTTGGAATCATGGCTCAGTGGCAAGCAGTTTAGAACATCTGCTCTAGATGGTATTAATTAGACAGCCTTTGCTGATCTCTCTGAAAGTAGCTGGAACATATCAAAAACTTACATTAGGTGTAGATTTTTTTTTATTGTATCCTGTCTTTTATTACTCTTAATGAGTAAAGATGTTTTGTGTTTATTTAGGCACTGACTGGGCCAGCGGGGAGGACGACCATGTAGTGGCCAGAGCAGAGTATGACTTCACAGCTGCATCTGAGGAGGAGATTTCTCTGCGGGCTGGAGACATGCTCAACCTCGCCCCTAAAGGTGAGAGCTCTTTAATGCCAAAATGGTTGAACACATCTGGGTGAACTAGAGACCAATATGGCCAATGTTGCCGTGTTTTATAGCAAGAAATGGGAATTTAATGACTTTTTTCATCAATGTCATGAAGTTACTGTATTTGGTTTCTCAATTTCTGAGTTAATTTTTTCCAGAAAATGTATTATAACATAAAATTACATATTTTACAGTCACTGGAAGAGGTGGGATCCACATAAACGTGATGAGTGAAATCTCAGCTCATTTTCCTGTCCATGTGGTATTATAAGTGCATAGTGTATATTGCAAAGACATCAGTCAAATAGTCATTACAGGTTTGTCTTCTGTCAGTAATTGAAGAGAAAGGCATGCTTTATAAAAACAAAATAGTGTTTTCTGAGAGAGATAGTTGGTGTTTATGTTGATGTGCTGAGATCATGACCTTCTGTTCTCCCTGTGTTTAGAGCAACAGCCCAGGGTACGTGGCTGGCTGCTGGCCAGCATGGACGGCCAGACCACAGGACTTGTCCCAGCTAACTATGTGAAGGTCCTGGGCAAGAGGAGAGGCCTAAAGCATGCAGAGATGGAGAGGCTTGCTCAGGTCCAGGAAGAGAACACACAGGTCTCTCAGGCGACCCTTGCTGCACACCCACAGTCAAATCCTTCCCAAGGCCTTACGTTAGACCTTAGTTCAGCCTCCACAGAGGCCCTGCTAGAGTCAGTGTATGGAGCAACACCAGCTTCCCTCAGTCTGGTAACCTCCAGTCTGCCCTCCAGCACGCTGCTAGACATCCCTGAGAAGACTGACCTGTGATGTTTGTGCATGTATGCAATTCTATGCATGCAAGTCTGTGTGTGTTCACGACATTGGTTGGCTCAGTCAGAGTTTGTTTGCAGTTTGCAGTGCAGAACTGAAGCTTGATTAATAATCAGCTGACAGTAGATAACACCATAGACCTCCATTAAGAATCACACTTATTGGTAAACTCATCAAACACGGTCTGCACCTTCTGATATGGTTAACGGTCAAAACTAGTTTGCATACACAGATCCTCTGTTGTACTGCTCTGTTTAGAGCCAGCGTGTCTCAGATTAGGAGGTTATACTTACAGTTCTCATACAAGAAAGAAAGTTTTGTGTGTTCTCTAAATATGGCACACTGCTGTTCTTAAGATCATGTCTGATTTAAGATGTAATATCTTGATATTGTTCAATAACAATAATTAGTTCAGTGATGATGTGCACTGATGCATCAAGTGTATACTGACATTGTGAGGATAAAGCCAGGGTTGTTAGTTTGATTATGTACTTTGGTTTTTGCTCCCATTTGTAGGCTCCCTGACCTGCATTGTCCTATTAGTGGAGCCAGTGTGATTAATTCAGAATGACAAGGGGCTCATTTTGCATGTGTTCAGCTGTCAGTTAGTTACAAAAAGTAATTTTGTAAATATTTAATATAATTATTTTGAAAATAAATATTTTTTAAAAATCACATTTTGGCCATTGTGTGTGAAGTTGAACTATAAAGTGGGTTTAATGAGTAATAGCTGGGGTTTAAAGCTTATATGACATGGACATCACAGCAGCATTAGACTACCTACATTTATGCACATGGACTAGATGTCTTTAGTTATTGAAGAAGAAGAAGAAGATCAACCTTTATTAGTCCCGCGAGGGGAAATTCAATTTTTACACTCTGTTTATTAACTTATACACGGTACGTGCAGACCTGAAACACACACATGCACATGCATCAATGGAGAGATGTCAGAGTGAGGGGGCTGCTCCTGACAAGCGCCCCGAGCAGTTGGGGGTTTGGTGCCTTGCTCAGGGGCACCTCGGCAGTGCCCAAGAGGTAAACTGGCACCTCTCCAGCTACCAGTTCACACTCAGTTCTTGGTCCATGTCGGGACTTGAACCCGTGACCCTCCGGTTCCCAAGCCAACTCCCTACAGACTGAGCTACTGCCGCCCCCCTGTCCACAGGACACTTTAAAATAAAATACAAAAACACAAAAATACGTCAACAAATACCATTAAAACATTAATGAAATACATCCACAAATACACAAAAACATACACAGGACACGAACATGAACCCGCCTGAGAAGCAGGGGGACTGATGATGGCAGGGACGCTGGATTTACGGCTGCTGTCGCTAAGCAACAGGACGCCTCAAAGCTGCTGCAGTGTGCGACAACAGGGACGAGTCAGCAGATACCGACGGAAATAACAAAAAACACGTTTATGTGTCTAGATTACTTTAGGACTTGACAAGTTTGCATTTTGTGAAGCCCGTCGATAACATTTCCCGTGCAAATGAGCTTAAAAACCTCTGACAAATAGCCATTTGTCGCTACTTTGCGTGCACGTATGCTAGCTGATTGAAGGTAATGCTGCTTTCACGGACTATTCGAAAACGATAAGTTATTGGCGCAGTTGAGCTTTGAGGTTAATTCTTGACCGTGGAAATAGTACTTTGGCGAAAGATACAAAATACTTATGGGGATGTATACCGTCCAGTTAAGTCGACGAAATAGCAGCACACAACAACAACGGTGCTGCTGACTGCACCCCTCGCGCCGGTGCGGTCGTGTGGACTTTGCGTTAGGGATCTACGAGGAGCTCCTGAAGGCAGCAGACCCGTCCCTCAAACTTAGCTAGCTAGCTTTAGCAGTAGCTGCAGTTAGCCGGTAGGAGAGAGAGGACCGCAGCATCAGCATCACCCACACACGATGACATAACACGGACACCAGCGTAGTTTACTGTACGAGACGACGGGAGGAATATCTCCGACACCAGATAAGTATGTTTACCGATGTATTATCCTTCCAGCTGTTTGAATTAACCGATAAAGTGTCAGAACCAGCTGATCGGATTTGACCTAAAAGCATCTGATGCAGCAGCAGGAGGACAAGAGGGACTCGGCCTGCGTTAGCATCACCACTGATAAGTTTCTCTATTGTATAACTCGCCATATGTTCATATCATACTGCTGGCTCAGCTAATCTATGTAAAATGCACAAATGTTCGACCTTATCTGTGGCTGCTGCTAATAATATATCAGAAAAGCTCTATGACATGTGATGTATTTAGAGGTAGAAAATTATTTAGTAACTTTGATTTCTAGTGAAGCCTTCAGACACCACACAAAATAAATTCATAGGCAATTTAGATTGATTATCTATATAGATGTATGTGAAACAAGGATGTAAAAATGTATAAAAACTGGCTAAAGTGAGAGTGATGGTTGCCATCTACGTGCAATATTCAAGGTATTAATACCTCACGTATTATTATGTAGTAATATTTTGTGTATGGTTGCTTATTGCTTCGTAATTTGGAAATAGGAAATAATTTATTATTTTAATCTGTACTATTTTTTTCTTTTTAGGGTACCTTGAAAGGTACCACCAAATAAATGTTATTATTATTATTATTATTATTATTATTATTATTATTATATAACACTATGTATGTAGAGGAATATAAGTAAATAATAAGAAATGAGAATATTAGAAATATGTACAATATGTGCATTAAAGACACAATATATAACATACAGTGTAAATAAGTAAATACAAAATACTGAGAAGTGGGATCCATTAAGTGTGTTAAATATAAATGCAATTATCATATAAATATGAATTAAATAATAGTATCTCTTGAATTGTACAGTATAAATGCTGTAATTTTCATTAATTTGTATATTGTTGACTAACTACCTTGTTTTTGTTGTCTCTATAGAAATGAGCCGCTTCTGCTCGGACAACAACAACTTCCCCTATGACAACAACATCCTGGTTCTGGACATGGTGCTGGGCTCTCTGTGGGGAGTCCCCCAGCCCATAAACTGGGACAACGTAGCCAAGCTGGTTCCAGGATTCACTCCCAAGGAGGTAACTGGGAATGCTGGGTAACTATGATTGCTTCCATCCATCCACCCACCCCTCCACCTGTCCACTGACCCCATCCATCAGTCATTCCATGGTTTACTAACATAAGGCCTAGCTTGTTGGTAAGGAATAACACGGTGACACTGATGTGGTCTTACAGTGTGCCCGTCGGTTTGAGGAGCTGAAGAGCTCGGGGGGTTTCCTCATGTGGACAATCAATGTAACGCCCTGACAGAAGGAAGCCCCTCCCCTTCAGACGGCCTGACGGCGCTGCTGGACACTGGGGAGGTGGTGGAGACGGGAAGCAGCCAGAGCAGCAGTAAAGTCGCAGGTCAGATCACATTTTTACACCACAGGTATTATATAATATTATTACACAGCTTGGTTGAAAACTCAATTCTGATTGGTCAGTGATGACGTTCTACAGACTGTTATTTCTTTATAAAAGACCATTGCTATGTCTAACAGACCGTTGCTACGTATAGCAGACCGTTGCTACGTATAACAGACCCCATTGCTATGTGTAACAGACCGTTGCTACGTATAACAGACAGTTGCTATGTATAACAGACCGTTGCTACGTATAACAGACCGCTGCTACGTATAACAGACCGTTGCTACGTATAACAGACCGCTGCTACGTATAACAGACCGTTGCTACGTATAACAGACCGCTGCTACGTATAACAGACCGCTGCTACGTATAACAGACCCCATTGCTATGTGTAACAGACCGTTGCTACGTATAACAGACCCCATTGCTATGTGTAACAGACCGTTGCTACGTATAGCAGACCGTTGCTACGTATAACAGACCATTGCTACATATAACAGACCGCTGCTACGTATAACAGACCGTTGCTACATATAACAGACCGCTGCTACGTATAACAGACCGTTGCTACATATAACAGACCGTTGCTATGTGTAACAGACCGTTGCTACATATAACAGACCGCTGCTACGTATAACAGACCGCTGCTACGTATAACAGACCGCTGCTACGTATAACAGACCGTTGCTACGTATAACAGACCCCATTGCTATGTGTAACAGACCGTTGCTACGTATAACAGACTGTTGCTATGTATAGCAGACCGTTGCTACGTATAACAGACCCCATTGCTATGTGTAACAGACCGTTGCTACGTATAACAGACCCCATTGCTATGTGTAACAGACCGTTGCTACGTATAACAGACCCCATTGCTATGTGTAACAGACCGTTGCTACGTATAACAGACCGTTGCTACGTATAACAGACCCCATTGCTATGTGTAACAGACCGCTGCTACGTATAACAGACAGTTGCTATGTATAACAGACCGTTGCTACGTATAACAGACCGCTGCTACGTATAACAGACCGCTGCTACATGTAACAGACCGTTGCTACGTATAACAGACCCCATTGCTACGTATAACAGACCATTGCTACGTATAACAGACCCCATTGCTATGTGTAACAGACCGTTGCTACGTATAACAGACCCCATTGCTACGTATAACAGACCGCTGCTACGTATAACAGACAGTTGCTATGTATAACAGACCGCTGCTACGTATAACAGACCGCTGCTACGTATAACAGACAGTTGCTATGTATAACAGACCGTTGCTACGTAGAACAGACCCCATTGCTATGTGTAACAGACCGTTGCTACGTATAACAGACCCCATTGCTATGTGTAACAGACCGTTGCTACATATAACAGACCGTTGCTACATATAACAGACCCCATTGCTATGTGTAACAGACCGTTGCTACGTATAACAGACAGTTGCTATGTATAACAGACCGTTGCTACGTAGAACAGACCATTGCTATGTGTAACAGACCGTACCGTACTGTTGGATAACTGGATTCAGAGAACATTCATGTTTTCTGCTGCTGTCAGCAGGCTCCAGGTCGACGGCCACAGGAAGGGCTGGTGCTGTGGAGAAGAAAGAGAGACGAGTCTCAGCAGAGGAGGACGACAAACCTCAGAAACCACGAGAGTAAGTGTTGACAACTGGTCCTCAGCCTTTACAAGGTGTTGTTTCACATAGTTAATGATAGCTTAGTTGGTAGAGCAGGCGCTCATATACTGTACTCATTTATTTATTTACTTTAAGTACCGTAATTATTTATTTTTAAAACATTTTATTTATTTGATTTCATTTTTTCCCTGCAAGAAGGTTTTTTCTTTTGGTTGGGGAGTTTTTCCTTATCCAATGAGAGGGTCGTTCTGTAAAGGGCATCTTTAAAAAAAGCACATTGATTCCTTACACTTACATACACACTCGCTCTACCTTTAAATGCGGAAAGATGAATCAACAACTGTAAAACGTTTGAGGCTCCGTGTTGTCACATGTAGTACCGAGTTTTACCGTCATTGATGGGTTTGAACTTGTTTCCTCCAGTCCCAACATGGTCATCCATGTGTGTGATGAGACCAAGAACCTGAAGCAGGACTTCACGTGTCCCAGAGATCTTCTGGTTAAAGAGATGCGTTACTTCGCGGAGTACCTGTCTGTAGACGCCCAGAGGTGGGAAGAGGTGGACATCTCCGTCCACTGCGACGTGCAGATCTTCGACTGGCTCATGAACTACGTCAGGAGAAACTCTGCCGGCGAGGGAAACAAGGACAAGCCCCGCCTCGGTAAAACAAACTGTAAAACAGTCAATAAATATCACATTCTGACACATGGCAGCGCCTGAGAGCTGTCACTTACCGGTTAGCCGGGTACGGTGCTTGATTTACTGGTCACTAAACGTGGTGATGTGTGTTTGGTGGGTCGCTGGCTGTGTGTTCTGTGCTGTTTGTTGGTTTGCTTGGTTGGTCACGTGGTGTTTGTCGGTTACAGAGCCCAGCAATGTGATCTCAATCCTGATCTCCTCCGAGTTCTTGAAGATGGATACGTTAGTAAGTGTTGTGACGTGTGACGCTGACTGTGGTGATGTGCTTCTTCGGGCCTTTTGTTTTTCAGATATAAAACAGCTTATTGATAGTACAGTATGTGGCCTGGCGGCAGCTTATTCCCAAGTATATCTACCAGCAGCTTGCAAATGTGGTAATCTCTCCCAGGAAAAACCAGAGGCCCATACATAGAGATTAAAGTTGATGTTGCATGGATGTTAAGAGTGTAGATGTCATTTAGACAGATTGCAGTACATTTTCTCAAAACTGCTCTGTAAGAAGAGCTAATGATAAAGCAGTGTTTGATAAGCTTTTATGCAGGATCACTGAGAATTCACTCTACTGTCACTGTGGAAGGTCTTTTGATGGTGTATGTTTGTTCACATTCAGGTGGAGGAGTGCATCCAGTACTGCCACAAACACATGAGCGCCATCGTGGCTACGCCCTGCAATATGAACTGCATCAACAGCAACCTGGCAACGCGCATCGCAGAGCTCTTCAACCACAACGAAGCCGACGACATCAGGGACAAAAAGGACAAGTTCAAAAGGTTAATGAGACGGGAATGCAGAAGTCATTTCTTAGATGGATGTGGTGGGATGAACTATTATAGAGGGAGTGAAGTCTGTTTTAACAGACACATTCAGTCACTTCAGGAAATAAATACTATTATTTTTGGCAACACAGAATTGCAAAAGCAGTCAATAGAGACAGAGTTCATCATACTCTGAAATCCACGGCACCACAATATGCAACCAAGGGCTGAAACGCCAACAAACTGCCTGCAGCTAGCTAAAAACATCAGATCGCAGCATGTCAGAGGATTATTTTAGCACCCTATGACTACTGGGGGTGCAGTTTACTAAAATAACGATGATGAAGATGATGAAGACAGCCGTTAGAAAGCTATTGTTAGCTATGTGTCAGGAAGGTACTGTAGTTAGCCAAGGTGCTTGCAAACATAATACTGCATAGCTGAATTATAATAAAACTGACATTTGGACAAAATATTGCTGCACACGTCAGTTTTCTCATTTTCTTTGGCTTCTTAAAGTCTCAGTGTTTTGTTCGCAGCTTATTGCAGTATGAACAACTGCTCCAGCTGTCTAAATCTTAGCTAAGGTGCTGGAAACATAAATGAGCTTATAAAAACCTCTGGGTTCTTTACCCTGTTGGCAGTGTATCCCTCCATACAGCAGCTTTTAGGCATTTTTTCTGTTGTTTGCTAGCAGATGGAATTGAATTGGGATTTAATTGCGCTCTGTCTCTATGCATTTTTATTTATTTTTTGCATTTCCCCCTCAAAGCAAATTGTTTCAGAAGAAAATTGAGCGTCTCTTCGATCCCAACAACCAGAGCAGAGATTCACCGGGAAACGCCTCGACTCTCTACAGGTCAGCAGCAGCTAACATCTGAGTTACCGTCCTCGCCGCTTGGCAACTTCGAGCAAAAATGATAAAAAGTTATGTTTGTAAAACGGTCAGAGAGTAGTGCATGAGACAGGTAATCTGAAATAAAATCACACCCTCCGGTTCTCTGGTGCAAGATTTCACAGTACTGAAGGAAAACAACCAATCAGAGGCGAAGAGTCTCTACAGCAGCTGTCAATCACGATCAAATATTAATATTCTGTTACTTTTATGTACATTTCGCTCCTCAAATGTTATCAGAAACATCTTGTTGTTACTGTTTAGCTGTAAAATGAGAGTTTGTGACCCAGCAGCCATGTTGTGATCTGTTGAGGGACTATTAAGCACCTGACTCGCTCTGATTGGTTGTTTCAATCTTGCAATCAGGAGCACGAGGAGGTCATAGAGGAACATGATTTTTAGTCTCATGCACTACTGTCAGGATGTAGTGAAGACTCACTCATCATCAGCCTCTTATCCGGGTCGGGTTGTGGGGGTAACAGCTCCAGCAGGGACCCCAAACTTCCCTTTCCCGGGCCACATTAACCAGCTCTGACTGGGGGATCCCGAGGCGTTCCCAGACCAGTGTGGAGATATAATCTCTCCATCTGGTCCTGGATCTCCCCGGGGCCTCCTCCCAGGTGGTGCCTGGAACACCTCCCTAGGGAGGCGCCATCCTTACCAGATGCCCGAACCACCTCAGCTGGCTCCTTCCGGCTCTACTCTGAGTCCCTCACGGATGGCTGATCTTCTCACCTTCTCTCTAAGGGAGATGCCAGCCACCCTCCTGAGAAAACCCATTTCAGTCACTTCTACACGTGACCTAGTTCTTTGGGTCCTGACCCAGCCCTCATGACCATAGGTGAGAGTAGGAGCAAAGGTAGATTGAGGATGTAGTGA
Source organism: Pterois miles (assembly GCA_947000775.1). Lineage (NCBI taxonomy): Eukaryota > Metazoa > Chordata > Actinopteri > Perciformes > Scorpaenidae > Pterois > Pterois miles. Next base: position 2,437,032 of record CAMQGK010000341.1, read on the forward strand.
CCATTTTATAAAAATAGATTTTTATCTTATTTGCTCAAAGTTATGGACTGCAGCTTTAATCTTAACTTATGTGTTCATAAACACTAGCTGTACCTTGATACTTGTGTGTGTGTTTAATCCCAGGTGTGGTCTGTGCCTGAAGCTGCTGACCAAAGACACAGAGAGGAAGATCTCTTGTGTTCCAGGGAAAATCAACATTGATACCCGCGGAGAGATCATCTACACACACACCAAGTATTACAGCAGTGTCCTATATACGGACAAGAGTATATATGTAATACGCAGAGAACAGAAATATATCCTGTTTACCGTTATAGGGGTTAAACACTTGATCACAGTCTGTGTGTATCTGTGTGTGTGCAGACAGAAGAGCTGGGATGTGCATGAATACATCAGCGGTCTGTATGAGGAGCTCAAGTCCTGGGTCCTGGTCTACTGGAGGATCTGGGGTACCATCAACTACCTCACCTGCTCCCGATGCCAACAGGTGTGTGCTTGTGTTATGCATGTAAGGTCATGTATAAACCTGAACACTAACTATGTTCACCCCCACCTAACGGGTTTCTGTGTGTGTGTGTGTCTGCAGGTATTTGTGTGTGCAGAGCTGACCCATTGTAAGTACCACCCAGACAGCGTGCTGTACCCTGGTATGGGTACTGAGAAAGGCTGGCATGGTGCAGGAGTCTACCCCTGCTGCAACCAGAGGGTCCTCCGCTTTGACCCCTCTGGTATGCCCAAGGTAGACACACACACACACACACACACACACACACACACACACACACACTTTGGTTTGTACAGCAGGTGGATTAACTATTGGCTACTTTGCTTATTTTAACCACCTTGTGTACTAAAATAAATCCTCTACTTATCAGTAAAATACTAGTACGGACTAATCTGCTGTCCCACTGCTGCATATAGACACTGAGGCCTAGTCCACATGAACACGGGTGTTTTCATAAACAGTATATTCTCAAAAAAACAAAATACTGTCCACACATGCACGGTTTAAAAAAATCCTCCTGAACCTCCAAAGTCTCCACCCTGGTCTGAGTTTCACAGAAGCTGTTTTCAGAAACCTGAAATGGCGTTTGAGTGTGGACAAAAGCCCAAGACGCTGAGGAAAAGCTACGTTCACAAAAATACCTGTGTGTCTCATGAAACGGGGGTCTGTGGTCTAATATGTGTCAGTTTTTGATGAATGTCATGAGGTGAGAGTGATGAATCTATTATAACAGGTCATTCGCAAATATTTCACTGCGTGAATTTTTCATGAAATAGATGATTATATTTTTGACAACATACAATTGCAAAACCAGCAAGAAATCCCATTTTTTAAAAACCTATTTCCCCCTCAGAGAAAGGAAGAAAACTGTCTCTTTGTAAACAGCCTATTCCCTTCTTCATTCTCAAAAAAGCAAAAAATCCCGTCCACACAATCACAGTGTAAAAACATCACCACCATCCAGATGAAAACTCAGCTGAAGGGGAAGAGTGGAAGAGTGAAAAGTCCTGCTAGCAGGTTAGCAGGCCATGTCTGCCGTTCACGGATGTATTAATGCCGCCGTTGCGCGACACGTCACCTCATCAGTGACCAAAGAGATGACGGCGCACAAAATGAGTCAAAAACTCGGTTTCTCTGTCGACACTGAGTTGAGTCGAACCAGAGCAGAGACTCACTGGGAAACGTCTCAACTCTGAAAACAGAGTTTCTTAAAATCTTCACCCTGGCTGCAGTTTCAGTGACCTAAAACTCTGCTTGGGTGTGGAGGAAAGGCACAGCAAAGTCTGTGTGTACAAAAACAGCCGTATACGTGTGAACAAGGCCTGATATACGACAGACGGTGTTACCAGTATTTTTTATAGCGCATCCTGTGATCCTGAACTCAGTTGGATTTACTACAGAATAGAACAAGTTGTGTGATTTATCTTATCTAACAGTTGTGTGTGTAAAACAAAGAGGAAAACAGAAAAGGAAATCTTTAACATGAATGCAGGAGTTAATTCACCTCACTGCTGGTCATCCTATAATTTGCCTTCTACTGACGGTTCATGTATTTGTAGTTGAAGCTTCAGAACAGTCTGATACGGTTAAAGTTCATATTCTGGTCCATTTTGAGATTTGGGGCTATTTCGCTTAACATCTTCTTTCTTTCTGTCTTTGTGAATTTCTCCACTGTGGGACTAATAAAGGAATATCTTATCTTATCTTCAGATGAGTAGAAAGAAAACATCCCAAACACACATTTGGCTGTTAATTTTATTGCTTTGTCTAACTGTCATTAGATAATGCCTCATTTGCATATTTACACATACGTGTGTTAATCTTAATAAGTTAATCTTAATCTTTTAGTGGACTGTTTTTACCCTTTTCATCAGTGTCTTCAAAGTGTATGAAATTTACAATACACACCTTTAACGGTTGTTTTCTCAGACTTACATGCACCAGACGTTTCAGTTTCATTCCTGTCTGTATTCTGAGGGTTTGTCGTAGAGGGATTTGTTCTTATATCATTCGCAGCCTGATGTATACAACATATTATTCGCTCAGTAAAAACCTTCAACTCTAATATGTCAACGAAGTGAAATGTGGGAAAAGTGCAATAAAACTGAGTGTGCTGCATTTAAAGGCACTCTAGTATATTATATATTTTTATTCACCTAATGCTAAACATATAACTATGCCTGACACAATATGTAAGCCAGAAATATGAGGGTGTTCAACATGGAGCAGGCCTGATGCACAAAAATCCAGCCTGTTTCATTGGTGCTGCGACTGGTTCATTTCTACTGAGGGAGAGGCGGCTTTTTTTGAACCCCGATCACTTATTTTCTGTTTGAAGTGAGGAAAAATGACCCGAGGTGAGATAATTAGATGAGATAAGTCGGGCGCCTGCTGAGGAACCAATCCATCAAACCGACGTCTGACCTTTAAAACCAACAGATCTCAGGTTTTCAGGGGAAGCACAAAGCGCTCATTAGTATTTGGCGATGAAACGGCGAGGCAGAGCTGTCCAGAACATGGTAACGAGTGTTTGGAGAAAGGTGATTGGAGGAAAATGGTAAAATACATTGTTTACGCCCAGAGGGGAGCATACAAAAGTGTTTTGCATGTAAGATTTGGGTGATCTGCTCTGGATTGTGCATAGAAACCTGAACACTTCTCCAGAGTTCATTTTTTAAACTCATTTTTAATGACCTTCAACACTGGATAAAGTGTTCAGATTTCTGCTCTGGAAATTTACGCTAATTAGCAAATATTTAATAGGTTAATGCATCATTTGCATATTCAAACTTGTAAATCCAGAAATATTTGTCTTAATGTAAGTGATGAACCGGGTAGATTCATGCTGATATCTCTTCCTGAGGTCCTTTTTCCCGATGAGGGGGTCGTCCTGTAGAGGACAGAGGGTTTCGTATCCTGAACAGACCCCTGAGGCAAAATTGTGATTTGTGATTTTGGGCTGTACAAATAGAAATGACTAGACTTGACTGTGTTTGTGTGTTCAGGGCTGTAAGATGCGAGACCACATCGTGAGCGTCCCCAATGAGGAGAACTGTGACGAGGCGACCTCGGCCCAGACCAGAGTCCTCAATGACCTGCTGCTGCACAGAGACGCCGTATGTTTGTCCAACACGCCGCCTGCCAACAGGTGAGTGTGAGAGTGTGTGTCTGTTATATTTTGCACACACTAACTGGTATGAGAAGCTACACTAACATGATATTGTTGTGTGTTGGTGTGTGTCAGTGCTGAGGAGAGTCCACCCAGCACAGAGAAGGTCCAGGACTGCGACGTCCTCCTGGAGCCGACGCTGCTCGGCCCGTTGAGAGGAGACGGCAGCACCGTGAGTCTCGCTCAGTCTCTGTCTGAGGATTTTCTTCTTACCGGCGCATCACTGCTCTGGTTCTGACTTCAGCTACTTTCTGTTTTCAACCAGTTTTCCCTTTTGAAAAACTGGAGTCTGCAACTGGTAGGAACGTTTCCCTCATTTCCTTCATTACGTCTGCTCATAGTCTGGTTAAGATATGATTAGATATACTTTTATTTATTTCCTGGACTCAACTGGACAACTACAAGAATGATTCCACATCAGACAGGGAACCAGTTTCAACACAGTCACAGTCCACGTCCATCACGGCACATACCATCACACACACCGTGGCAGGTATTACACCCAGGTAGTGCACTGCACCATCTACCGTCTGACTATAACCTACTGATTCTGGTTTAGTTTGGCCGCCTGTCTCCACCGTTACAAACACATCCAGGAGCTCACTGAGATCTGTTGTTAGATCAGCTGAATGTAAAGACCACAGTCGGTGTCGTCTAGCAGCTGAGTGGTAATATGTGACCTGTACCTGTCCAGAGGCAGCAGTCCCTCCTGTCAGAGGATGAGGAGTACACCACGGGGTCAGAGGTCACCGAAGACGAGGTGGGGGATGAAGAGGAGCTGTCCAAGAAACAAGGTGGAGAAGCTTTTTTAGTGTTACACTGCAGAATAAAATGATTAACTTCAGAATACATGTATTATTTTAAAGGAAGAGTTTTTGAAAATGTAATCATGAGATCATTGATGTCACAGACCTGGAGCCAGAACGTGGTTAGCTTAGCTTAGCTTAGCTTAGCTTAGCTTAGCTTAGCTTAGCTTGGTTCAGTATAAAGGCTAGAGGCAGAACAGGCTAGCCTGGCTCTGTCTGAAGTTCACAGATCTTCCCAAACTCATCTTAAGATGACGAAGTTAGTAAGATGAAGAAAGACGTTGCAGCTCATTTCTATAATCTGTACGCTGGCAGAACAGTGAAATTGACAAGTTGTGGTTTTAGGGGCGAATTTTGCGCTGATGAACAGCAGTTTATCATCCGTCCAGCACTGCTGTCCTCTGACTCTCTGCTCTACTTACTTTAAACTTCACCTTAAATGTTGGAAACAGGTGAAGCGGTGATGTTGGTCTTTATGTTTTCTACTGGAGCTGTTGGACTACAGTCGGTGCTCTGCTTCTCTGAGAGAAATAATAATAATATGTGGACATTTGTGTATTTCAAATGCTGTTAAGAGCTTTAATTACAGGTTCCTGACTGCACTTACTGTTCTAACAGCTTATGATGGTAGTTTAATTGCAGACTGTGTGGTTAATGTGTATCATCACAAAAACGTCTCATGCAGCGTCATAACAGTTATTACTGCAGAGGAAAAAAGTTTCTATCTCATAATCATTTCTTTCTTATAGCAGACGTAGAGTGAGAGGTGACTTCACTGACGCAACACACGATGCCTTCAGGTCCTCATTTCCTGTGACGAATCACCTCTGACCTCATAATACGTTTATTTGCATGAGGTGTTTCAGTGAAGTTTAGCTCCTCTAACCCTCGCGGCTTCGCTTCAACCCTGAGTCACTGTGGCAGTTTCAAAGAAAAGAGTAAAACGAGGACGCAGAATGAAACGGTTTTCTATTTATACCACTCCACCACACTCATTTTCATCTATTTCAACATTTCATGGTTTCCTTCGGCCCTTTTTAAGGGTCTAAAGTAAAACCGGTGCTCTGTCTGGCCGGCAGGTGGCGTCGCAGCGAGTTCATCATCTGTTTGTTTTTGTGTTTCCAGCTGCTAAGAAGGCCAAGAAGATCCACAGACCTCTGAAGAAACAGATGTCCTCCCCAAACTTCCAGCGCAAAGACAAAGCAGAGAAAGTGAGTCAGTGGCTTCATGAGTAGTCAGCTCTTCGCTCAACACGAACATCTAAAAGACTTCTTGTTTTGGTCTTATGGTACAATACAGAGTAATGATGCAGCAGAAGTAGTTTATGCAAACAAAATGATTCAACCTGCATGAATTAGTACGTAGATTTGACTCTAAATGATGTTTTACTACCAAAACATCTGCTGAAAGAGACCCAGCTCATTTAGCTTCTAAACTTCTATTAACCATCGTAGATTCAACCAGAAACACTGAAGTCTGTCTGTTTTTACAGTTATATTATAGAGATGTTGTGTTATATTTGTCAGTAACTGTATTCCTACTCTAATAACAGCACATATTAACACTTTACTAACTTTAACACCGTCGTCGTGTTTTCTAAATGTGATTTTCTTTCCTCAGTCTCAGTCCAGAGACAACACACCTTTCATGTGAGTTCATCTGCAAACACAACATCAGTCTGTAATATATCCTGTCATACATATTTAAAATATATCCCATAATGCTTAAATATCTCTGTATCTGTAGGGCTGGGCGATATGGACAAAATCTTCTGTCATCATAATATAAGTCATTTCATATCTCGGTAAAAATATGTTTCACAATATAGCATGTTTTCTGGTAATCAATGAATAATAATATGAATATCAAATAAGCACGTTAAAGCCTATATTTACATACTGTGTAAATTAAATGCTCTACAAATAAAAAGAGTACTTTATCATTTAATTAAAAACTTTAAGTGAAATTATAGAGAAAAAAAAACATAAATATTTCCAGCTATACACTGATTGTTTCCACACATGCACACAGATATCAGAGTATTCAGATTAAGACAACAGGTTGATTTAATTAAACTGGTATTTGCATAAGAAGCTTATTAATTCAGAGAAATTTTAGTTAATATGTTTAATATCTGCAGTTTAGACAACGCGAGTGTGTGTCATGACGTCTTGATGTACGATTAATGATTTAAAGACGATAAATTATCACATCGAATTATTTTTTCATTTTGTTTCTCCTTTATTTAGATTTAACCAACTTTTTTACAGTGAATCTCACTTCATAGAATACAAGAATACAACATGGGTTGCTTATTATTTGAAAAATAAATAAATAAATAAATACATAATACATTAATTAATATAAAATAAATAAATAAATAAATAATACATAAATAATAAAAAGTTTATGGTTAAAAGAAAGATTAAAGAAATAGAGGGCGTTTGGGGGAAATGTACCTTTTCCACTTCTTCCACATTTCTTTGAATTTTCTTTTCTGAAGCCTCATAGATAAACTGATTCTTCCCATTGATCTCAGTGTTTTAAATATATTGAATTTAAATCTTGTGCGTGTTGTAGCGTGAGCGTCCAGAAGAGTAAGTGGGACAGCTCTCGCTCTATGCGCTACAACCAGGACGCTCAGAGGGAAGAAGGTAAAGGACCGACCGTTACTAAGACTTTATATCTTTAAGGCACATCAAGCAAATGCTCTAAATCTATTCTGCTGTCAATGTCTGTCCTGCCGTGTCTGTCTGTTTGAACCAGACCAGCGTCGCATGGTGGAGATCATCGGCTACCTGACTAAGATGAGGTTTGGAGAGCAGGAACAGAGCAAGTCCAAGGACACTAAAGAGGCAAGAACGTGTTCATCATCATGTGTGTTGTTGAGCTGTCGGCCCTGCTGTCCTGGTTTTTACAGCCGCCTGATGTCGGATTGTTTTTGTTCTGGACTGTGTGTGTGTGTGTGTGTGTGTGTGTGTGTGTGTGTGTGTGTGTGTGTGTGTGTGTGTGTTTCTGTGCTTGCTGCAGCCTGCAGGGGGAATCTACTCCAGACTGGAAGCACAGTTTAAAAGTTCGTCTCAAGCCAGACAGACTTCGGAGAAGACACCCAGGTACTCTCTCTACACACTCACGCACACACAGAGCTCAGAGGGCAGAGCAAGTCATCCACCAATCAGCATCCGGCTGCTCTGGTCACATGTTTATGTGTCCTTGAGCAAGACACGTAACCCCAAATTACTCCCAAAGGCATGGCCATCGGTGTGTGATTGAGTATTCGGATTAGATCCTGGTGAGCAAAGTTGGCAGCTTTCATAGCCGCTGCCATCAGTGTGTGAATGGGTGAATGCTGACATGTGGTGTAAAGCAACTAGACCAGAGAAGCACTGTAAAAAAGTCCATTTACCATTACCATTCATCACACACACCCTCATCATTCAGTAGCCATGCTTCTATTCACATATATTTGTTCACATTTTTAAGTATCGCATCAGGAAATTTGATAAGAAATTAAACAGGATATGGAAATCTCAAATGAATACTGACGTAATGAATAGTTAACTCACATGGCTGATCAGCTGTTAGTGTCTTCTCAGATATCCTCATAAAGTGTGAATGCTCGTCTTCAAACATCAAACATGTCCAGTACGATCTGACATGAAATAACAATTCAGATTTATCCAGCTGACGCAGACTTCCCTCCATTTTTCTAGATCTACCAAACTGACTTGTTATGTTTCCGGTTCGCGACCTCTGCTTCTTCTTCTGCTATGTTTACTGGTAGATTACAGCCACGTGTAGCCTGCAGCACCAACTACTGACCAAACTACGCTGTAGCTGAGTTTATTCACTCCAAACCAGCTGAAGGAAATGCACCTAATTCCCATTTCTGTTTTTAATGATCTTTCAGTGACAGTTGAATGGAAACACGACCACTACCTGACCGTTGTCTTCTTCCTCTGTAGGTCTAAAATACGCTACGCTCAGATCAGGACAACATAAAGGACGTGATGGGGAAAAGGCCGCCGAGCCATCCAAGAGACGAGCATGAAGGCTGACGAAGAGCTCGTGACGACCGGAGAGGACAAAGAGGAAGAGATCCTTCTACGAGGGCTCAGTACAATATAACCACTTATATATAACCCAGCTGTGGACTCTCTCCTCCCTCCTGTCAGTCCTGTTCCCTCTGTGCTTAACTCAGGTGTATTGATCACCATCATCAGCCGCCACTCAGCTAGCTTCTTATTTGTGCAGCTGTGGTCGGTCCTTGAAAAACAAGATCCGGCTCAGCTCTCCACCTCCCAGTGTGTCTTTAGGATTTAGCTAAAATCTGGATCTGAATGATCTGGATCCAGTAAACTCCACATATACGGGACGAAAACACTTCAGACAGAGATAAGTGATGCTAAAGGACAGGTAGAGATAGAGCGCAGCAGGGATGACGGATTTCTGTCGGCCAACCAGGAAGTTAGCATTGACTCGGTTCCCTTGTTGGGATTTTTATATTGGATTTTGAATTATTGCAGAAAATCAGCTCTGTGGCAAATTTATGATACTGACACGTTTTGTTCAGCAAGATAATCTCCACAAATAAACACCACTTTCATCATTTCTGACGTGTGAATGCAACCGGCAGAAGTAAAACTGACTTTCAGATGAGGGAACCGGTGTGCTAACATGCTAACTCATATCTGGGTTTTAGGCCTCACTCCTGCAGCTCTGCATAGAGGATGAAAAGTTTAAGCTTCAGCGCGGCTTGTTTCGGTTAAACTGCCGATCACACCACATTAAATTAACTCATTGTCCTCTGATGCTACAGTTCCTCACTAATGTTCCCCCAGTCCTAGTAGAGACGTAGGTAGTCGTTGCTATCTGTATTAAGATGTGACTGCACTGTACGACACTGGGACCAATAAAACATGAATGACACTCAACTCCAGACCTTTATTTGACAGGTGTTTCTGGTAGCTGTCCACCGGGTGGCAGTGTACCACCTCGGAGGAGTCACTGGGGCTCTCTACTATCAACTTTGCCCCAGTTTGGCCGACCTGTTAGTCACCACCAGCTCCAACCTAGCTGCCAGGTGACACTGAAGAATTCAAAAGTCTGATATTACATTTTTTTTAGACCTTCCAGGTAGAGAGCAGTGAAAGCCCAGGGCAGAGGGCTGGTATGTGCCACTGGGTAGGGGGGTCAGTGACCCTCTCTGTTTGAGATGACTGACCAGTGGGTGTGCTAACCTGGCTCTTCCTGTCTGACTTACTCACAGGGGTATTAATAACCTGCCTGCCCACAGCGTAGCAGGGCATAAGGAGGTGTAGAGTGGAGGGGGGGGGGGGGGGCTCGCCCAGCTGTTCCCTCTTCTCCTCGACAGCGGATGCCGAGAATGGCTGAGGATCTCTGGATCTGGGTCAGGAAGGGAGGGAGGGGGGTCCAGTTACAGTCGGACTGAATTATGGTCCCAGAGAGAGGGTCAGATATGAAGGCATCAAAGAAGACATACGAGCTAGTAATTACCAGAAGAGATGCTGACTCCACAAAACGCTGCACAGATAAAACCACTAAAATGAGCCTCAAAGTTTTCCTTCACAGGGGCGTCGCAGCCACAACAGGACCCACAGCTTGATCCCCCAACACAATGAAGTGCGACAGCTTCCTCTGAGGTTGCATCAGAGCTGACAGGTTGCATCAGACCAGTGTTTCAGCTCCTCAGTGGCGGGGCGTCACCATAACCTTTAATGTAATACCAGCATGTTAACAGGGATTAGTGGCCGGGTCGGTTTACACAGCGCCAACCTTGGCCAAAGATGTCTGGCGGAAATGGCCCGGTGCCACAGGGATACAGCCTGTGTGACAGGCGACATCCATCATCATCATCATCAACTACGTTTGTGTGTAAGAGAAGTGGGTTTGAGCTCAGGTGAATCTGCATCTATTCATTTCTATTTAATGTCAGAGGAAGTTGCATATACTCTCAATGTGGCTAAACGCCCAAAATATAAAGTGCAGTGATATTTCCCATATTTCAGGACAAGAATGCCACAGTGTTCGGCTCGCTGCCAACATGTCATGAGTTCATCTGCTCTAAACGCTTCAGACTGCAGGTTTTAAAGAAATAGTCTCTGAACCTGAACATCTTTACTCTGAAGATTCAACCATCCATCTTCAACCGCTTATCCCGTTAGGGGTCACGGGGGGGCTGGAGCCGGTCCCTGGACAGGACGCCAGTCCATCACAGGGCACATAGAGACAGACAGACAGACATTCACTCTCACATTCACACCTACAAACAATTTAGAGTCATCAGTTAACCTGCATGTCTTTGGACTGTGGGAGGAAACTGGAGAACCTGGAGAAAACCCACGCTAACACGGGGAGAACATGCCAACTCCACACAGAAGAACTCCAAGCTGGATTTGAACCTGCGACCCTCTAGCTGTGAGGCGACAGCGCTAACCACTGCACCTCATTTAAAGATATGTTCACAAAACTCTAAAAGCAAAATAAAGGCGGGTCCGGTGGGTCACATTTTCTGCCGACAGCTGTCAGAAATGGTGACCTTACTGTTTGTGCTGCTGTCAGTTTTCTGTGTAACACCAGCGGCAAAACAAATTTTAACCACCTTTAATATGACCTTTAACCCGAACAATTCAACTAGATAACAAACAAACAGTTTGGGAAAAATGAAAATAAAAAGCTTCCAATAAGCTGGTTGCATAAATATGTTCACCCGTAAACTAATACGGTGTTGAAGCACCTTCTGGTTCTGTTACACTCAGTCTTGCTGGGTTGGAGTCTATCAACACGGCTCATCTTGACTTGGTAATATTATTATATTATAATATCTACCATGAAAAAGCTCCAAATCTGTCAGACTGAGGACATGTCCTGTCCACAGCCCTGTTCGGGTCACGCCACAGGTTCTCAGTAGGATTCAGGTCTGGGCTCTGACCGGGCCAGTTTAAAACTTTAATCTTCTTCTGGTTTGTTTTTCAGTTGAACTGTTCAGGTTATAGGTCACATTAAAGGTGAAAAAAGGTACTGAAATGATTTATCATTGCCTCATTTACATGACAAAAACCTGGTATTTTAACAGGGGTTCAAGTGGCTAAAATACTGCATGTTTTGCTGCCGGCCCGGTCCACAAGAGTACTTTACTCCTGTTAGTAACCCACTGCCTATGGATAAGTATCTCATACAACCCCAAACTATCCCTTTAAGTTCAATTACCTGGTTAAAAAAATCGTAACTTTCCACCTCCTTCTTCACAGTGACGCTCAAACATCCCTAACATATTTCTGAGTGTTTTAGTTCGTATATAAAGAATAACATCCTGTAAAATGGGTCTTATGTGGAACAAAGAAATCAGAGCAAAGGCAGGGTTATAAAATTCTCAACTTTAATCAGTTCAAAAAGTTCACAACAAATGTAACACCTTGAGAAGGGAAATTTGCCATTAGAGATTGGGTGCTTATTTGGATTTATACATTCTTTTCCTAATTAAACTCGTTGGCAATTCATTTGCTCTGTGGACAAAAAGCCTTTTGTTTATTTGGACAGAACTCAAACAGGTACAACTGAAAAATGCAAAAATACAAAATTAAATGTAAACCCAGTTTTATTTTTCATTTTGCTCTAAAGGTAGTGTCTTGAAGCACTACTGCATGGTAAACAATCTAAATTAGTACAATTCAAAATCTCAAAAGCCATCTGAGTTAAACAGGAGTTGTTATAAAGATGCAACCAACTAAGAACCCATAAATACCTCCGCCACTTCCTTAAAACATCCCATTAATGAAGGCTCACAAATGAGCAACAATCCTCTTAGAGGAAAACAAAACGCTGATGTCGACTAGGCGACAGCACACACGCACACACACCCACAACAAAAAGAAACAATAGAATAAAAAGGAAAAAAAATGTTCCCATGGTAGTAAAGATGCTATACAGTTGGGATGATATGCACATATTCGGTTTTGCTTTCCCTAAAAAAAACCTCCCGCCGGCAGCAGCCACACGTTTTTAGGTGAAGCACAACTCATGAGCAACAGATGCCGACATGTGAAGCAGCATCTCTCCGCCTTCATTCATTATCCGTTAGATTCACATTCTCCCACAATGCCGTGGGGCACCAAACAAGCGGTGCATGCGCCACTAAAAAGACCGCTTCCTGTCTGTCACGCCACAGGTCTAGAAGCCTCTACGCCGACTTGACAAATATGCCTCTTTTTCACAAAAACCCTGCTCGGACTGTATATATAATATATTTATATATAAACAAATATATGGGGGAAAAGAGAACATGGGAGGTGGAGGGAACAGAACAAAAACAAGATGGTTAAGTTGTCTAATCGTTACAACCTCATCATGCAGGTCTTAGGATGGGCCAGAGACCAACAAAACATAAGCTTAGATTAACAGTTCTGGAAAGATATTACACAAAAAGTCTCCATAGAAAACGCAGATTATGTAAAAAGGGCCACAGGGTGACGCGGTAATCATTTACATATTGTTGGCATTGTTTTGGTCAACAAACATCCAATGGGAGCCCGATCTGCAGAGGGTGAGCGGCCTCCCACCACTATCAAGTGCCTCTCTTGGGTTTTGTTGTGTTTGCTGCGGTTAGGGTGTATTTGTTGGTTGGTTTGTTGTTTGGAGTACTGTACAGTTCGGTGGAGCTGGCGCTCAGTCACACATCTCCTCAGGGATCTCGTGAGGGTTGAGGATGCCCGGGACCGACATCTGGATCTTGTGTTTCTCTTCCTGGGCCTGACGAAGTGACGCCTCCCTCTCCTCCAGGAACAGGTCTGAGGTGTCCTCACCTGCAAACTCCTGCAACCGCAGCAGAAAACAGGAAACACTGAGGTCAGCTGTTAAAACAACAGATTACACCTCCATGGATCATTTTCTACATCCACTAGAGCAGGATCCCCTCTGAGGCTGCACTAATCATTATCTTTATCATCAGTTCATTTTACAGTTCACTCATTAGTCTAAACACAACTTCCCCGAGGCTGAGGTGACGCCAAACTGTCCAAAACATAAATCTATACAGTTCACAATGATTTGAAGCGATATAAACTTAGATCAAAACTAGTCTTGGCCTTAGACTGTCAGGTTAGACTAGTCTGATTAAACCTGTCATAAATATCAAGACCGACTTAATTTGAGGTAGAGAAGTAGAAAAGCCACCTCTCCCTTTGGCTAGGCCTGAGATGAACGCTTTGTTGCTATGGCAACAATCTGTTAGAGGGTCAGTTAGCTATCTCCTCTGTGTATCCATGACTTCTAGCTAACTTTTAGCTAACTATTTCAATTGTTTATCCATTACTTTTAGCTAATTTTAGCGATACTTCAGCTGCTTATCCATATCACCATACCATCACAATGCTTTTAATTATATCTGAACATCTTTATTGGCTTTATGCTGTTTATTTTTATTTGTATTCTGTTATTTTCTCCCACACTTCGTGTGGGTTTGCTCTTCTGTAAAGTGTCTTATTTCACCCATAATGCATTGCGTGATCTAAGTCTGTCTTATATTGGTCACTCATAGGGAAGCTTTATGCAACAGGTAAATTTAAGTGTCAGTAGCAAGTCTGACTTAGACTATGTCTGTTTTTATGTAACCAAAAAGGAACAAAGGTAAATGTTTTACATTTTGCTCAATGAATGACTAAGAATTAACTGATAACCAAATTGTTGACAATAATTTTATTTGTTGATTCCATGATCAATTAACTAACTATTATTTTATTCCTGATCCTGACCTCATCTCAAAAGCTGTTTTATTTTTAATTTAAAGATTATAGTCTGGAAAATAACCATCTAAAGATACTCAGCCTGACAGCTGAAAACACTGAACACATCACTGTCACGATCATATCTGTGCACAGTTTAATTCCAACAATACGCTGGCACAGCAGCCACAAACCTTCCATATACTTAGCAGAACAACCTGACCACGCACCAAAATGTTATTTCTGGAAACAACAGCTAAGCAGCTAACTATGTGCTGCCTGATAACCTCTGTGAGAAGAGACAAAGCCTGCACGGCACAGACAACAAACAGCAAAGCCGGAGCTATGCAGGGCCTTGATCAGTTTAGTTCAGCTTATCAGCAAACAAATACACACAGATAGACAATTCATATATGTACTACATTAAGTTAACACTTAGTATAACCATCTGTGCATGTCTCGCTCTGCTCCAGAGAGGAGCTGCTAGGCTGTGTTTATGCTGCACAATGGCTGCGAACTAAACCCAACAAGATCTGGCTGCTCTTTCCAATAAGCCCTTTTAACAGCAGCCATTTTGACATGTCATTGCAGGGTAAACACAGGTGTAATTAATAACATTAATTATGGCCCTGTTCCATTTAGGTGGGCCAGGAATGGATGGATTATTGAACGGGATACTGGGCACTTCACCTACAAAACCTCTAGTAAAGACACTCAAAATGACCACAAAGAGACACAAAATTAACAGAGACTCAAAACGACTGAAAAGAGACACAAAGTTAACAGAGACAAAAATTACTACAGAGAGATGCGAAACAAATACAAAGAGACAGCAAAAGAAAAGGTATGTTTTTGTGTTTTGCCCCTATGTAGGAGAGGTGGTGGGGCATTGTGCATGTCTGTGCCCAGGGGCCCTCTTTCTTATAATCCACCCACGGGGCCACTGGAACGGCTGTGACACACTAAACAGAACGGGACCATAATTAATGTTAGCGACTACACCTGTGTTTACCCTGCTGTAACATGTCAAAGGGCCTATTCATTATCATGCCACCTACATTAGCGGATGCTATCCAAAGAGACCTCCAACCTCACCTTTATCTGGACCAGGAAGTCCCTCAGGTGCTCCTTGAAGGCAGGAATATCCTGATTTAAGCTGAAGAGTCCGGTCACAAACACCTTCACCTGGGCACTAAGGCACACACAGACACACACAGCCACAGTTGTGTTAACAACATGTGGATTTATGGCAGCAGAGACTGGGCTTCATGCAGGAAGTGACATACAAACTAATTTCCTCAGTTTTGTTCATAGCCACGATTTGATCCTCTTTTGTTAGTACTGCCTGATTTCTGGGAATAACCAATGTTATCTTATTTTTGCTCTTCTCTTAGGTAAGGGATAATTTTACGAGTGGTGGAGAACACAAACACCAAGATAAGAAAACATTTGTTTGTCCAACACAACAAAAGTTTTACATTTAAGGAACATTAAAAGAAATGCAGAAGTATCATGTAATCAAACCATATTTTTTTATACGTTTTAGAGCAATTATAATGACTGGATTCGTCCATGGTCCCAATTAAGACTATAAAAACCCCTGGATGATATTGAGATGCTCTAAAATATCCTGTTTACTTTATTTAACAGAACCTCGACTTCACTACTCCTGTTCTACAATTTCCCAATTTATGATCAATTAAGTAAGTAAGAAAGAAAGATGGCATCTCCCCAAGTCTTGGGCATGTGCCAGAGTAATTGCACACATGTTTAGGGGGCATTACCTAAATTAATTATAAACAACTGGCCACACGACACCAATTTACGATCCAAATGGGATTAATCATTCAGTAAAGAGGAGATTTAGATGATTAAGAGGTCTGGTGCATCTGGAGTTAACTTCTCTTATGTTTTCACTGAACAGAAAATAAAGAGAAAATATAAGAGACGTTTAGAGGATGTTGTTGCATGAGGCCCATTGTGTGTCAGTTCATGTGCGTTTATATACTCACTCTTGTAGGTGAGGGAAGGCGGTCTTGAGCAGGTTGGCCACATATTCCTGGATGAAGCCCTGGTTGTTGGTGGGGCTGGCAGGGTTTAGTACTGTGGTGATCTTCCCCTCCTCCACCAGGTTGAACATGTAGGCCAGGATGGACGCATGCATCGTCAGGCCTGCAGGACACACACCAACACACAGCCTTTTACTAAAGAAACGTACTCATCTACCAAAGACGATCGAAGACGTGAGCGTTCAGGGGTCCCCACAGCTGTGTGTAAACTCACCAGCAGTATGTGATGTGTCTGTGACCACAGAGAAGATGTGCTGTAGGATATCACAGAAATACGTCTGGTAGAAACTCTGAGCGGCGGCTTCCTCCTGAGCCACATTCTGCAGCAGCGTGTACAGGATCTGCAGACCTGGATAAGCAGAAACACAATGTCAGCTTTTCTACACAGTTCAAACGTCCTCACAAAAAGAACATTATACCTGTATGTTACTGCAGGAAGTAAATATCAGAGTGCTTCTGAACATCGCTGAGGTAACACATGGCGAATCACAGAGCAACTGCTGTGTCAGATTTGTGCTTTTTAAACAACTCTGTGATGCCTTCTGATTGTTTAACATCATTTACCAGCTCTAGGCAATATGCTGCTGCTCAATATGAACAATAAATAAATGGAGTAAATGTGTGTGTGTGTGTGTGTGTGTGTGTGTGTGTGTGTGTGTGTGTGTGTGTGTCAGCAGCCTTACCAGTATCAGCCACATTCCTCATGGTGTGTTTGAAGGCCCAGATGATGGAGTCCAGCACCAGTTTGAACTGGGCGGGGGGGATGGCGAGGAATGCAGGGAAGCAGTGAGAGTTAACCGCTTGGAGTAAGTAGAAGAAGTGGGTCCGGTGCTCCGGAAACTCCTCAAAGTTCTGGCAGGAAAACACAAAAACAAGTTGTTTAACGCCTGAGGTCACTTTAAAAAACACTCTCATGTTCTTATAAAGGACACACATGTCTGTGTGGAAAGATGACATTAAATTACATACCAATATTATTGTCAATGTCATTTTCAGAATTTTAACCCTTCAGATGTCAGTTTGTTGACATAACACCAATGTTGTTTTTCATGAAGAAAACACAAACATGGGACACGTCAATGCATCAAACATATCACACAGCTGCAATGACCCCACAGAGACCAGGAATACTGCATGTATTTGCCCAATATTGTAATTTTAATGAGTTTCAATGGAGGCATCTTTCTCCTTAATGATCTGAGTGTAGTTTGCATACACAGCTTATTATAGACGTAATACAGCAACTGAGGTTGAACTTTCAAAATTCGGAGAAAAAACAAACATACTCTTTTAAAACGTATATGCATTAACTCAGGCAAAATGAAAGAAAAAGTAATGTATAACTCAAGAGTTTGTCCAGTAAGGTTTATATCATATACTGAAATCAGTTAGCGTGACACCAGAGTGGATTAATTTCTTACTTCAAACATGAAAAACAGAGCAACTAGAGAAACTGTCTGCAGGCTTGGACCAGCTGGTGTCAGAGATGACACCAACAAACCTGAAACCTGAAATGATGGACATTTATTCACCGGAAACTTTTTTTTTCATACAAGTCCTATGTGAATATCACAGATCCTCTGATCAGGTCTTTCTGACCTGGACTGAATGGTACCACTGTATGGAGACGCTGCCCTTTACTTTAGAGACTGTGATATATACGTAGACATTAATTATATGTAAAATACTGGGAAAACAGAATATTAATTTACAGGACTTATGCCTCTATGATGCATCATTGAAGACCCTGTCTTGTACTGTGTTGCCCATATCAACTACAGTTTTGATTGATATCTAAAATACATTTTATCTTAGTTTTCTACTGACAGTGACTCAATCAGTCTAACACGGCGCTGTGATTAACAGGCTGCTCTGAAGGCCACATGATATACCGTAGATTGCTTATCTATGTGCTGTGTACTGTGTTTGTTTTCTTGACATCTGGTTTCCAAGCTGAAAATTAAATTGGGGTTCTTTCTTTTTTAGAAACAAGTCCCGTTTCTCCCTCCAGGGGAGGAAATATTTGATTTCAGCAACACTTTTACCTTTATTGGATTACGGTGATCTGCTCCATATGAATGCACCTGACCAGAGCCTAAAGAGGCTGGATACTGGTTACCACTGTGCATTACGTTTTATCACTGGCTGTGGAAATCTCGTACACCACTGTCCCCTTTATGCTGCTGCTAAATGGCCATCACTGTATGTCTGCAGATTTTCACATTGGTAGGCTCTTATATATGGATCTCTCCTTGGACTGGTTCCTTCATATCTGTGTGCATACATGTGAGTCAACTGCAATCAATATATCCTGGGCTCTCAAAATGTTCTCCAGATGTTGGTCCCAAAGGTCAGAATGGAGCGAGGCAAAAAAGCATTTAAATATGCTGCTCCTTCATCGTGGAATGACGTGCAGAAGGACCTGAAACTGTCAGAATTAATTGCTAATGGAGAATTTAAGTCCTTTTAAAAGACTGAGAAAACAGCACTATTGGTCGATGTGACAGCTCTTGATTTTGTCACTGAATTGTTTTGATATTGACCTGTTTGTGCGTTACAGCTGTTTTTGTGTTGCATACAAACTGCATATCATGCTCGTTCTCTCGTGGTGTGACTGTTGGATTTGTCTGCTTGTATTGTTTGTTTTATTGTTGTAACAGTGTCTGTGTTGCTCTCGTTGCCAGGTCAAGAGTTTTTTTACCCGGTTAAATAAAGGATATATACTGTACATATTGATGGCTAAGGCTCTTAGTCATCTCCTGCTCTGGACATGTTTAGACTTTCACTCATGCAGAAGAGTACCCAGAGGTCACGCTTTAAACCAAACTACATTACAAGCTGAGTCCAGCTGATCATTACGCCGTACCTTGTTGATCATGTTTAGGGTGCACTCAAAGACGGCGTCAAAGATCTGGGGTATCTCGCTGGTGATGTGTCCCCCCAGCTTGTTGACAATGGTTGCCATGGTGCTGAGGACCTCGGGCTCACGGGCAGCGGGGACGTTGCGTTGATAGTCGATGAGGACGGCGTCCAGCAGCGGTGGAACAAAGTTCTCCCCAACCTGGAGAACAGCAAGCGGGATTAGTGGGGATCAACAACAGAGGAAGAAAGAAAAACCCTCAGCACCCTCCAGTAAAGACATTTAAGACTTCGCTTTTTTGACAGGTTCACTACAAAAGGTGCAGCTATAATTTTTGCATGTTTATGAACTCTGACTCACGATGAATATTAATTGTGATCCAGATTAAAAACACAGCTGTTAGCAAAACTCTGCTACAAAGAGATATTTGTGTATGATCTAAAAATACCAGCTGGATTAGTTCTACTTCTTTGCTATTGTCAACCGTTTCATTGATTGCCACAGTGTAGTATCTCCTGAGGACACAAGAGTAAAAACACAGCACTGTTTAGCATCATAGCATTTCTTCTTTTTGTGAACTCAGAGTGAAATGTTCACCACCCCAAAATAGGGTTATTGTTTCCTCAAGACAACTTCAGAAAATATTGGGATTTGCTCCCCCAGCGGAGCCACATATCTGAGGATTTCTCACCATCTGTGGGTCGTTTGATCGGCTGACCCAGCCTGAGATCAGCTTCAGTGTCTCTCGTTTCACTGTTCTCATACTCCGGATCAGCGGTTGTTTTGTCACCATCTCACCTGCAGCACAGAGAGGAGATGCATACTGAAGGTGTTACATGAAGATAATCTCACACTGTCTAATAATACCTTGTCTTCTTGTGACGACGTGAGTAAAAAGTTCTGCACAGGGCTCGGGGTAGCGCTCCTTGAGTACTATCAAGTATTTGCAGAGCTGTGATCAGAAACATGCTGACTGGTTGAGCAGTGAAGGATCTGCAGGAGCATATTTACACTGTGTATACAGGAGCGAGGCGCCTTGGCCCGGCCTCCCCGATGCTGCGGAAACTACGAGCATGCACAAAGATGCTCTGAAATGCCAGAGGACACACTATTTAAATATTCTGTGAAGAAGAGAGATCTCCTGCTTTTAAAAACTGTCCGTCTTTCTATTTCATTATTTTACTTCTTAACTGAAATTATTTGCTTTTGTCTATTCTATCTAATCATGTTTGAAAAGCCCCACACATGCAGTGTGCGCCTAGGTACAACATTTTAGAGAAAACAGCAATGCGGCAACTTGCGGAGCCTTCACGCTTTACGTGTGATGATGTAATTTGTGGCTCGTGCACCCTCGGGACACTACAGCGAACATGAACCATGGCCCACGTGTCGCGGTTTCCTCTCGTTTGCCGCTATAGTTCTGTAAATACAAGTTGCTCCCAAGAACATTGTAGGAATATGGTGAAGCAGTGAGATGATAGATAACGAGGGACTGTAGCTCTTCCTTTATACCGTTAAGCCATAGCAACATTTAGGCCATTTCCGGCACAGTAATATGTATATAATTCACTGGATTATCCCAGACATTCCCATCTTCTTACTTTATCTAGGAGCTGTCTCTCAATTGAATTTCCACAAAGAAAACACCGTCATCACTGATACTGAATACAACTTAAAAGAAGATTTTATTCTTATCGTTCACTACAGGAGGTACTATCAGGTGTGGGGAGCCTGGCCTCAATCATAAATTATTTCTTCTTCTAAAAAATAAACAGCTCTGCTCTATATCACTGTCAAATGGATGTCTTATTCTAGATAAATAATCATAGATATGATATCAGATATCACCGCTCATAGACACATTATCCTCAAACAGATCTGGTTAAGCTTTTGAACAGGACTCGTTCGTCCTGCACGGATCTGAGTCAGCGGCCACTGCAACAGCAGAAATCCTTGATACTTGATCATTACTGACAGATCTCAGATGGCACCTCTCCTCCCATTTAAGCACAGAAAGACTCAGAGTTGAGTCACCAAAACAGGCGCATGCAAGAAAGAGAAAAAAATGACTCAGTATCTGTGGCCTTCAAACTAAATGCCACAACTGAACGACAAAATACTAAAACGCTCCTGCGTGACACCTTCATAAATAAAGGCTGGGATAAAACAAACTGTTGCACCAACCAAAAAAAAAAAAAAAAAGCACAAAATGATAGTTTGTATTAAAGAGTTTAACTTAATCTTTCATTTTCAACAGAAAGTAATAACACATGGGTATTTTTTTAAACCCCTGGCAGCAACACACTCAGACATGCTGGATTTTACACAACGGGCTGCATGCCTAGACAACAATGAAGGGACACTATGCACTGGTTAGGCCTCAGCAGCATTCAGCGTAGGTTTACAGGACATTTCTGTTTGCAAAATAGGTTTGTATGGGATGTTAAAGAGGCTGTATGTCAAATTGAAGAAAAAAGTTGGGAAGTCTCCACCTGTCTGCTGCTCACAGCGCAATTTCATCTATCAATCTTAGCTTATTACCTACATACATGATCATCCTGACATTTCCTCAGAGGTGGTTACAATTTACGATTCACACTTTAAAAAGGGATAGTTCAGGTGTAGAGCTGTATGGGATTCACTGTATTAAAGCAATGTACTGCTGTAGACGAGGCCAGAAGCAAAAATGTATTTTAGCCACCTAAAAGAATCAATATCAGTCAGTATACGCTATATTTAAAATATTTTCACTGCTTTACCTTCCCATCAGACAGCTATACAGTGTATGTTTCCGACGGGGATCTGAAGCCTTTAACTATGCTCTCGCCAAGGCAACCACACTCCATTTAACAAAAAAACAAACAAGACCAAAAAAAATTATTCTTTGCAGAAAACAAGAGTTGCTGGTCTACTGCTGCCTTGACCGGTTAGTTTGTATTATTGTTTTACTTTGGTTAACTCAGATTCACCACACAATATTAATATGAAATACAGAAAATAATAAATAAATAAAGTATTCTAAATAAAGCTTACACTTAAACTGATATTGATTTTTTTTTAGCCGTCTTTCTTTGAAAACTGTTTTGCTGTCGGCCTCGTCCACAGCAGTACATTGGTTTGCTCTGGTGTCACTACTCCTGTCTGTCCGTTATCTGTCTGTCATCTACTGTAGGTAATACGCTAACTATGGATAAGTACCTTGTGACATTGTGGTGTGAACAAGATGAGATGATTCTACAGACATGTTATCAGTCAGCTGTGTGATCACACACCCTCACCATTAGTCTGAATGGCAGCGGAGATGTTCTCGCTGAGGCACTTGTAGACGTTGAGCATGTCGAGGTAAATCCGTCCCAGCTGGATGACAAAGGGGTGACCGACGGCCTTACAGGCTCTGACGTTGGTCTTCAGGATGCTGCCCAGCTGCTTCACAGTCTCTGGGTCCTTCAGGATGTCCACGTTCTGATGGAGCGGAGCAACACAATCACACACTGCTCGTGTTTGTCTCTCACAGACATACCGACTGGTGTACTGGCTAACAGTTTTCAGACTGTGGTTGTATATTGGTCTGTTACCTTGGTAGCCTGCTGGATGATGCTGTCCCACACCTGATTGGGCAGCAGCATGTATTTTTCTATCAGATGCTCTTGAACAGCCTGATCTGTCTGGGCCCCAATCATATAACCGACTGCCTCATAGAACGTGTGCACCTGGACACAAACAGCAAAGCTTGATTAGACAAAGGTAGTGATAAGTGATAAGTGTGATAAATATAGGATAAAAATACCTGTTAGCATGTATGTACTGACCTGTTGAGGTTGTAGGTCACAGATGATGGTGTTGATGTTATTGAGGATCTCGTCGATGAAGGGCATCACCTCTCCCACCTGCACCTGGATAAAGTGGCGCCGGCACTTCTGGGCGATTTTGATGAATGTGTCACATGCCATGTCCTGAACCCCGTCATGGGTCTCTGATGAAGAGGAGGTTGATTTTAAGTGTCATCAAAATTGAGATGATTTCAAAATATATTTACAGATCCAGCATTTTTAAACCAAGCCATCTCTCACCATGCATGAACTCAAAGAGCTTGTTGACGACAGTTTTGAGGAACTTCCAGTGGGCTCTGAGAAAGCGTGGATACTGGCCCACGATGTACATGATGTTGGAGGCTATGATGGCCTTGTTGTCCTTTCCTCTCTTCTGCTCGCACAGACCCAGCAGATCCTGAGACAAACACAATCACACACATAACTTTGAGTCAGTGTTTAGTCTTCTGCAAAAATGGCTTGAAAAATCCTCTATGATCATATGATTGATCATTTAGAAAGAGCAGCTTTAAATGTTTACTTATAATTTGAGTCATAATATGAGCATTTTGTAAAGTAGATGTCACCACAGACTTCACTGAAAAAGTATTGGTAGATCTTAAATTAAATTACTACAACGAGCACATTCAGTGTCATCTGTACCTTGATGACGGTGACCAGGAACCTCTTCTCGTCCTCCTCGTGCATCGCCCCGCTGATGGAGCCGATGGCCCAGCACAATGTGTTGAGGTTCTTCCAGGACCACTCGGTGCCGTTCACCTGGTTGTGAAGCTTTTCTGTCATAATGCGTTCTGTGTCTGCGTAGTCCAGGTGAGTCAGGTACACTGCAGGATGACAGAGATGATCAGAGTGTGAGTAATATATGGTAAACTTAAGGCACTCTCACATGCCACAGTCTGAATTAGTGACATTGATACTCTTGGTTTGTTTTCTGTTTAGTCTGGTTCGCTGTCACAGTGCACAAATTAAAGCTGACTGAAATATAAAATGGATTTGCTGAGGGGCGTGTACAGAGGAGCAAATCTTTTTCATCTCGGGAGCTGCCACTTCCATGCAGGGAATCGCAGACTTTGGTATATTGCTGTCAAATTTTTTCCACTTTGACTCAGTATGAATCCCTTCTGCTCCAGTTTATCTTGTATGGCTTTATGAATGTCACTATTTTTGTAATAACTTAATTTAGCACAGTAGGGCTGCACAGTGGTGCAGTGGTTAGCACTGTCACCTCACAGGTTTGACTCCAGCCCTTCTGTGTGGAGTTTGAATGTTCTCTCTGTGTTAGTGTGGGTTTTCTCCAGGTTCTCCGGGTTCCTCCCACAGTCCAAAGACATCCAGGTTAATTGACGACTCTAATTTGCCCGTAGGTGTGAATGTGAGCGTGCATGGTTGTCTGTCTCTATGTGTCCTGTGATGGACTGGTGACCTGTCCAGGGTGAACCTGCCTTCGCCCAGTACCAGCTGGGATTGGCTCCAGCCCCCATGCGACCCGTAACGGGATAAGTGGTTGACAATGGATGGTGGATTTAGCATAAACTGCATGTTCTCATCAGCCTAGACATCAAGGAAACATCAGACTTCTGCACAAGTTCGGGTTGGTCCTCTCCCATTAATGTTAACCTGTCGTTAACAAATGTCAGCCAGTCTGCTTAGAAACGGTCTGGGACACCCTCTCACAAGAGATCTGGGTGTTTTGGTTGGCATCAGAGTACGATTCTGCTTTACTGAAAGCACCCTCAAAGCCAAAAGTACATTTCTGAGGACAAAACTAGAATATGAAAAGGTTCTTTTTGCCACTGATCCATCAAGACCTAATTTTACCAGTAGTATTAGTCTATGACCCTGGAGTCAGTAAAATCATTATCATTATTATATTTTAGCCAATGTGACATTAAAAGTGTAAACATCAAGGATTTCTCTACATTCATACATTTTCAACCCAGCAGATGCATCCTGAATTGACTGAGAGTCTCTAAATCACTCTAACCTGCACTGAAACACCCTGATGAAGACTTGTTGAGCTGAAACACATTAGTGGGTGTTATCCAAGTCTTTATAATGTCATGAATATGAACACAAGAACATGCAAAGTCCACCAGTGAACCACATGCTGCCCGACGGTCAGAAAATATTAAAATATTATGGCCGGGCTGAGTAAAATTAATAAATCTTTTGAGAGGATGTATGTGATCAGTGGGTGTAAATTAGAAGAAATAGCATCACTCTTTGAGGTTATTATAAACTAAACACTGCATTTCTGTGGCCAAGAAAAAGTAGGCTGATGAAGAAGGACGGGGATGTGGACTCAGAAACTTTTACTACTAAGTCATACCGAGGGTTTCCCTCATGTTCTTGTAGAGGTTGATGGAATCGGTGTCCTTCATGAACTCTCTGACCACCTCTCCCTGGTCATTCTCCACCACCAGAACCTCCTCCGGCTTGGCCATCCGACTTACCATCAGCAGGCGCACCTGTCACAAGAGACAAACACCTGTCAGCAAGTACACACATCCAAGAGCAGCCTCACTGATCCCCCCCCCACACACACACACACACACATATATATATATACTGTATATCAGTGGACATGAATGTTAAAGGATAATGTTTGTCTCATGGTTATATACACGCACCATGTTATGTAAAATATTACCACGAGAGAGAAATAATCTGTTGTTATTTTGCTTTACTAGCTGCTGATTGCCAGTAACGTTGTAAGTAGCAAATCTTCTGGCAGCAGTTTAGCCGCCACCTGTTGCTCCACCAGTGCCAGCTGATTCTAGTATGACTGCGAGCTAAAGCTGCCTTCACATGATCAGAAATTTGCTCACTGTGAGGCAGAGCCTTCCAGAGGCAAAGCTCAGTGCAGGTATATTATGTCATCAAGAACTCCACAGAAGGAATATCATTCGCTGTTTCCAGGCAACAACAACAGTTGCAGTTGTTCTCTCATTGGTTGCACTTTGAAGGGTTGGCGGCAACTGAGGTCAAAGTTGAAATAACCTGAACGCTGAGCACAGCAAATGAGAAACCATTTCTGAGAAATGCAGCCAATGCTGAAGAGCCTTAAACTTGCATTCTTTCTAATATCCAGCAGGCGGTGACTCCTCTGGTCGCTAACAGAAGTCTGATAGTATCCAAAGGCCTAATGATCTTTACAGTGAGACTCTGAATAATCATTTTGGTTTGTTTGTCTGTTTGTCAGCAGGATTGTGGAGAAACTACTGGCCCTGTTTCCATGAAACTTGGTGGGAGGAAGAAGCCTGGGTCAAGGAAGAGCCCATTAACTTCTGGACTGTATCAATATCACAAAGCAGATAGGCACATTATTTTGGACTTATGGAAATGGTCTTGGTGGAGGTCTGTGCTCTGAGTGTCCTGATTACCACTTATGGCCACCGTGACTGACACAGATACAGCCTGGAGCTCAAGGACTGGCTGAATTGATGATTAGCACATTTTATGCTTAAACAAACGTTGTCATCTAGTAGAGCTTTAAAAAAAAGTAAACCCAGGTTTAACAGTCTGAGATAGAAGGAAACCCCTATTTAAAGACTCTTAAAACTTATTTACTTAATTGGTTTCTTATGATCGATGTGGCTCCAGCAAGCGGCGGCCTCGCGGTCTGTACAGTGAAGCCAATGCTGGAGAGTCTTAAACCTGCATTCTTTCTAACCGCCAGCAGGGGGCGACTCCTCTGGTTGTATAGAAGTCTATGAGAAAATGAGCCTGCTTTTGATTTATTACCTCAGTAAACATTGTAAACATCAGTTTATGGTCTCAATCACTGGTTTCAGGTCTTCTCTAGTACAGCATGCTGTTCATTTAGTAAATTATGGTCCCATAGAGTCAAATAGACCATAAAGCAGGGGAGGCTTTAGGGCGGGGATACCTTGTGATCGACAGGTCCCTACCAGTCTGGGAATTATCTCCTTTACAACTTTAACTCTTTCACAGTGAGCTTTCAGTTAATGAAAGTTAATTAAAACATTTTGGTGTCCTAGAAATGTCTTATTTAGCATTTGGCTGTTCTTAGCTCCACTCTCTCGTATCACAAGACGGTGACGGCCAAAACACCGAACTTGAGGTTTTAAAATTTCACTCCACAAACCAGTGGGTGATGTCACGGTGACTACGTCCACTTCTTATATAAAGTCTATAAACTGTGATCTGCTGCAATTTTCATGCCAGGGGTCATCAGGCTGCACCGCTCTCCCCATCCCCCCTCCTTAACCCTTCTGCAAACCTAAACATTCAACTGCTGAACAATCTCTAACTTGTAAGAAGGAAATGTTTCTTAAAAGAACAACTTACATTCATAAATTCAACTACAACAGTGCACATTCAATAATATTTGGTGCTGAGTGAGCTTAAGGCCATGGTGTTGACATCCCAACAATGCATTAATTCATCACATTACATCAGTGGGTATTTGTGGTGGCAGTAGGTCAGTCCGTAGGGACCTGTCTTGGGAACCCACATGGACGTAGTACTGAGTGTGAACTGGTAACTGGAGAGGTGCCAGTTTGGGCACCACCGAGGCGCCCTTGAGCAACGGCCAGCGGCTCAGGGCGCCTGTCAGAGGCAGCCCCTCGCTCTGACATCTCTCCATTAATGCATGTATTATAGGTCCTGTTTGTGCCTGTGTATACTGTGTAAAAATAACAAGTGTGAAAAAATTGAATTTCCAATAAATCAATAAAATGTGCCTTCTTCTTTCTTCTGTGTGTATGTAAATGTCATCAAGAGTAAGACAATGGCAATGAAGTAGGGCTACTAATGATTATTTTCTAGATTAATTGTTTGGTCTATAAAATGTCAGAAAATGTCAGAAAAATGTCCCAGTTTCTCAAAGTCCAAGGTGGTTTCTTTAAATGTTTTGTTTTATCCATCCAATGATATTCAGTTTAATGATATAAAACACAGAAAAGCAGAAAATCTCCATATTTGAGAGGCTGAAAACAGCATTTTCTTCCATTTTTGCATAGAAAATACTTGAAGGATTAATCTATTATCAAAATAGTTTCAGGTTATTTCTCTGTCGATTGAAACATCGATTAGTCGACTAATCCCTCTCTAGAATGAAAGTACCTTGGACAGTACAGGCAGGTAGAGCTGTCTGCGTGGCGGCACGTCAAAGTGCTGGTTGCCAGAGAGCAGAGGGGACGTGGACGTAGAGAAAGGACTCTCTCTGTACAGCTCAGCAGCCAAGTGGTTCCAATACTCCAGACAAATCTTGAAGATCTCGGTCTCTTCCACCTCAGACACCAGCAGCATGTAGTGGAGGGCCTGGGAGAGGACCGAGGGAACAGTTTAACAGTTCTGCAGTGTTTTTCTCCCACTTATACAAGCGGTTATACCAGCACCACCAGCAGCATTCTCTCTTACCTCCATTAATGTTTCTCTGAGGTTGAGCCGCTTCTCAATGAGCTGCCCGTGCTCTTTCAGGAAAGTACAGAGGAACAGACTGAGGTTCTGGATGAAGTTCTGCTCGTCGTCTTTCCCATTGGCGTAGGCCAGCCGGATGTTGGTGTTCAGAGGCAGCATCTACACAGATATGGATCATTAGCAGGACTCTGAGCCTAAAGTCAAGTTCACACTACAAGACCTCCAAAATCGTAAGATCACTGTAGTGTTCCCACTAAACAACTTGCTGCCTTATAATCGCGAGTCTTAACATCATAGTTGTGACACTATATAATATGAAAATATGACAACAAGATCAACCACTACAAAATCTTTCACCGGGAGGAATCTCTGATGAGATTTTGTCACGAAAACACGAGAAAACAGACACAGTCATGCTTGTTGATGATGTCAGCACACATGTTCACATTTCTATTCCCCCTATATGGATCAGCCCCTGTGTTATGTTTTATATTTATTCATGCAAACATCAAACCTCCTACTGGCAACAACAACTTCGGTCTGTGCTGAGAAAGCAACACATACAGTCAAGTTCCCACTGTTACAGGCGACCCCTCTGCCAGGTTTCGGTTTCTCCTTAACCCGAGTCTCGTGCTGTGATTGGCCGATTCCCTGACAGACTCCCCGACAGGTTCAGATATTTAGCCTGCTACATATCTGGAATGTGTCTGTGTGGCACCGGCAAGCTTCTCGGCCCACGTCTTTGAACAGTTCACACATGGTGAACAAGAGACAATGTGCGAGCGCTGAGCCAACGCGGATTTGCCTCTGATCTGGGGCTTTTGTCCGGGAGCTCCAAAACCTGGGCGAGTGGAAAATCGGGGATAAAGTCGAGTAGAGCGAACAAGGCATAACGCACCTGTTTGAGTTGACACATGGTCAGGGTGAAGAGTGTGACAAACTGCTCCTCATACTGGCTGACGCTCACGCCGGCGATCTCTGTCAGGCACTTCAGTGTCACGTTGCGAAACATGGGCACGTTCAAGAACTGAAAACAGGTGAAACACATGTTTAGTTGAAGATTAATTTGGTTAATAATTTATGTGTGTAATTAGCAATTACCTGCAGTATTTTTAAGCTTAAGCCTTACTTCACAACTGCTAACAATTCATTATGGCTCAGTTAAGCGTCCTACAATTCAAGTCACCTTGTTACGTGCCGTCATGCACGCCAATATCGCAATGAAAAATCTTACCAAGTATATTATGTCTAATTACATTACTAGTCAAAATATCTCAAAACACTTATAATCACCTAACGAGCAACATGTCAGTGAGTGCATCAATGACAATATACTACTTTTGAGCATTACAGGCTTAACATGACACTATAAGACTAAAATATAGCTCAAAATGAGTTTTCACAGCTAACTTAAAGATCTCTTTCTATATTGAAAAGCCTAAATATTAGATCTTATTTCAATAAATCTTGCCAAAATAATTTTCAGTTGTCCCATTGGCGGATTTCTCTTTACTTATTACAAGCAAAAACATGTTGTATTCATTGTTTCTTGGCTTTTTTCCCAGGGTGTACATCTGTGTGAATACCTTATACACCAATGTGCTGATCAGTTTGGTTTCAAAGATGTATCCCAGAGGAATCCAGTTGAGAAAACGGAGGAGGGTCTCCAGAGTGGCGTGGACCAGGGGGGCGTTCTGGGAATTTTCCTAAAGTGCAACCAATGAGACAACAAACCGCTGAAGGACAAACAGCGCTGTGTAACCAATGAAAACTGATTTAACTGCAGTGATTAAAAGTACGGTAATAAATGAGGATTTGCATACCATAACAAACTGGCAGAGCTGGAATATCTGGGAGAATTCGTTGCACATGCTGAAAGAAAAGAAGAAACATTATTGAAACTTGTGGTGTGAATCCACCAAATGGTGACAGCCTCTCTCTGAAGTCTCACTTTGACGCTTTATGTAGAACGCATGTCCAACTACAACAGGATTTATAGATCTATAGCTTATATACATATACGTATATATATGTGTATATATACAGTATATATGTATATATATTTATATATATATATATATACATATATGTATATGTATATATATACATATACATAGTGACTCATCAAATGTAGCTGTAAGAGTGTCAACAAGAGGCAGTCTGTCAGATACAGATCACGGCATTACATCATTGGATTAATTGCCTGTTGCAATATTTTCAAATGCCACCACCCTGAGATCATATTTTATGATGGTCTGGTATGTGTGGTCTCTTAAAGGGACAGTTCACCAAAGTCACACAATAGCACAAACAAACTAACCAGCAACCCTTGTGTTCTGTGATGTAAAATTAGTTTTTTTTAATGGAGTCAAAGCATGGATGGATAGTACAACTTCAGCTCCCTGATGGACAGGGCTGTCTGACAGGGAGGTAAACCAGCGAAAATATTCTAAATATAGCGTACACTTAAACTGGTATTGTTTTTTTTAAGATGGGCCTTTCTTTTAAGAGGCTAAAATATGTTTTGCTGCCAGTTCATCCACAGCAATACATTGCTTTGTTTCCATTCAGTAACTGCTGTCTGCTACTCCACACTGGGGGCATACTGACCATCATCTACTGTAGTCATACACTGACTAAGTTCCTCATACAACCCCACTTCAAAACATATAAACCATCCCTTTAAAATTCAGCAAACCATGTGTAGGATCAATGATGGACAAGATTTGGTTGATGTGTCTGTAATGTGATATTCCACACATAATCCATCTTTTGACTTTGAAGCACTCTGTATGCCTGTAGCTTAATTATGATATCTTGGTGGGACAACTGGCTGTTTCTGAAACCGCATACTACTACAGTATATAATACGTTACTCAGTACAATGCAGTATGTGACAATTAAAGCGATGTATCTATCAGTATACTAGACCAGGCTTTAGCCTTTAAACCAGCTCTTAATGCACTGGACAAAAAACAAACTCGTACCACTACTGAAATACTATCTAAAAATATAAGGCACTTAGATTTAGTTGTTTATGTTGTGTTAGTTAACATTATCAGATGCTGCAGGCTTAAACTATTTTTCTAATAACTCATGGTGAAATAAGACGAACAGGAACATCAACGAGGGGAGACGGGAAACATTACTCAGCGACAGTTA
The DNA here is from genome assembly GCA_947000775.1 of Pterois miles. Taxonomy (NCBI): domain Eukaryota; kingdom Metazoa; phylum Chordata; class Actinopteri; order Perciformes; family Scorpaenidae; genus Pterois; species Pterois miles. The sequence continues at coordinate 2,468,558 of CAMQGK010000341.1, forward strand.
TTCAGACTGATTTTTCAGTTATAGAAACAAACCAGTGGACTGATCTCCCTCCAGATATTAGAGTAACGTTAAAAAGGGTCATGTTGTAAGATCCTCAGCATAGCAAAGCATCAGTGCGATTGTGGAGCTTTTCATTCAAAATTTTGTTGTGATATTTAAATCAAATATCCATCAACAAGGGAAATAAAAGACCCTCGTCGACGAGGAGCAAACTGATTCACCATCTAATATTGCAAAACTGTCAACATTCAAAATCTACACAGGTGATTTCTTGCCACAAAAATGTTTCAGAAGTGAATTTAGTGATGAAATAAAATGAGCCGTTTTGGCTGCCGTTCTTGTTGCAACTGTAGCCTGTACTGTTCCAGCGCTTTGCATTGTGGGACACAATGGCTATTTTCGGCTGTACTGTAGATTTTGCTTTTGTTCACATACTACATACCTGCTACTGTTAGCTCATTAACCAATTTTAAATCTCTTTTAAAAACCTATTTTTAATAAAAAGCCTTTTTTTTTTTTAGGTAACAGCTTGGTGAACCTCTTCCACTCCCTATAATTTCCTCTTCTAGCTGTTGTCTTATTGTTTGATTCCACTGGTTACAGGTTTTAGTGTTCTCATTATTTTGTCTCAACGTTTTGTTCTTTTATTGTTGTTTTCATTTTGTCTGTATTGTATTTTATCTGTGCAAGCATTAAACTATGTTTAGAAAGGTGCTATACGAAGATTATTTTTATCATTCATATATTTATTACATACTAGATTTTGGCCAAATCAGTACGTACTACTAGTATAGTATGAAATTTGAAAACAGCCTTAGATCAGAATCAAATCAAAACAAATTCCTCTACACTTCCCTTTAATTAACATGACTGTGCCTCCAGAGGTTTGTGGATTTGCTGACCTGTCTTTAAGGTGCTTGGCCTTGACCTGGGTCATCTGGCCACTGGAGAAATCAAAGACTTCCTCGCTGAGCAGCTTGAGAATGATCATGTTGTTCTGACAAAGGCTCTCGCTGGTACGACTCGCCCCGACAATGTCACTGATGAAGGTGGGCCAGTGCTTGGGCCACTCCTGCTTCAGGATCTGCAGACACATGGGGGGGCGCACACACACATATTGGTGTTACGGTGACATTTTCCACAAAGGCAAACATGTGATCTGAAAAAATTAAGGGGATGAATCTGTGACTCATGCTAAAAATAACCCTCCTTTCAATCCCAAGTCAGTCATGTGCCCTTATTTCTGTTTCACCTTGGCTGTACGGCAGTAAAGCAGGATGTAAACATGTGTTTATGATACAAGCAAATCCGGCATTACTACAAATACAACATACATGTACATAAACATGTTAAACAGCCTCCCGAGGACGAGAGTGGAATCTGGAGCACTACTCTCGCTGAAAGCGAAAACAATGTTAGTTCAGCTGACGCAGGCAGTGACTCATTCTCACTGGTATTAATGCAAAGTCAGTCATGTAGCCGGTGAGCCAATCGCCATCTCCCTCATGCATACGTCATACGTCTCACACACTCTCACACACACACACACGCACACGCGCGCACACACACACACACACAAAGATGGCAATAAGACTAAACCTTTCTGATATACTTTCTGTATTTATATTGTATCTTTACTGCTACATCAGTAATGAATAGAGATCTTACATCATACTGTTTCCATACAAACAAATGCACCGCCTCTCCTGCAGCTTCCCCGTCATGAGCGTCAGTTTATAAAACTTCATCTGCTGTGCCGGAGACGTTCAAGGAGAATCTATATGTAATTTTAATAATAAGGAATCATGAATTTGGCTGACATGGACAGTTTTAGAGACACATAGACTAATTAAGAGTGACATCTTCAGGTTAACAAGTATCACTGCAAAAGATGAGGGGAGCATTGAGGCATCAGTAAGATGGCCAAACACACAGTTATCCTGAAATTTAAAGCTGACATATCCCTCTCTTTTTGAATTATAGTCACATAAAAATGTGCTAAACTGTCTGACATTTAGAGGTGGTGTATCTGATGAAAAGACTAATATATTTTACCTTTTAATAAGGGCTCTACAATTAATCAAAAATTAATGGTGATTTTTTTTCTTCCCACAAATGAACATGATTGACTGTGTTATTGATGTTTAAAACGCTCCGCTAAGAGAAAACTTACTGGTGCTACATGCACCCAAGAGCAGCAGCCTGTGAAAATCATTCCTGAACGTTGTAGCTCTAGTCCAGAGTACAAGAGTAATATACTGGATCGTACTCCTTATGTCCGTCCGCAGCAAATGCAACTTACGCTGAATTCAGGTGAAGAACCTTATTTTAAGTCTGATTTTGATAGCAGGAATGTAGCACAACGTCTAAGTAGCACTCTGTTGATTTAATTTTGGGTACAAAGTTTTGGTACAATATGGAATGGATATGACGTCACATTACTCAGACTACCACAATAAAAGCGCTAACTTCCTTCTACCTCCACATAGACTACATTTTAGATTTTTTTTCCCCCACCACTATCTTCTACCTCACCTATATTGTAATCACTCTGCCTCAACACCCTGTAACCACTGTGAAAAACTAACCAGCCACTGCAGCTAGTGAGCCATAATGTTGTATTTTACATAATATGCTCCCTCTCCAGCTGGACCACAGATATCGTTCTGTATATTACATTCTCATATAGTGAGCTCTGCATCATTATGTGTCTTAGCGCTCGTCTTTCAGTAGTCCTAGGCGACGTGCAGGATGCGAGAAGCTGGCTAGCGCTGAGCTTCCTGCTCCGGTGTACTCTCTTGCTGTCATTGCAGATAACTTCACTGAAACTATTTGCTGCCACTTCTCTGTGCCTCTCCACAGTTCACTCACATGCAACACTGTGGCGTTATGAGTAACACACCACAGTGTTTTAACAGAGCACAATAAGGTGTTGGGTGCCCACAGTGATGGATTATAATAACGGTCATATAGACATACTGATTAATATTTGACCTTCAAAATACCTTAAAATCTGTTTTTAACAGTACAATGTCGTTGTTTTAACAAGGGCCATTATTTTGCCTTAACTTCTGATTCCTGTGTGTTTTCTTGACTGTTGTGTTTCTCCAGCACTCACAGATAAAGTGTCTTCTTTATTATACTGGGCAAACAAACAAATGCATTTCAGCAATAAGCCTTCGTCAACGTGATGTTATCTGTGTCTGTTTGTATCTGTATATGAAACTTGCTGCTCATCTTGACCAGGACTCCCTGACAGAAGAGATACTGTATCTCAATGGGAATTTTCTGGTTGAATAAAGGAATATAATGTGGTCATGCACATCCAAAGCCATAGTAGGCCAGTGCTGGACCAGTAGTAGTAGGTCTGCACACTGTAGCTCCCTTTAAATGCCATTTATTGGCACAACTTAGTGACATTTCAAGCACCAGCTCTTCCACGGGCTTAATAAATCTGCACAGAGATGCCATCTTTTTTAAAAAAAATATTATTTTTTTGGAAAGTTTTTCATGTTTTATTACAGGGACAGTGTTGAAAGGAGGAGACAGCGAGGAGGACATGCAGCAAAGGGCCCCAGGCTGGATTTCAACCTGAGGCTGCTGCAGCAAGGACTCAGCCTTGGTCTATGGTGAGCTACAACAGCACCCCAGAGACGCCATCTTAAAAGGTAAATGCTCTAGTCACGCAATACCACCAGTGGCCCAGATATTCCACATATAATCAAACCTAATGCTACATCCATTCATCTTCAACCGCTTATCCTGTTAAGGGTCGCGGGGGGGCTGGAGCCGATCCCAGCTGGCATTGGCCGAAAGCGGGGTTCACCCTGGACAGGTCGCCAGTCCATCACAGGGCACATAGAGACAGACAACCATTCATGCTCACATTCACACCTACTGGACACAATTAACCTTAAAGTCATCAATTAACCTGCATGTCTTTGGACTGTGGGAGGAAGCCGGAGAACCTGGAGAAAACCCACACTAACACGGGAAGAACATGCAAACTCCACACAGAAGGAACCCAAGCCGGATTCAAACCTGCGACCCTCTTGCTGTGAGGCGACGCAGTTTTTCAATTTGTTTATTACAGCAACAGTGTTGAAAAGGGGACACGGGGGGGATCTTAAAAGTTAAATGCTCAGGTCATGTGATGGTCACATGATACCGCCAGTGAACCAAATATCCCACATATAATCAAACCTAATGTTGCATGTACCAGCATATTAAGAGAAAATGTGTCATCACCATTTTGTAGCTATAAAAACAGCTGATATGTATAATGTTAATTTGGTAACAAGAGTCTTTGACTGGTAATTAGTACTGGAGGCTTACCTGAACAAGGATCATGTTCAGCTTCCCAATGTACACCTTTTCTTTCTAAAATGTACAAATAAACAAGGGACAAATGAATGTCAGTCACAGTGTCTCAGTTTCACAACACAAGCCTTCTGTCATTTCATCACAGCATTAAAATTTAATTTGGGACATGCTGAAATGTAATATAACAGGTTAGAGGTCACTAATCAAACAGCCACACAGTTAAGGCTGGTGTTAGAGCTGCAGCAATTTAAGTTAATCAAAATTAATTAGTTGTCAACTATTAAATTAATCACCAACTATTTTGATAATTGATTAATCAAGTGTTTTTTAAAGATAAAAAAGTAAAACTTCTGATTCCCTTCCTTTTCCTTTCTTAAATGTTATGGTTTCTTTCCTCCTCTTTGACAGTAAACTGAATATTTTTGAATTGTGGACAAAACAAACATTTGAGGACGTCATCTTGGGCTTTAGGAAACACTGACATTTTTCACCATTTTCTGACATTTTATAAATCAAACAACTATGTGATTAATCAAGAACATAATCAACAGATTAATAAACAGTGAAAATAAGTGTTAGTTGCAGCTCTATTTTCCATCAGAAGGTGATATGACTAAAAAAGGACAACGACATGGCTGAAAGAATTAAAGTATGATGTTATGTTTTGTTATTAGTGAGAAATGATGTGCGTGTCTGTAAAAGATGCCTTCGGACCGGTTAATTAAATTTAAGAATAAACTTTACATTAATCTAATGTAACCTTGAATTATAGCCTTCAGTAAAGTCAGTGATGAAGTTGCACTACCACTGTCCAACACTAGAGCAAATTATGTTTTTTAAAGCTGTTAACAGACCACTTATAGACTCCTTGTGTCTGAATGTGAAACATCAGCTCAATTCCAATCACTGTTAAAAAGCTGTCTGCTCATCTCGGTAAATAGCCTTTGACCAAGTCTGGCCTGTTGGTTAATGTGTTACGTTTGCTCAGCATAAAGTTAGTTATTAAATATTAAGAGATGAATTTTTTTCTACCTCACCTTAATCAGACCTGAGCCTTATCCACAGCTTAACATGTTTGTGTCCACTGCCTGGCTCATTTAGTTGTCAAATCACATTTAAAAGTTGAATTTTGTTTCAGTTTCACTTTTATTTTATTACCCTGTAATGAGCAGTTCAACAAATACATCTAGTTGAGTATCAGTAACAGTGCTGCTAATATTAGGTACTAAATGGAAACATATACTGTAGATCCAGTTATAACTTTACTCCACACACAAATAATCCAACATGGCTTCCTCCTTCCCACATCATGATTATACAGCAGAGTGAGAGGCAACCAAAGTGACTTTCTAAAGGCTGCTGTTATCACTAGTGGATCTTGTTGTTGGTGAAGGATTGAGACTGCCACCACAAAGAAGTGCTATATTTTAAACCACAGACTGTATATAAAGATGGACAACGTGACAGCTCCCAAAAAGTGAAGCAAAAACATCTCAATCACCCCCTGGCGGCTGGCTGCTGTATAGGTCACAGATCCTGCCTCCCTCCATGTTAGTGGATGGGCTAAAGTAAAAAGTCAAAGTGCACGTTAAATATATTTTTCATTCATTTTTTATGATTTTAGATAGCTCGTATCACACTGATGGATGTACAAGAGTTCATTTTTCTGATATTCTGGATTTAATTATTTGATGCTATAAAAAAGGTGCGACACGTCATGATTGAAAGCTGCTCTAAGTGAGTTCCAGCCAGACGCTCGGAAACTGTACGAGGGGAGACGTCACTTTAACTTTCCATGATCGTCATCAGTCTGTGTCTGCGGCCGTGCTCGGCTTGTGATTGGTTCAGGCAGGTGGCCTTGACACTGTGGCTCCGCCCCCTCAATCACTACAGCACAGATTCTGGCTCCAAATTCCGTTAAAATCTCAAGATGGTGGCTCCCGTATCCGGGATGTTTTGGCCTCACTTTTGTACAGTGAGAGGAAGTCGTCCATCTATATATACAGTCTACATTTTTTAACCCAGTCTCAGTTGATTCCCAACAGTTGAACATGATTGGTTACTAGAGGAGAGACCCAAATGCTGCGATCTCCAAAAGACAGTCGGTTTAGGTTACAACTCAAACAGGGGGCGTTATTAGCACCTGTCACCTGCCAAATACAGGGTAAATCAATTGATTTTTTTAATCTAATAAGTGTACAAAATGTGTAGTGTACAAAATGTGTACAGTGTACAGTATATAGTGTTTAATTGTGTATTTAATGTTGTATATATAATGTTTAATGTGTACAGTTACATAGAGTTCTGCATATACAGTATTTTTCATACTTATACAGTACATCTCAACATCTTCAATTTCTGTGTGATGTCCTGAGTATTGTGTTATTTGCTGTTTTCCATATTGTTCTATGTGGCACTGTGGTCCCTGTGAAACATAATTTCATTACCCTGTATGTATGTCTGTGCATAATATGTGAAAATGACAATAAAGCAGTCAAATGTTGACTAAGGCAAGTTAAGATTCCAGTCATCTGCCACGATTCCAAAAAGGTTTCCTAATATTAAGAAGTATTAAAAACAAAGAGGACAAAATACTAGCATTTCACTAGCATGCACTAAAGAAGGCTCTGTGCCGTAATGCTGAGCAGATGTCTAATGTAATGTCAATATAATCAATGAGTCAATTGAAGAAGTGAAATGCTAGTATTTTGTCCTCCTTGATTTTGAAATCTGGGATGTGCAACCCCATCACATTTTATACTAATTGGACATTGGGTCTACCACTCCACCATGAATGCCACTGTTGAAACACAGCCTCCTTCACCAAAACATTACGAAATATTATTTTTAAAAGCAAGCCTACGTTCAAATAGTGATCGATCACAGTTAAATGACCCATATTTCTACTGTCTGGTACCACTGACTCAGTGTTTACAACTCTACAGCACACAGACTTTAGAAGTGGCTGGTAGAAATGCTCAGTGACCTGCCTCTGTGGTGGGTGAGGAGAAAACTTAATTTCAGGCCCTGAACTCAACCCTCTGGTTGTTTGTGTGGTCGAGCTGGCTGAAAACACTTTCAAAAGCAGCTGAAGTCATCACCTTTTGTCTGGACAACACAGCACTTTGGTTACCAGCGTTACTCATGTCTGTCCTCAGACTGGCTGCTCTGATGTAACATCAACACTGAACTAAATGCGATTCACTCTCATTTGTAAATATGGCTGTCAGTGTCAAAATGCCAAGAGAATGAACATTGCGGTAGCCTTCAGACCATATCAGTGCAGATAAGTGTTGCCTTGTTTGTCCTACTATTTCTAATTAAGAGATATTATGGAGAATAATGGTTATTTGTGCAAATTTGCTATTTTTATGTAGATCCAACTTTGGAACATAGCTTAAATCTTAACTTAACATTATATCATAATAATTTAAGGTATGTACAGCTCAGTTGTTGACATTTCAGTCAGCTTCCATGGTATTAAAGGGATAGTTTGGGTGATTTGAAGTTGGGTTGTATACATACAGTGTACCTACAGTAGATGATGGTCGGGACACACCCAGTTTGGAGATGTTACAGCACAAAAACAAAGCAATGTACTGCTGTGGACGAGGCCGGCAGCAAAACATATTTTAACAACCTAAAAGAAAGGCTCACCTTAAAGAACCAATATCGGTTTCAGTGTACTCAATATTTAGAATATGTTAACCTCTTTACCTTACTGTAGCTGAAAGCTGTACAGGCCGTTTCTGATGGGGAACTGAAGTTGTTTTTTATATTGCAGCACATGGGAGTAGCTGGTCTACTGCTGCCTCGATCAGTTGTTAGTCTGTTTGTCCTATTGAGTGACACTGGTGAATCCGAATGAACCACAGTAACACAAACAAACTAACCAGTCAAGTCACTGGTAACCAGCAACGCCCATGTTCTGCAAGGTAAAATGATTTTCCAAATGGAGTCTGGTGGCTTTGGCGAGAGCATACTGTAGATGGATACAACGGCTTTGGTTCCTCATGAGAGAGGAGCAGTATAACGGCGAGATAAAATGGTAGAAATACTCTAAAAATAGTAGTACGCAAAACAAATACAGATTTTTTTGGTGGGTCTTTCTTTTAGGGGCTAAAATATGCTTTGATGTGCTGTAACTCCTGTCTGTTCCTCCAAACTGGGGTACACTAATACACTGACTGTGGATGAGTACCTCATAAAACAACATGAACGGAATTCAGGTTCAATTTGAATTCAAATTTCACTCACCTCCACATTTGATGCATCTGATGAAGTCTTGATAATGAGACCAACAACATACTTTTTTATACCTGGCAAACACACAGACACCAGAGGGACACAGTGAGCATGCACCAGTGAAATGTTCATATCGAAACACATTCTGACATGATGGGTTGCCTGGAGCGTGCTACTCAACACAGTCTGCAGGCTCATAACTAGCTAAATCTGGCCAATCTTATCCCAGTACATCTGTACTTTAAGGTGTGGCCCTCCCTTTAAATACTAACTAAACACATGGATAAGGGCTGCAGCTGCCACTGAACGCCACTGAACATCTAAAGGTCAAATGTTTATGTCAGTTCAGTGGAAGTTACATTTCCCCTGGTATTTCATCGACAGTCAAGATTGTCAGTGTGAGCAGAGCAGCTTCAGAAATGTGTTTTCAGCTCCATTCGTCACTAGACTGTATCTGTACTATGTGCTGGGCTGCAGTGAGAGCGGAGCCGAAAGCAAGGCAGTACTCTGACACGGGGGGGAAAGACATACGGTACTTGCCGATCGCCCTGCACTGGGTTCGCCACTTGAACAAAATTCAGGCATCTACGGTCAGAAGTAGGGAAGTCTTAGGTCAATCAAAGAATAAATTTAGAGCAAAATTATAGACGAACTGAGGGAGGCAGAATCAGCTGATTTGCACATGATTATTAAATGAATTTTGTATTCGCTTTTTGCTCCAACCAAAATGCTTTAAAAACAGTTTACATCCCCACTCTGTTTTCAGCTTCTAAAACAAATCTAAATAAAAATATCTTGAGAAGAACGTGGCAAACAAAGGACAATAAGTTGTGATTTGAAAGCTAAGGAATCCAGGGAAATGTTGAGATAACTTAAAGTAAAACTGGGAATTAGGCAACAATTAAGATGAACATTTTTAAAGGTCGAATTTGTCTGGTGAACAACTTCCTGCTCGTGATCATTCTTCATGAAAATCTCAAATGTTCACATCAAATTAAAGCTGCTGGTTGCACCACAATTACATACTAACATGCTGTTGTTGTTTTAGTATGTCCAAAACCAATAGAACGCAAACTGCATAGTATTCCGGTGAAATATTGCAGTATGCAAATGCTTAACTATCCCACAATGCAACTCTGTAGTGACGACAACATTTATAACAGAGGCGAATAGCTCTGTAACCTCAGTAACGCTTCAGTTTAAGTGTAAGTGTGAGATTCCACTTTGCTCGGCATAATATATTATATCCATACAGTATGTATGTATGTATTGGTCACATGAGGTTGGTATGGGTTACCATGGTTACGCATCTCAAATCGGTAAGGAGGCTTTCAGGAACTGACACGGGAATTACAGACCAGTGTGTCCGGAAATACAGATACTACTTAGGGTCATGTATCAGCAAGAATCTGGCGCTATGGTCTGTAACGAATCGATGTATGGTGATTTTTAATGTTAGCGGTGCGCCCTTACGCTACATCCTGTCTCAGTTTTCGTTGTTCCGTGAGAGTCAAATGGCTGAAGACAGATTACAACACTGCCATCTAGTGGTGCGTGTTTAAACACAACAAAATTAACCACAGTTCACAAATCTATTCTTGTAGCACATGAACCGTTAATACTACAAATCCTAGAAAGCTCTGCTAGTGCGTGGGCCGTCACTGAAGGTGGCCAAGCATCCCCTCCCACATCTGTTGATGTTCATTAGCAACCTCGTATTACCATCACCTCAAGAACATTGAAGCCACCTCTCCCCAAAAATGGCCAAACGAAAGATGGAGATGGAGGAGACAACATGGTCGGAACCAAAGAATATAACATATACAATATATATATTAGATATACTGTATATATTCATAACATTAAGCTTTGCTTGTTCCAGATTCAGTGTTTAAGCTGTGTAAAGGATTAATGCATGTCAATAAACTGTTCCTCTTCCTAAGATCAATAGGCTGAAAGAAACACTGCGATTGTTTTAGCTCCATACAAACAAAAACATCAGAGTAATTTCAAAGGTAGCATCTATCTAACTGTGGGGGTTTTAATGTTTAAAGCAACGTAAGAAAGCACAGCAGTAAACTTTCAAGTTCCTCTACTGCTTCACAAAGCTTTAAAAATCAGAGCTCGGTGTTTTGTCGTTTCCTCTCTAAAGCAACTGCTACGGGGCAGAACCCAACCTGGCTTGCAGCAGCCAGTGCAAGCCAGTCGAGCAGAAAAACAAACCAGCATGCTTCATGGGGGAACACTCTTCAACTTGGCAACCGCACGTCACAACATTTAAAAAGGCAGACAGAATTAACACATTTTGAGATTTAAATAAGCAACTTCTACCTTCACACTGATTCCTGGGGAGGATCTTCCATCTCGTTTTGATAACCGTTTCCAGAATCTGAAGAGCATAGTACTGTAACATGCAAGGAGGAAGAAGCATTAGGATAAAGCTTTTATGAAAGCACTCAACAACAAGCACTGTATAATTGTAATACTATAAAAACAGTATGAAGTGGACCATCCTGTAATAACTGCACTCTAAACTGAATTGGACTGAACCACATCTTTCATGCAGATTTTGTAGTATGCAGAAACATTCACTTGTAGCTTGTGTTTTTAAATCTCTACTAGCAGCATTAAGCTGGAACACTGCAGAAGTCCTGCTGTTTCTCCCAGCATCACACCAGACAGCAAAAGACAGCAGAGAAATACAACAATCCATTAAGCAGATTTGGCTGTGATTGCTCTGAGTCTAATGGTCTAGAGGACATAAGAAGATCTATGTTAAATGTTCTTTTACCAAGGCTACAGACACTACGCAGGGTTGGGCATCGATAACCGCCGGTCAAGGTGCTGTGGTGGTCAATAAAATATGTACATATGCACGTTCCTTGTAGATTAGTTTGTAATTTCAATGTCCTGTTTCTAAACATCGTTGTGATAAAAAAACAAAAAGATTGTGACAACTTTGCAGAGCACTAAAATCCTGCTTCATAATATTGTAAACCAAAGTCTGATAAGCCGTTTAAACTAAAGGATCTATTTCTCGAACTGGACCTTCTGGACTGTGCGATATGGAGAAAACCACAATATTTTTGATTAAATACCTCAATACACTGTAGAGACTGCAACAATATTGTTGGGTTAACCATTGGTGCATTTACAAATTTATTTATTTACACAATGATATTTTTGATAAATAATCATCAGTAATGTGGATATTTTACTGTAATGCAGACTTTAAAGCCAATAAAAGACACTGCGAAATCTAAGACAACATTTAATCTCACGTCACAATACTGATATCACATCCATGTAATGACCAGCTCCAGTGCCAAACATCTTTATTTTAAATGTCTCCAGGCGTCACCCCAGAGTCAACAGGTAGGGTGAATGATATGGATACAATTTTCTACCCTGATACAGGTCATTTCATATCTCGATAATGATATATGTCACGATAGAGCATGTCCTCTGGTAATTCAATAAGTAAATAGTCTATATGTAAGAGCCACATGATAAAGTGTGTACAAGGCAGTCCATGCAAAAACGTGAACTGCCTTATCTAGATTTAAACAGCTCATTTTAAGGTCACAAGAGTTTACTAACTATTTCCGCCAGAGTTTATAAAACAGGGATAATATAATATAAATATCTATCTCAAGACTTTTTCTAAAATCTGCTGAAAATACTTTTTTTTTTTCTTCATGATGTGGTTTCCTTAATTATTCAAACAGCATGCCAGGAACGAACAATTAAGAGCTTTAATCAATAAGCACCAAGAAAATCTCATCGATACCCAACCCTAAACTATGTGAGTCAATTTTTCCAACACTAAAATATAGATTAAGTCTGAGGTAAGCCTAAATCAGATCCCTATAACTGGTGTGTCATAAGGAACAGCAAGACCATCCACAGGTTACGCCCTGTATTCATTTCTGCTTAATAGTGAAGCATAAAAAAAAAAACATTTTATTTACAAATTAGTCTTTGACCTAGTGTTGCCTCAACTGACTGTTTCAACTGTAGGGATCATCATTTCAAGAGTACAATGAGTCCAAAATAATAATAAATGACATGTAGTATAGGATGTTATTAAAGCAGGATTAACAATGCGCTACAGACAATGGATGCTGGAAGATTAAAGGTGAAATCTTCTTAACAGGCACACTGACTGTACACCGCTGACAGGTGTCACTCAGAGTGGCGCACACATTTCATGGCATGTTTAGTTTCACCTTTAACTGCCACACTTTGCACAAACAACCACAAGAGGTAAGAAGAGGCAAATTATCAGCAGTGGACTGCCAAATGCTTTGTAACTGGCAAAAACAGATTATTAAAAAAGAGTCTTGGCTGAAGAACTGAGGGGAACAGAGGGGAGAAGAGGAAGAGGATGCGCCGTAAAAGGAGAGTAGGGTGGGGCGGGAACAGAGCCATGATCCCTACAGGTGAAATGAAGCCATCAACAGATTGTCTCTCTACAATGGAGCCTACTGACTGCAGCCTGCACCCTCCCTCTGTCCAGTGAAACAGATGCAATAGAAACGGATGAACAGAATTCAGTCAAAGGGAATTTAAAAAAGGGTAGACCTTGTGGAGGCCTGCCGTCAAAGCCTAGCTGTGTCATGATGCACAGGATGACACACCCCTTTTCTTCCTATTACAAGCCATAAACATAATGGAACATTGTGATTAATATCAAATAGTCACAGCTTGAATTCATGACATTGTTTTCAAATATAAGTGTAGTTACTGAGAAAAAGCCAAATGTTCAAAGTGCTTTTGAAAGTTATGCACTTTTTAAACTAGAATGAAACAAGATGAATGCAGAATTCAAGAGTTTACCTTTTGTTTCCTCTTTTCCTCTAATGCCCCTACGTCTCGACAAATTAGAAATTTAAAACTACAGAAAGCTGCTGGTGATACATCAACTCAGACATTAGTAATGAACGTCAGTGTTAAAAAGCACTCTTACAGGCAAGCACAAATGAAAAAAGGCAAATGTCCCGCTGTGTGCTTTGAGGAAGTCGTGGATGCATTTGGACTTTTTTCATACATAGATTCATTTTCCATTATGGACACCAGATTTATGGCTCAGACTTTATTATGTTAAATAACAGTCAATTTAGTTTTGTTTGACTGGACTGTTGAGTTCACTTTATCAGTTGTATCAATGCACAGTGTAGACTCAACTGTAGAAATATTAAATAATAAGGAGCAACCAGAACCTGACAACTTAGACTAACAGATTAAAAGGAGTTGGAGAAGTTAATTTACTGTAATTATTCATGTTTTTACAAAAATCAAAAATGTATTAACATATAGTTTATATATGGGTAGAGCTGCAACGATTAACATGTTTTGATAATTGATTGATCGGTTTGAGGAAAACAAGACCAAGAAACAACACTTGTGCGATATTACGATATCTAGTCTCATATCACAATATCGATATAATATTGATAAACTGACCAGCCCTAGTGCCAAGCTTTTTTTTTTTTTTTTGGGAACCCATGGGTGGTTTTGGTCAGAGTCAACAAACACTATGATCCATCCATCTTCACCTGCTTATCCTGTTAGGGGTCATGGGGGGCTGGAGCCGATCCCAGCTGGCATTGGGTGAAGGCAGGGTTCACCCTGGACAGGTCGCCAGTCCATCACAGGGCATATAGAGACAGACAACTATTCATGCTCACATTCACACCTATGGACAATTTATAGTCATTGATTAACCTCACTTGAATGAGGAGATTTGAGTGTATCACTCTGGTTTTAGCCGCTCTTCACTGGCTGCCTGTCAAATTTAGACTTTATTTTAAGATTTTATTGTTAACTTTTAAAGCTCTGCAGGGTTTAGCACCGAGCTACCTCACTGAGCTCCTTCCTCCCTACGTACCACCTTCTAAGATAAGATAAGATAAGATAAGATAAGATAACCCTTTATTAATCCCCGGAGGGAAATTCGGGGATTAATAACTTGAGGTCCTCTGACAAGGCTCTACTGGTTGCACCAGGTCTAGCCTGGTGACTAAGGGAGTCTTTGCCATCATTGCCCCTAGACTCTGGAGCAGCCTCCCTGAGGACCTCAGATTAGCGAGCTCATTAACCAATTTTAAATCTCATTTAAACCCCCATTTTAACAGAGTTTCTTCCTGGTCACCACTCTATTAATGCTGTAACCGATTATTAAAAGCAAGTATTTTTATTTTAACAACGTGCAGACATTCTTATGTTTAGGGCTACTAAAGTTAACGCCACTAATTTCTTTAACGCCTTCATGCAATCCATCTTTCGGAGGTTGTAGCGGTTATGAAGCTAGCGAGTATATCTGCATGTGAAGATACTGGTGAATCTAGAAACCCTGATGAATTCATTGGTACCAACCAGGTCAGACTAGCTTGCCAGGAGGGAGGTTAAATAATGCTCCAAACTGCCATCATGTCCATTTTCAAAGGGTCCCTTTACCTCTGACCTCCAGATGTGTGAATGTAAATGGGTTCTCTGGGTCCCCACCAGTCTCTCCTTTACAGACATGCCCACTTTCTGATAGTCCCAGTCAGTGTGGATCAAGTCCTAGTCAAGTCAGCACTCTGACACACTGACAGCTGTTGTTGCCTGTTGGGCTGCAGTTTGCCATGTTCTGATTGGAGCAGATTGTTGATGCTAAAGTCAGAACCTGGGAGGGTTTCTGGACAATATCTGCCATTGATTAGTGGTGGTATTGATTTACAATAATAAATATATGCATCCATTTGCATAAAGTAGTATATTTGTTCACTCCCATGTTGATAAGAGTGTTAAATACTTGATAAGTCCCCTTTAAAGGGACAAGAAAAATGTGCAATTATATATTTTAATTGATTGACAACCCTACTTATTCTGTGAAAAGTCTAGGCTGTTAAAGCAGAGGGCATTTAGGAGTCAAGTTAAAAAAAAAAAAAAAAAAAAAAAAAGATGCTAGATGCACCATTGTGCTTACTAAAACAACAGCCCACTAAGATTAAAGAGTGCGCTGTTTTCACGTTTAAATTTCTAACTTTGCAGATCAGACAGGAAATGTAAATGTGGCCCCTACACGTCACTGTTTTTAAAGCTGTCCCTTCTAATAAAGTACCTGAAGAGGCCTGCGTTACAGCAACAGTCATGTAGATGTTCACATATATCAAACTAGTAAGGCGATTCAGGCAACTCATTCTATTTTTCTACTTGCTGTTGACATTTGTAAACTACAGCTGTGATATTTGTGATATTTTCTTGGTGATTAATCAAGAAAATTGCTCCTAGAGGGTGCAGTGAAATAGAAACCAGCCCTGCTGGTACCAAAATAAATATAGCTGATAGGTTTTGTATGATTACGAAGAAAAGGTAAAACAAAAGAGGCGGTTCATTTCCATTCCCACCCAACAGGGCAGAATTTTAAAATGTTATTTTTATGTATCATAGGACTGGCCCCAACGCTTCAAAGTCCAAAAAATGGTATTCATCACTGCCCTATTGTATTATATTACCACCAGGAGCTGACAGGCAAAGTCAATTGTTCATCTGGTGGGTTCAGATCCAACATATTTCATTTTATCAGAACAGAGGTCAGGCATAGCTCAAGAGCTAGGGCACTGTGCCAACATGGACTTCAACTTCTACTGGGGCCATGTGCACCCACAATATGCACTCAGTACATAAAGCTGCTTTCAATAAAAAAAGATCCATCAAATAGCATATTTTCTATTATTTAAAGCATGTTGTCAGCAACCAACTGTGGCCTAGTGTCATGTTTTGCATCATTTTTCATTTTACAAACTGTATTTTTAATAACATACACTTCCTCAAAGCACAGCTAAGTGTTTTTCCACCAATGTTTTCTGGACTGAAGCTAGCTTACTTTGGTGTTCATGTTCTGGGAGAACTCCAGGATGGTGTCCACTCTCGTCCAGGCATCCGGGTGCTCTTTTAAGTGTGTCAACACTTCTTGTGCCATTCTTTGCTATAATACAAATATGAAAGACACTTTAGATGCAACGCTGAGGTGCCATGAAAAGACTGCACACAAATGCATTTTAGAAAACAGTCATTTCTAGACTATTCTGTGCTGCAACAATCATGTGAACACAAAAGAAGAGTGAATATACAGTGTTTTAGCTCAGATGTGGGTTTAAGAGGACTTGTGGGATAGAAAAACACTGTGTTTCAAAATGAAATATTTATCCTTTTATTCCAGGCATTCGCACATGCTTCACAACGTACCTGTGGTCCCACCCCATGATATAGACAGTTCACCACATTGTCCAGCAGGTTGATATCCAGTTTCTGGTTGAAGTCCAGCAGCTGCTGTGCTGCATGGTCTGCTAACATTGTCATAATTGCTGGCATAGAGCTCTGCAACAAGGACAGCAGAGGGAGGGGGGTCAGGAGTGCACAGCACACATTCAACAGGCAAAGTCATGTGAACAGTGTGTTTAGAAACAAATCCAAACAGCTGACTTCTAAAGCAAACACCCCCCCACCAGTGAGCTGTCACATTAATAAGAAGTTCACTCAAAGTGTCACAAGTCTATTGCTGTTCAAAAAGTACGAAAATGAAAGGAGAGCTTTGTCTGCTCCTCTGTTAGACTGTAATTTGGCTAAAAAATGTTGGGACACAGTACTCTAGTCCACAAGGGACGCACCAATCCAACCTTTTCAGTCCTGGTGCTGATAGTGATATCTGGGCTTTTGGTATGTCTCAGTGTGTGGAAGTGACTGGGAACATCATTTTATGTGTACGGAAACATCAGGTTTAACTTAAACACCACTTTCTTCATTTCTAAAACAAAATGTAACAAATAATATGTTTAGTGAGCTGTTATTTATTATTAAAATACCAAATTGTACACCAGCAACTTGGTAAAAATCTTCTATAAAAGCAGGAATTTTAATTCAGGTGTAAACCATTTTAAAGCAGCAACAAACTGGTCAAAACAGGAATTATAATTCCACTATGGCTGACCCAAATGCTTCAAAGCTTTGACCGTTGCCATGGTATTCAACCTCCAAAACGCTATTCAAATGCTTTGTTTTTTTTTTTTTTTTTTTACATAAGTACATGTATATATACATATACTGTATATACTGTAGCCTATGAAATGAGGAATAATCCCACAAAATTATTCATATTCAACAGATGGATAGAACAGACAGAGGAACATGTCAACCTGCCTCACTGCACTGCACCGCAAAGCTTCAAATAAATAAAAAAAAAAAAAGGTATTCAAGACATCCCTAATAATCATAGACTTGAATTTAATGTATTGTCACAATATCCGATCCAGCTATCTGAGTCAGTATCGGCCCAATGTCCGACTGGACTTGGACTGTAATTTGTCTAAAATGTTGGACACCATGGTCTAGTCTAGCCTTCCCCAGGAGTATGAACTTAAGGACTAAGCAGGGACTTTATTTACTTAATCATCTGGCATCGGGTAACCTCAGTTTTACTGATGACAGGACAGCTATCTTGCCAACACATTATCTTGCCAAAAATAGGTTAATATTGACTTGTAAACAGTTGAGTATGCCAATCTTGAAACCAAAGTCAAATACATTTCCTTGTTGGTTTAAATACACAACTTAACAACAGATTGGAAGTTAGAAATAAGCAAACATATCCTGCTGAGTGGGCCTAAACTGTTCTCCTAATCAACCACTTCTGTCTATTCTGACCATATAAGAAGGTTAACGGAGCCACGTGCCGGATATACAGAGCGACGTCACGTTGTTTACATCTGTAAGTGACGGAGTTCACTCCTCCAAAACACCGACAGCACCAGAGTCGTGGCGCTGAATAACAGCTGGATCATGAGCGCGGCTCATGTTGACAGTTAACGAGCATCACCTATAACATGGCTAACATAAACAGCGCGCACGCGGTACTAGCACACCACATGCTAACACTAGCTAGCTCGCTGCGCTTTCTAGCTAGCTGTTAGCCGTGTCGCACAAACAGTTCACATGTGGTGCTTCGCTGCTGTCTACAGCCACTCCCACCAAGGATGCCAGGGACGGAGGGCGCACATATACTCATTGTGCCAGCTAGCAACACCGTTTGGGGAAGTTAACGCTTTCTGTTGCGGTTTACACTCAAGGGACGATTAGCCCCAACGTTTTCAGGCGCTTTAGCAGAGATAAAGTTGGCTACCGCTAAGTACCTAGCAACACCAACTTGACATCCGCTCACATCACGGACAGTGATGCTGCTGTGGTGGGAGAGGCACGGATTTAACCACACAGCAACTTATTCATCTGCAGTAACGTTACGAGGTGCAGCCTCGGTTAGTTAGTTATAACACTTTGTGTGACAGCCAACATTCGCTAATCCGTATAAAGTGGTAAATGCTAGCTAGCGGACAGGCGATCTGCTTTATCCCGCTGCATGCGTTCTGAATTAGCTTGTTTTTTCAGGAGCGTTATGACAGCCTACATAAGATAACTTAACACCAATATGCATGTTATTCATCGTACAGGTAGACACGTTAATCAAGGCATGGCATGGTTGCACTTCACCCGGGTTACCTACCTAAAGTCCAAGGCTCTGACTGAAAAGAGAAGCTACAGATCTAGGGAGTACTTCACTGTTGGTGAGAGAAAGATTTCCTATTTCTGCAGCGTTGACTATGTCCAGCTCCAGCAGCAGTGAGTGATGTCTGGCTGCTAACAACCACTGATGTGGATTCCAAAACTACTATCACGGTAAACCCAGCAGTATGTCACTCCGGTACATTTTACGAAACAAAGTAAAGCTTGATTCACTAATTAATTCGTTACTCTAATGATTTTCCGGCGGGGCGGTGTAGAGGTTGTGTGCCTGCGCCTCCTCTCCTCTCTCAAGCAACTAACTCGCAACCGGTTGAAACCGGTTCAGACTGGGAGATTCCATCTCGGTTTAGTTTTCAGCCGATGGCGCCGCGTAAAGTTTGGACTGGGGTCACGCCCATAGCGCGCTCTGATTGGCCGAAGCGTCGGGGGAGACTTCCTAGTTGGTGTCCCATTGGTCGACCGGGCTGTCAGTTTATTTCAATTCGTTCAAGCGCCCACGCGACTACTCCGCCCGGAGAGAAAAAGAGGGCAGACTCCCATGCAGAATGGACTTGTTCATGACTCCGCTTATCAGAATAGCGAATAAGTAAGCGACCAAGTGTTTATTGCTGCTCCTGAGGTGCAAGTTATACATTACCTCCATTCATGCAAATGCTACATAGCGCTAATGCACGTGCGTATAACGCGACGCGTAATGTCATTTTATGCACTTAAACTCTCCGTGAATGCGCTACTACTTTTATCACGAATACACACTTCACCGCAGGTACACTACAGGGCTGAGTGATGTGCTAAACCCCAAGTACCATTCATTTGCCTGTTGCTTGTAAGCTGGTAATTTTCCACCAGCCACGAGTGGGAGTGGTTACACGATCATGAACGCACGGGGTTAGAAAAACGACCTGGGGGACAATTTTGTTACAACAGCACCAAAAGTGAAGGGTGGGCTTAATAAAGCCACCGGGTCGGGAGCTGCAGGGGCGACAGATGCAGCGCTGCTGTCTATATTTCGCTAATTAAGAGGTTTATACAGCACGCACCGCTGTCAGCTGAGGATGCAAACATGACAGCGGGTTTTTTTTTCCTCCTTTGTGGTCACGTGGTCCAGCGCGCTACTTGATGGAAAAATACTGGATTTGGTGTGTAGTGGAGACAGTACACAACCCTGTAAAGTCATTCAGGGAGGCTTTTTTCGAAGGGCGTTTGAGTCTTTACCCAGCAACACTGTCTGCCACTCATGTCTTTATGTCTCGGCGACACACAGAAACACGCACAGTTTATTTTATGTTCGTCCCAAGTAGCCTGGCGCGGAAATGCTGCTTGTGCCAAGTCATGCAGTTTTGTTTCAGAAGTGCAATGTATGATTTGGATTGGAGAACAAATGTTTGATGTTTTAGATGCAGCTGATGGAAATATATAACTGCAGCAAAACCTGTCACAAGCTTAGTTGTGTTGCTTCTGAGTTGATAACAAGTGCATTATGAATATTATGTTATGCCCACAATGCATGGATTTCTGCGGAGTATCATTATACCTCATGAAACCCTTTAAAGAAAGTGCAGCCTATAATGTATAAGTTCAACATGCATGCAGTATCTGAAATATCAGTTATCTCCAAATTTCAGAAAACTGTGTCACAAATGTCACCTTTTGTGGTCAGTTCAGATAAAACAAGTTGCATTTAATGCAAAACAAACATTTCTCATGTCAAACTGCCTCTATATACTGTAGATAGTAGTATTTATTAGTCAAATATATAACTGCAACAAAACCTGTCAGAAGCTTAGTTGTGTTGCTTCAGAGTTGGCCATAATAAGATGTGCATTATAATTGTAATTCTTATGTTATGCCCACAATGCATGGATTTCTGGAGAGTATTATTATACCTCATGGAATCCTTAAAAGAAAGCCCAACATATAATCTTTAAGTTCAGCATGCATGCAATACCTCAAAAGTAAGTTAGCCCTAAATTTCAGAAAACATGTAATTATAGAAATAATTGCCTAATAGAGATGGACTGCTACATGTTTTAGTGGTCAGTTCAGATGAAACACAAGTTGCATCACAATTAGCACTTATTTAATAAGATAATACCTAATTTGTGTATTTAAATGTAAAATTTCACAAAATGTGTAATCCAAAAAATAATTGTCTTAATGTCAGTAATCAGCTGTGGACGTTTTATGGCGGTGTCTCCCCTTAAAATCCTGTAATCCTGTTGTGGTTTTAGTTCAGATAATTCATAAGTTGCATTTAATGCAAAACAAAACCATTTCTCATCTGTTGAACTCTGCCTTAATAGTGATTTTAGACAGTTAGCATGGTTAGCTGGCTAGAGCTGCAACAATTAATTGATTAGTTGTCAACTATTAAATTAATTGCCAACTATTTTGATAATTGTTTAATTGAAAAAAAGTCAAAATGGTCTGATTCCAGATTGTATAAATGTGTGTTATATCACCTATTTTATGTGAGCACTGTTGGTCTGTCAGTGTCCTTGGATCAGTCTGCCTCTCCCAGACAGTTGGCCTATATCCGAGCCTTTGTTATTAACAAACAAGATTTCAAAGCCTATTATCTATGTGTTGATTCATGGGTGTCATTTGGTTTGCCCTGCGTGCCGTCACGTTCCTCGAATCCTCTAGGAGGGAAAGAAAACACACTTTTCTGGACACAAATAAACGGGTCAGCCCACTTTATAGGAATACAGTAGTCCTGGAAGTCAGTGTCTGAAGTTCAACACAGTATGTGAGATAAGACGCCCGATTCGACTGTTATCAGGCCATTAAATAGACATTATCCGTCACTATAAGCACCATAGATAAGGGGTCAGCGAGGGCCTACTACGCCTGTATGAAACGTCACAATGTGAACACAAACAAAAAGGCTTCTTTAGGTTTAGGCAACAAAACTACAACTTCTTTAGGTTTTGGGTTCCAATAACTACGAACACAAAGACAACTGCATTGTTGGTTTCACATGGGATGTGAACTCCGATCACCTGGGGGAAAACCTTGTGTTGTAGCACCTGAGTTCTTCTTCTGCTGCTGTCACAAATACTGTGGTTACTAGAGGTCACTGTTGTGTGCTTTTATTTCTTCTTTCTGCGATCTACCATGTGAATAGATGATAAAATCTACTAGTGGGTGTAGTAGGCCTTTATTGACCGACATCTATGGGACTTATAGCAACTGATAATACCTGTTCAATAGCCTGACAATAGTCTAACTGGTTCAATAAGACATATACAGTATTTATATATACTCTCTGTCCCTTGACTGCAGTACATAGATAGATAGATTGATTGATTGATTGATTGATTGATAGACATTATTGTTACAGCAGCAATTTACGTCACAAAAACACACACAAAAGACATGCGGTAGGTGCGAAAAACACTATTGACAAATCTCTATTTAATTGTACATACCAACTGCTTTACACTAGATAGGAGAAATAAAAAGTATAGTAATACAGAGTTAAAGATATGTCTCTGCCGTTAACTGTTGTGGTTCATTATTTACATGCCACCTAATATTTTAACTGTGATATCATATCTGTACAAAGATAAGCATGTGAGATAGAGTGTCATTATGTTTTTATCTAATCCTCTGTATACATAATTTGTTAATACCCACTTCTTCAGTCTTTAAATTCCCAAACCATATATTATGACTGCAAATAATTATGAACATGCAGGTATGTGTCAGTATTCACTGTAGCGAGTGTATCAGGTACAGTCATAAATGTGTCTCAACTTGTACCATTTGACGGTTTTCATAACGCAATAAAATACTCAAAAACATCAGCTACATATTCAACATTCACTAATGCCTTTCACTGAGAGTAGGCTGTTTATAAAGTTCACATCAGTCTGTTATGGTTAAAATAAATGTAGTACTATGAAATCACGTCCTTTTCATTCAGAGAGAGGGTCACTGAGCTTCTCTCCTGGTGCAGCGCTGGAATTTATTCTCACACATGTGTGAAGTTTGGAGGTGAGCGACCACAGTCAGGCGTAGGCTGGTTAAATCTCGTTCTGTCCAGTCAGGGCACAGTAATCTATTTGCATATATTATCATTGCACCACACTAAGGGGCTGACCTCCGTGAAGCAACCAACACAAATAAACCCTACTTATAATTTGTTGTGCCATCTGTGTTGACCCAGTGCCTGAAACTGGTGCAGAGGTATGGCATATTATGGGCAGGGATATATTTGAGATCTCCTGGACTGTTTAAACCTGTAGACTCATTCTATGTCCTTCTATTTGGTGATATAATATATATCTATAATGTGCCCTTTGATTAGCCAGTCCATGCTTCTGGCAGGACATTATATAAACAGATAACAGCGCCATCTTCTGCAACTCAAATGATTAAAATTACTGCATTTGACATGT
Organism: Pterois miles; assembly: GCA_947000775.1. Lineage (NCBI taxonomy): Eukaryota > Metazoa > Chordata > Actinopteri > Perciformes > Scorpaenidae > Pterois > Pterois miles. Next base: position 2,492,092 of record CAMQGK010000341.1, read on the forward strand.
TATCCTGGAGCCCCCTCTGCTGGGGAAATGATATGTATTCACTGTAACAGGATCTCACTGAAAGTCACGTTAGATGAGTGTTTTTACATCAAAATAACCAAACTAATTCAAATTAAGGCTGCAGCTAATGATTATTTTCATTGTTGATCAATCTGTTGATTATTTTCTTATTGTCTAAAATCACTATCCTCTATATGATACACAGAGTTTGGTCTACTGAGGCAGAGTTTAAGACACATAACAAATGATTTTGTAAATGTAATGATCTGTAAAAGGGCCTGTTGTCTTCCTGCTCTCTCTCACACCAGCAGGCTTTTTTCCAGTAATTTGTCTTTTACTTTAAGTCCGTTGCTCATTGCAGCTAAGTACACGTCCATCAGTAGATTATTTTTCATTTCATTGAATAATAATGACTTGCTAGACTGCTGGTTTGAATCCTCGAGGTGGTGCAGAGGGACAGCAGTTTACAGGCCTGGTGCCAACACACTGTGAATCAGGGGCCATTTGAAATGGATCAAATCAAAAATCAATTTCACAGCGGTTTCTTAGACTGAGTAGTTAAATGTCATCCTGTTCTCACTCCCAAGACGTCAAATACCAACGCTTTGTCATGGCCGTCGGCGTGAGATCCGGGCGCTTAAGGTGCCCTTTAGCTTTAGTATGAGACGCGCTGGGCTTTCCATTAAAAGTGCAACGGATAGAAACAGCAAATATGATTTATTCGGGCATCTCTATCTTGCTTTGCTCTAGTTTTTATAAATCAGTCACTATATCCTGACAGTAGTACATGAGACTGGTAATCTGAAAAAAATCCTGTTTCTCTGTGTCCTCTGCTGGTCCTAACGGCATCTACAGGATTTCATGGACTGGAGAAAAACAACCAGTCCGAGCTGATCTGCTGTCCAGCTGCCGTCTATGAGAGCCGTCTGTCAGTCTCTTGCAAGCTCCGACCAAACGGTCAAACTAATCATTGGCCAGGACTTTAGGCTTTGTATCTTTGCAGACCTAAACGGTCAAGCACAAAAAAACTATATAACACAAAAAAGCATAATTGGTCCCCTTTAAAATCCCTACTTGAGTTTCTTATGATTCATAATCTTGTTTCTTTTTGCAGCACATAAAATTTGGTGTAAGTGAGTTTGTGAAGTGGGCTACACGGTGGTTTAGCACTGTCTCCTCACAGCAAGATGGTTGCATGTTCTCCCGGTGTTAGCGTGGGTTTTCTCCAGGTTCTCCGGCTTCCTCCCACAGTCCAAAGACATGCAGGTTAATTGATGACTCTAAATGTCCTGTTGGTGTGGATGTGAGCATGAATGGTTGTCTGTCTCTGTGTGTCCTGTGATGGACTGCTGACCTGTCCAGGGTGAACCCCTTCACTCAGTTTCAGCTGGGATCGGCTGCAGCGCCCCCATGACCCCTAACAGGATAAGCTTTTGCAGATGGATGAGTTTCTGAATCATTTCCGTTCAGCAGTCAGACAATAAGCTGCACTTCTGCACATCAACCACTAGATGGACTTTTGGTTTCTCTGAAGGACGCTTCACATACTGAGTGTTAAGACACATGAGGACTGTTATAGTATGGCCATGCAACCATTCAGACAGTCAGCTGGGACTTTATTCAAACTTCCAGATGTGTTGTCCTCAGATAAAAACAAAGGCAGAATACAAAAAAACTGTTGTTTACAAATAAAAAAGATCAACAACACTTTAATTTTATAGTTATTTTGCCTACAGTTGTGCATCTAATTCTTCCATATAACTCTACTTGCTTATTCTTCTCATATATTAAAATTTCCTAGCTACCACTGACCTCTTTTCCATTCCATATATTATATAGTCATAGTATATAGTCATAGTATATAGTCATGTCAAACATAAGATAAGATAAGACAAGATAAAATAAGATAAGATAAGATAGTACTTTATAGATCCCCAGGGGGGAAATCCAGGTGTTACAGCAGCACTGATATAAAATAGCAAGTAGTGCAGTGTAAAAAGTAAGAATGGGTTAAAAAAATGTGAAGTTAAATAAAATAAAACTGAATAAAATCAGAGTAAAGTAAATTCAAGGTGTATACAGCTATTATACAAGTCAAGGTAAAGAGGTAAGTTAAAGTGACAGATATGATATTGTGCATATGTATATAAAGTGCAGTCAAAAAAGTGGCAAATAGTATACAGTGCGTATAACAGTGTAATATGGTATAATAGTGTAATATAAGATATAATAATATGTTAATATTATATGGTATAGTATAATATAGCAGTTATATTAATTTAATATAGCAGTTATAGTGCAAGATAGATGAAGTGCAATATAATGAATATGCTGAGAAGTGGACACGAATAAGAACTGGACATCTTGCAGAGCTCCCTTACCTGTTATTATTTAGCTTTTCTAAAATGGTTTCCTTCTTGTTTGTCTTTGTGAGCTGGAGACTTTTCTCCAGAGAACATGTATGTCATCTAACAGGTTAGTTCTACTAAGTATGTCAAAGCATCTCCGGAGGCAGAAAAAGCCTCCCTGGCTGCATTACTCCTCACATGGTCCATCACCTCAGGGTGTGTTCAGGCCAGGTGTATGTGTGTGTCACGGTTTAGTTCAACTCAGCTCTGTTTACTGCTGTGGCACACTTCATCCGGTCAGGTGAGAGCATTTGAAATGAAGTAGCAGCAAATAACAAACACACTAAGAGAATGTGAGTCTGTGTTACAGCTCGTTACACCTCGTGTTCATCTCATGTTTACCTGTGTTGTTTAACTTTCTACACGACTCTCTATTTCTGCTGTCACCTGTTGTTGATGCCGGTTTATCTTCATAATACTGACTGAATGCATATTGGTTCCTATCCAAGTATGGTTGACTGACTGACTTCCTAAAGTCTAATTATAGACTGTATATAAGACGTGGACGTACAGTATGGTGCCTTCAAATGAAACTCATGAGCTTGTGTTTACAACATGGGAAGTCGTGTAAACAATACGTCAACAAATATGTCGTAAGTCGTGATCTCTGAGCTTTCATATGTCAATGTGTCCCTCGAGCAAGATACTTAACCCCAAATTGCTGCTGAAGTCTGATTCCTCGGTGTGTGAATGAGATGAATGAGTATTCAGATCAGATCCTGATGGGCAAAGTTTGCACCTTAGCAGCCTCTGATATCAGTGTATGAATATGTGTGTGAATGTAGTGTAAAGCACTTTGAGTGGTCGGAAGACTAGAAAAGCTCTATATAAATGCAAGTCCATTTACCATTTATCATTTCCCATCCCCCTTCCAGGATGGACAGATGTGCAATAGGCTGTTGCCCACTCTGCCCAGTTTATGGGCCAGTCTTTGTGGAAATGGATTAGTTCCCCATCTGGATCAGTTCAGGTTATGATCTCTATGAACAAAGTGAAAGTTTGTATAAACTATATGATACTGTACTAGCTTTAGTATCAACCCATTCTACAAACACTATGTTTGTAATAGGGCTAATTTCTATGACGCAATAACATGACTTGTGATTTTTAGGTTGTTTTGGTGCCAACCAGGTCAGACTAGCTTGTTGCAGTGGAGGCTAATAACACTCCAAAGTTACAATACAGTTAGGTAAGGAAAACCTGTCATGTCCATGTTCAAAGGGGTCCCTTGACCTCTGACTTCCAGATGTGTGAATGTAAATGGGTTCTCTGGGTCCCCACCAGTCTCCCCTTTACAGACATGCCCACTTTCTGATAGTCCCAGTCAGTCTGGATCAGGTCCTAGTCAAGTCAGCACTCTGACACACTGACAGCTGTTGTTAGCCATGTCAGACCATGTGTTTTATGCTTAAGTCAGAACCTGTGAAGGTTTCTGGACAATATCTTTCATTGATTTGTGTTGTTAATTGATTTCCAATAATAAATATATACATACATTTTTATAAAGGAATCTTATTAGCCCACTCCCATTTTGATAAGTATTAAACAGTTGACAAATCTCTGTTTAAGGTACATTTTAAACAGATAACAAATGTGTGATTAATCTGCAATTGTGCAATTGTATATTTGAATCGATTAACAGCCCTAGTTGGTATTAAATCAAACTGCTTTATGACTATCATATCACAGGCCCTCACCACGCCTGTTTCCACATCTGCCTGTCTGCCATCTGCTCAGCAGCCACTTCAATAATAGCTTGCAGCTGCAAGGGAAGGAGGGGGTGGCGGGGTGGAAGGAAAAACCCAGAGGGGCTGGAGGTAAAGGGAGGGCAGGCGGGCGGGAGGGAGGGAGGAAGAAGGAAGGAGGGGGCGGTGAAAGCAGAGCTGTGATGCAGACAGCGAATCACATGAGCAGGGATCTGTTTACAAACTGAGGGCTGTAGACAAGAAGTGGAGACGAGGAAGGAGAGGGGAGAGTGAATGTGAGAAGAAAACACAGGAGAGGAGAGCCTGGATGTGAATTAACATTAGCCGCATTGTCTTCTTGTGTTGTACACCTCCCTGTGCTCTTTGTTCAGAGCAGGAAGCCAGGAAGAGATGAGACGCTTTCCACAGGAACACTGAGGCTGCCTGCCTGCTTGGCTGGCCGTGCTGCCGGGAAACCCATCCATGTCCTTCCCTTTGTCTCTCCATAATTGGCCACAGCAGGTTTTCACAGCCAGAGAAGAGGAGAGCGACGTGGAGATCTAAAAAACAGAGGACAGAGAAGACAGGAAGGAGAGGAGGAGGAAGGGAGGGAGAGCCTCGTGACAATGTTTTGAAGGGGAGGCAAAACAAAAAAGCAACGACTGTGCTCGGCCAGAGGTACATAACCAGAGCGCTGGATGGGATTTGGGATATATTTCTGTACTGTCAGTGACATTGATGTCTTTTTTTATCCACAAGGCTCACAGGTTCATCTCCAAGTCTTTGTCCTTTACTGGCAAATCATCACTGCAGACTGAGGTTCAAATGAGCCAGCTGCTTGTTTTGGTCATGTCTTCTTGAGAAACTGGGAGTCTCTAATCAGATCTGCTTACTCCAGACCACAAGGATTTAACTCCCTGCACATCCGCTCTGCTATCAGGGTTAAACTAGTCTGAACCTAAAAAGTAGTGGATGCACAGGTCAAAGAACCAGACTTTGTGATATCGTAGAGGTCACGACCCCAAAAGATTTTCTGGGTTTGCCAACTGAAAATTTGCGTATTTGATGCATCCTGCCCAATGGTGTAACGGTAAGTGTCCTGGAGCCGGTTGCACAGGGTTTTTTGAAAGTTTAAACTTAGCCTAATGTAAGTATTCAAAACGGAGATTTAAACAACAGACAAATTCGTTATATTTGTGTTCACTTCGCCGTCTAATGGGCTTCGCTGTTGAGTTACCCCACTGATGCTCCACCTCGGCACCCTGAGGCATCTTTACACTCATCGCCTACTCAGGTGCTAGCATACATGTCATATAAAACACCAGCACACCTGTTGCTCTACTCAGTCATCTCGATTACAGACACAACACTCGGTGAAACGAAGTTCTTCTGAAGTTTCTTGTTATTGTTTCAGGCTGCTCACTGGTGAGGGAGGCAGCGCTGGCTAACTAGTCTAGCTGCTACTAGTACCACCAGGTAGATCTTTATGTTCCTGCTGCCTCATGAATGACACACCGAACACTTCTGCTAGATGCTAGGCTAGACTCGCTCAGGTTATATCATCAGCTACACTAGCCGGCGAGCTCAAGCTACACCATAACTTGCTAGCATTTGCTAATTTAGCACTAGCTATACTTGCCAACCTTCTTGAGTTCTCCCCATTTTTCATCACCCTATCCTCCTCCTTTTTCCTATTTGTTATCTTAACTTGTTCTGGCGCTGTAAAACATGTTTTTCTGTCTCCAGCTGGACAACAATACAGTAACACCTAATGTTTTCTCTGGCCAAAGAGAGCTGAGTCGCACATCAAAACGTTCAGCACCCAAAGTTGGGCTTTGCTCGGTGCAGAGAAAAGCCATCGTGGCACAAGCCTTTGGAAATAATGATTTGAAGAGCACAGTGGTGCCGTTGTCGTGTTGTGTCTGGAAGGCTTCAAGTGAGTGAAAGATGGAAAGAAAAAGTACTAAGATAAAGAAATACTCAAGCAGGTACAAAAATGAATGAATGAATGAAAACTGATGAATATTATTTTAGAGATTCACATGAGTTCAAGCCAGAGTGACGAATTATTGAGTTTTCTTTACTGAGAATTAAAAGTAAAATTAAAAGCAGGCCTATTTAACAAAACATGCTGTTGCAGTGTACTTTTTGTTATTTTCATTCTATAAAAGTCACCAGAATGCAGGAACCAAAGTCCTCTGCTGGGCGATAGCTCAGGTGATGAACTGAGTATAGTACTGCCGTGTAGCGTTTCCTGTTCCCAGCGAGGAAGTGGCACAAGGTGAATCATTTTCTCCTCCCATTTCCCTTATTATCCTCCACTTTCACCTGTGGCCCAGTGGGTTTGCATACAGGTAACTGGTGATGGCTCTGCTCGGGTCCACAGTCGCAGACGGTTTTACCACCAAGGCATGGTGTCCATTACTTTTCTCCCGTACTGGAGAAGAAGCAGCTTAAAGGTCGTTAGTCTCTGAGTTCTGAAGGAAGCCACGCGACATGCGTTGCTTGCATGCTACCTCCTGACTGGGCGGTGACTGCAAACACCTATCTCACGGTGCATGTCCACCAGATCTGTCGAGATCTTCTTATCTGGACACTCAAGTGGTGACATACTGTAGCTAGTGTGGAATGCACCTGACTGATCCCTAGTTTTCTGCAGGCCGTTTCAAACAGGAAACCTACTGGCCTACTTGTAAAGTTTTTTGTTATTCTGTCTAAACAGTCCACCAAAATCTACTTCTGAAAACATTTTAGGTGAGAAATAGGCTACACCACTACTGAATCTCCTTTCATATTAGAACCATATCTACTAGTTTGAATGGAAAGCGTTGCGACGCTCTCTGTCACCAGATCTGGTGGAAATGTGCCATCAGGGTGCCGAGGTGGAGCCTGGATGGTGTAAAGCAACTGTGAAGCCTGTACTCATAAAACTGGAGTTATTATTTCTTTTGTTGTTGTTTCTAAATATTTGCACCCAGTAACTGCCAACTAATGGACAAAACTACTGTTAGCTTGTTAATACAGCATTAGTTGCTATTTAATAAAGATCAAACCAGGAATATTTTGAATTGCATGTTTCCTAGTCGTAAGTCTTAACTACATTCTTATTCTTTTTAATTTAGTAAATCACTAGTTTGAAACTAGCCAGTAGTTAAGAGCTTAGGAAGAATTTTCCACACAAGCTTACCAATAGATTTATGAGTAACTTGCCACAACCCAATCCTAATGTGAATTTTTATGCACAAAGTCACAACCTGACCAATAACATCCGTTATCACAATGTGTTTATTGTGTGTTTTACCATTGACACAACCTCAAGCATATTTAAAAAAAAAAACAACTTAGACCTCTGAAAGAAGTCTTTATACGATCAGTTTTTTATCATTTTCCAGGCCAGACATGTAAACCTGAAGCTACTGTTTCTGTTAAGCAGTGGTTCAGGTACAGTCCTGCATGCATTTGCACAGTAGCCTACCTTTTCGCGCTCCGCTATCAATGATTTACTAACATCGTGCTAAGATTACAGCTGTGTCCTCCTTCTACCAAGCCTTCTGTCAAACCCTCCCTTAACCCCCCCACCACCACTGTACATGTGCAACCCTCCTGCCTCGACCCCTGTCCATTAAAGCGTGACTTTTGAACCAGCAGGTCACCACCACAGTGTGTTTTGACCTTAAGGAATAGTTAACTCCTGTCGTTTGAGGCTGACATGCATCGTGTGGAATGAAAACTGTCACGTTTAAGCCCCTTTGGCTGAAAACAGCGACCACTGGAGACGCTGACCGAGAAGAAGTGGAACACATTCCTGTGTTACGCAAGGACGGTTGTAAAAGTTCACATGAAAGTGCTTTGCAGGGTTGGAGAGGTGCTTTTGCTGTGAGAGCTTTATAAATTACACGTATGGTTTCTCTCCTGTTCTCCAGCTTAACTCAGTTTGATCCAGATTATATGGATTTATGTCATAAAGATTTTACATTACATTCATTGAATTCATTTGGCAGATGATTTTGTCCAAAGCGACTTACAATAAGTGCATTCAAACCATACAGGAGCAAATTAGATACCAATCAAAATCTGGAATGTGTCAGCATGTGCAGTGAAACTCAGTGCTCTTTGATCGCTGTTATTACCTGCCGCCTCTACACATGCGCTCATATCTCAACTTTCACCCAAGTTCAAAAACTTTGTGCAGTGTTACGTTGCAGTTTGAAATACGAGGCTTCACAGATGCAGTGTGCCAGGCCTTACAAGTTACACAGATACAAACGCCACATCCTCGCTATAGGAGGTGGGCAGGGTGATGGATGATGGGATACGTCTGGCATGGAGACCTGGAAAGGCTCTGATAAAGTCGAGTGGGCCAATATCCCAACAAGATGATGAAGATGATATAAAATATACAGTGAAGGATGGATGAAAAGGAGTTGGTCTCATTATCCATCAGGGGACAATTAGCTATATGTTGTCCCTCATCTAATCCATATTTTAACCATAGAAATTAAGTTGAAAGGCTAAAATACAGTTCATCATCAAAACCAAAGGTGACCAGCTATGTCTTTGATTTTCACACTGACTGAAACCCAAGACAAAAAAGACATAGTCTAATAATCAGATAAAGAAATGAAACATGGAAGCTCACCCGCTACTCCACCAAACCCTTTATGTTAACATCTCTCAGTGCTTTCAGATGGAGTCTTTAAATATCATAAAATACTCTTTAGGCACTTTCTGTGGAAAGACAATTTTTCTTTGACTTTTCTGTTGTTTCTAAATGCCACATGCTGCAGGCTACATTCCTGACGTGACTGCGGCTTTGTTTACGGTGGCTATTCATGTTTAAAATATTGTGTTTCCATATATTACATTATACATTAATGTGTATTTTCATTTTTACCAGCTTGAGGCTTTGTTCACGAGTGAAGTGTTCTTTGTGTAAAGTGCAAGTAGAAAGTAGACTCGCCTTTCATGAAAAGTATCATATGTTAATATAATGGATATGACGCAGTTTGATGAATAGTTGCATTTATTATCAAAATTGTGAATACATCACTGTCTGTAAGATGGCTGCTTCCACACAAGTTTGCATTAATAGTTGAACTGGTGCTGTTTAAGATGCTTTTCACACTGACAAGAAGACAAATCTGAGGAAATATTACATTTTCTCATCATGAAAATCATTTGTCATTGCTATGAAGCTGTGGTGGTGGTGCTGCTGTAATCCTAATAACAAACCTAATAAACCGTCATGGTGTCATCACAGCTTGCTGACTCCGCCTCCCAGCCCTCGCTCCAGCCTCCGTCTGGGTCTGATTCACATGAACGGAGGAAGGAAATAAATCTGGATTCAGCTGTATTTTCAGCTGCATTTTACAACTTTAAGCACCTAATGATTTAAATAAGGACTATTAGTGTGTTGTACTGGGGAGTTGATTTACCTAAAAAAAGAATTATTAGTTAAAGACATCTCTTTCCCAGTGTAAGTCTATGGGAAAAAGTCTTTTTTGGTCCGATGGCATCACATGGACACAGAAGTTGTAGTACCACCATTTGGCCACTACTAAAATTAAGATCAGTGACCGGCGCTCTTCGTGGGGTCTTGCTTGAAAACTACCTTTGCACAGGTTGCCATACAAAGCCTATTGAAGGAGGCTGGGACACGGGCGGACCTGGGTCTGAGGGTATGACATGCATAGTGTAACTGGAGCTGCTGCCGTGCCTTGTGATTGGCTCAGTTTTGGCGACTGCTGACCGGATTTCACTGAGTTGTACCCCAAAGATATGACACGTTGATGACGCGTGACCCAGCCTCTTTCTATAGGCCTCGGCACCATATTTTTCTCGCCAGTCAATCAGAGCAGACTGAGATTTTTCTGGAGGCGGTGTTAAAGAGACAGGTGCTAAAACGGAGCGTTTCATACAGAGGGTGAATACAGGTATATTCAGAGAGACAGGATGAGAAAAAGAGCATGATGTGTCCCCTTTAACACAGTCTCCATTTCCATTGTCCTCTCAGGGTGTCTGTGTGACCTTGGATTGCAGAACTCCAACCTCTACTGCAAGATGACATCTGAACCGGTCTTCCACCTGCCGCTCAACGTCTACATCATCATCCTGGGCATCGGCCTCTTCATCCTCATGCTCACCCTCATCTTCTGCTGCTACCTGTTCAGGTACAACGCAACAGATAAGGCTGGGTTACAGCTCCACATGTGTCAGACTGCTATACTGGACTCATGTAAAATCTGACCACTTCTGACCGGAGACATCATTCTAGTTTTACCTCACAGTCTGTCAACGGTGCTGTGAAATCTGCCTCAAAGCTAAATTCCTCCTGAAGAAGCTCTGGTGTCGCAGATCATTAACCTGCAACCTTCAGTGCATACCAGATGTTATTTTCTGCTCTTCTGATCAGCTCTTTTGTTGTTTACACTCATTTTCAGTCCCAGACAGAGCATACCTGAACTCCCATATATCTGTTGTTTTTATCTGTAGAAGCCAACATTAGTTAAGCTGGAGTTTTAATATTTTAGTTAACTAGACTCAGTTGATTCAGATAATATGCAGCTCCTGTAGAGAAGATATATTTTGATCAAATACAGTTGTATCGACAGGATATAGTAGAGTGCAGAGGCTGTTTCCATGGCACAAGGCAGATAAGCGCTGGCGTCTGCCTGTGTATTCATGTGAGGAGCGTAGAGACCCGTGGATCCCAGCGGGACGTCAGTCCAGTAGACGGTCCTTAATGTGGCCCAGACCACGTTCAGATGTGAGCCATCGGATCTCAAAGCGTCCTCAATGTGACTTGAGTGCATTCATGTTAACGCCAGGTGAACACGGCTATAGATACTGGATTTTTCATTTTTTTGGTCAGAGCATTTCATTTATTTATTGCTGTTGGGATGTAAATATGATTTCAATAAGTAAGAAAACTGTTTTTCAAGAACATTACCAACCCCAGCTTTAAAGCGATTACAGACAGGTTGGAATGAGGTCAGATAACCAACGACTGTCCAGGATTTCTGGAAAAACCTGTTCAAAGATTTATCTTTGCTAAGGCGGTTATACTTTGTTGATTTAGTTTGCTGTCAGACAGATATCTGAAAAATCCACTGATCTAATCTAGAACTGTTGGATTAAGTCAAGTATTTAGTGTTGACAAAGCCAGAAGCCACCAGAGCTGCCTAGAGCACCTGTAAAATCGGCCATTTCCAAGTGAAACAAGAAAATGGTGTCCATCTCTGCGGTTCAGAGCACTGGAGCCGAGGCTGGTCCAGTCCTCTGGTGTGACGGATAGCAGTGTTAACGTCACAGTATGAAGAGTCTAGAAGCAAAGAGGGGAAACTCTGGTGCTTTTTTGACAACAGATGCTAGATGGCATTGCAGTAGCGCTGCTGCCATTTTGGACTGAAAACACCAATGAGTCTGTGGCCATGAATATATAAAGAGACGTCTGTTAAAAAATATCCTAATTTAAATTGTTATGTCCTAAAAGTTGTAAAATTAACAGCTGAATCCAGAGTTATTTTCATTGGCATGATAAATGTGCGTCAGACCCACGGGACTGCACCCTGCACGCTCCTGCTAGCTGTATGTGACGGTAATAATGGATATATTGGCTGTAATTCATTACCTTTATTATCTTCTAATCCACTTCTAATGGGCTGTACGCTGTCAGCCTGTACCGTGGCGGATGTATTAACGTCTCTGTTCCCAAACAACCAGCTATCGGCCGGTTGCTAGTACAGCTACTAGCACGATATCAACAGCATTTAATCTAGCTGAAGGCTATTTACTAACATGCAGGGCACCACCTCTTAAACATTATGGTCTGTGAGCTGGATTTTTATAACTTCCACTTATGCCCATCGCTTTATTCTCCTCTGGGAAGCAACTGGGCCAAAAAAAGTTAAATAAATAAATAAATAAGTGAGTAAATAGTTATAACAGTGTGTTTATTGATCACGTTTTTATTGTTCAACACAAGGCATTATGGCACAGACATTAAACTTTTGTATGGTACTTTGTAGGTGGATGTTTAACTGCCACCCGGTAGTCGCTTTCAGTCCAAAATGGCAGCAGCGTAGCTCTGCTGCTGGACACAGACGCTGAGGTGGAACAAACAATTGACTTTCACCTCTTAGCGATATATGTTCTTGGCCAGCAGTGGTCAGAATCACTTCACCGGCTGTGTGTCTTAAATACTCGCTGCCTCGATAAATCAGCTGCACGCGAACCTCAGAGAGATGTACCGAGATCTAAAGTTAACGTTATCTCTGTCAATCTTTTTCATTCGCTTGCTTCAACGGCTGCAGGAGGATGTGTTTGTGTGCCAGTTTGTTTCATATGTGGCAACGGGGTGTTGAAATGGGCTGTGGACAGGATCATAATGGCCAAAACAAAAACAGACATTACGGACCGGAATAGAAATGTCAAAGGAGAAACAAAAAGTGACTTCTTTCATTTACAGGGCAAACAACCACACATGTTTCAGCCAAAAGTCTTGGTCAACGTGAATAATGGAAACGTAAAGCCAGGAAAAGAAAACCAAACAGTAATTCATAAACATTTTCTTACCCGATACTTTTCAAGATCTGGAGATCTGTTATAGTGAATATATTAGATATTGTTTCTTTAATGAAACAGAGTAGTGTTATAGATGTGCTCGTGGGGAGTGTAGATGGATTCACAGGCTGTTACTTGAATTTGGCATTGTGTGGATTCCAGGGAAGCTTGACGCAGGATCAGCTGATTCATACAGCGTGACAAGACACGTCCTGATGGAGACAGATATGGAGCAGCAGGCACATAATTACAGCATGATAACTTTGTTTTTTGTGCTTCACAGACTCAGGCGACAAGGTGCAAGAGAACAGTATGGTTATAATGAGGTAATATGATCCTACTGTATCCACTGATTCACACTACTGTATGTTCATTTGCTGCTTTGTCTCTGGTGAACTCTGCTTAATGACACAAATCCATTCTGGTCAACAGGTTGTTTTGAAGGGAGCGGGGAAGAAACTGAGCCTAATTGGAGTAAGTTGACAATGCTGACCGGAAAATGGGAGGAAATGAATGTGGAAAACATGCAGCAGCAGTTTAGTGACTCAAATGTTTAAAATGTCGCAAAATGAAGGGATGGCTACGGTTTACTGCTGTCATGAGCAACAGTGTCTCTGTAATTTGATGGAAAAACAGACATATTTTTTAGTTATTACTGATGGCAAAATTCAATTATAGCAAACATTATATCTTCCTACCTATGACCCCTTTTAAGTCGGTGTACTTCATTTAGACGGTTTTTAAAGGAGGTTTTTTATGCGTGGTCAGACATTAGCTACTTCCTGGTGCACTGTTGCAGTCATGTGACAGGTCTTCTCTGTCCTATCAGTGATATCCCAAGTCTATGGCTGTTAACCCTCTGAGACCCGGGATCCCAGACGACTTTACTGTCTTTCAGAGGCTGTAGCAGGTTCAGGTGCTGATGTCATGTGAAACTAGAAAACCTGAGGAATCCAAGCTAGCATGTCGGGGAGGAGGCTCAGCAATGCTCCAAAGCTACGCTAAAATTTGGCAAGAAAAAAATGGCCATTTTCAAAAGGGGTCCCTTGACCTCCAGATATGTGGATGTAAATGGGTTCTATGGGTAGAGATGCCCACTTTATGATAATCCCATGTAGTTTTTTGAATGCAGTATAAATGTATTTTCACCTCCTTTAAAATTTGACTATTTGAATATTTCTGCATACTGGGTCCCTAAACAGTGTTGAACCCCATAAACTGGGTCTCAGTGTAAAGCTGAGACTCTGGTGGATCCAATGAGTCCAACTGGATTCATGTGTGATGATGTTAGTCCCCATTGGAGCCATTTCTACTACTACTACTACTACTACTACTACTAGACCTAGAGCATTCAGGGGATGGATGGCTTTAGTAGCTACACTGACTACTACTACTACTACTACTACTACTACTACTACTACTACTACTACTACTAGACCTAGAGCATTCAGAGGATGGATGGCTTTAGTAGTTACACTGACTACTACCACTACTACTACTACTACTACTAGACCTAGAGCATTCAGAGGATGGATGGCTTTAGTAGCTACACTGACTACTACCACTACTACTACTACTACTACTACTACTAGACCTAGAGCATTCAGGGGATGGATGGCTTTAGTAGCTACACTGACTACTACCACTACTACTACTACTACTACTAGACCTAGAGCATTCAGGGGATGGATGGCTTTAGTAGCTACACTGACTACTACTACTACTACTACTACTACTACTACTACTACTACTACTACTACTAGACCTAGAGCATTCAGGGGATGGATGGCTTTAGTAGCTACACTGACTACTACTACTACTACTACTACTACTACTAGACCTAGAGCATTCAGGGGATGGATGGCTTTAGTAGCTTACTGACTACTACTACTACCACTACTACTACTACTACTACTAGACCTAGAGCATTCAGGGGATGGATGGCTTTAGTAGCTACACTGACTACTACTACTACTACTACTACTACTACTACTAGACCTAGAGCATTCAGGGGATGGATGGCTTTAGTAGCTACACTGACTACTACTACTACTACTACTACTACTACTAGACCTAGAGCATTCAGGGGATGGATGGCTTTAGTAGCTACACTGACTACTACTACTACTACTACTACTACTACTACTACTAGACCTAGAGCATTCAGGGGATGGATGGCTTTAGTAGCTACACTGATCACAGATCCCAGATCACAGCATGACTTTTTCTGTGGTGTTCCTTAAGGTGTTGGTGTCTTAATGTGGTATTTTGGAGGGATTATTGATCAGTTTTATCAATGGTTAAATTTAGCACCAAATCTGTGTGACAGATGATATCACCCCAAAAATTATTGCAACAACTTACAAGACATCATACACGTCTATCATCCTGTTCTACCCTCTTATACGTTCTCAATTCTCTCAGTTTATCTTAGTTAATTAGTGAATTAATGTTTATTTTCTGATTATACTAGAACAACTTGACACAGTGCTGAGCAGCATCTCAAATTAATCTCCAGGTTTGCAGCTTTCAGATGATGTTCACCACTTCTATGAGACATCTACTGTTGACCTGCTATGACCCCCTAAAGACCCCCCGAACCCCCTAAAGACCCCATAGACCCCCTAAAGAAGACAAACTGGTCTATTCTTTGTCTCAGAGGGTTAAAAGGGCATGTTTATTCCTTGTATACCAATTACAAAAACAATATATTCTTAATATTGGTAGTACAGTGTTAGTATGAATAAGAGGTTATGGCCGTGATGAACTTATTGAAGTGGGAGTTTTATTGGTGGTTATTTTATCAATCACTTCACAGCAGTAGCTACTGAATGGATGCATTATTGTTCTGACTTTGTGAATGCTGCATAGTGAGGAGTGCTTGTATCAGGATATACTGCGTTAACTGAAAACAGTTCAAGTGTCGGTTATGAACTGATTTCAAAACCTCTTATTTCCCCTTTTCAGCAAACATGCGCAGTGTGTTTAGAGGAGTTTCGCAGCAGGGATGAGCTGGGAGTGTGTCCATGCTCTCACGCCTTTCATAAGAAGTAAGTTCTTCAACTAGTGCCGCTTGGTAATTTGGTGAGATGGAGCGCTGAAGCTGTGTTTCAGAGTTACAGTCAAACTCCAGACTTGGTTCATTTGTTTAGATTTTTCAGTCACATACACACATTATATCTGAGGATGCAAACAATCTTTCATTGAAATCATGTGGGCAGTTATTGTCTCTGCAGATCCATTGTCTGTGGCTCAATAGGTCTCCCTTTTCAAACCACTAAAAATTATTCTCGCCTTGTTTTTAACATTTCGGTAAAGGCTTCATGATGTTGCAATAAGCTGGACTAACCTGTTCGAAGCAATGGCTCATAGATTCCATGTCATGGTGGATTTCTGCCTTCGAGTTCACAGCTGAAGCACAGAAATTCAGAAAACATTTTTTCAGCGAGCCCAGCAGAATATAACAAGCAAATTCCTCACATCATGCGTCGCTGCATGTTTGAGCACGCTGTGAGCAGCCGAGACGTGTCTTTGCCCTGCAGTACAGGCGTGACATTGACAACAGGGCTTGTAGACCCGTTTGCTTGTCTTTCTGACTGACATATCACTACCTGTATCACCTTTCAACTGTATACATATCCTGTATGTCTACATTCTTGTTGTACAACTATTAATTAACCTGTTTGAACTTCTTTTTTTTTTATCTTAAACGTCCACCTTGACCCATCTGTGTAACTTTGTTTACTTCATCTTCCTTTGAAATGACAAAACAAGGTAATACACTGCTCATCTATCTGCTTTTCCCAGGTGTCTGCTAAAGTGGTTAGAGATCCGCAGTGTCTGTCCCATGTGCAACAAGCCCATCTGCCGCCTCCTGCCGGACCCCCCGCAAGCACCCGAGCGGCCGCAGAGTCTCCTGGAGGTCTGAGATGGGAACCCATCCTGCAGCACCTTACGCTCTCCAGTCACTATACAGCCTGTTTCACTATCCAACAGATTGTAGTTTTAGTAATGCAAACATTTTTTTAAGGCAGAGCTACTCTGGAAGCAGAAATGACTGAATGAGTTAAACCAAGATAGTTTTCAGTACAAAGCCAGATGCTTAAGCTAAGTGCCTAAAAGCTGCAGATCCTCTAAATGAGAGACTACACCCGTCAGCACTGGCAGACAATGATGAGGATTCATACCTGTGTGAAACTGGTTTGTGGACTGCCATTTTGAAGCTTTGAGTTTGGCTTTTTGGACGTCTCCATCTTGGTGTTTAGCAGCCAGAGAGGGTGGAGCGAAGTACAATCAGCTGCTGAAACTTTTAGGCGACCAGAATCTTACTAGTAACTTTCATGAAGTGATCATGAAAGGGTTAACGATCAAAGACCAAAAAACATGGACACCTCCCAGACCGGACAACGATGGTAGCAACCTGTCAATCACAAGGTAGCCCCGCCCCAAAGCATCTCCTGCTTTATGGTCTATTTGACTCCAAATGGGACCATAATTTACTAAATGAACATCATGCTGGATTGAAAAAGACTTGAAACTAGTGATTGAGACCATAGACTGATGTTTACAGTGTTTACTGAGGTAATCAGAGAGGAGGATCATTTTCTCATAGACTTCTATACAATCAGAGGAGTCGCCCCTGATGGCTGTTGAATGCAAGTTTAAGGCACTTCAGCATTGGCTTCACTTCTCACCCGATGAAATCACAGTTTACTTATCATTATAGACGTTATGTAGGAAATAGTGAACAACTGACAATCAACTACCAAGCTAACAGTGAGACATAAATCCTAAACTCCAGGTTTCAAAAGCTCCTTCTCAATTCTATGAACGCCACATCTGTTTTGGTAGCAAGAGTGCTACTTTTTGCCTTTTTTAAATGGGCTTTGGTTTAATCAGTTGATTTAATCAGTTGCTTATCCTGCAGGTAAACTGTGGTTAACTTCACCCACTAAAGTGTGATTTGATTTTCTGCTGACAAGAAACTTTTGGCTTAGATAGAAATCCTGTTACAGCACAAATATGTCAGTGTCAGCATTTACCATCATCATCATGTCATCACCACCAAAAAGATGGTGTTGGTATTGTGCACCATCCAGTGGGAAGTGGGGATAGATCTGATCTAACCCTAACCGTAACCCTGATTTTCATATGTTTAAAAAACCTGCAATGTGCGCTAATTTTGGTAGAAAACATGTTTCTTTTATTTCTGTGTCATCCAAGCATTAGTGTTGGTCCTTCAGCATGTGGAGTGTTACTGCTGTAACCCAACTAAAGAGATTATTTCTGCCCTGGAGCAGCTCTGCCTCTGAGAAATGTTTGTATGACAAATTCCAGTCTCGCACGTTTTTCCCTAAAAAATGACATGCAGCGCATCATGAATGTGATGGCCTTTCACCACAACTTCTAAACAGCCCGGAGCTGAGACAAGAAGAAGATTCAACCACCAAACACCATCTCTGAAGATATCGACACCTCCTCGGGCTTATTGCTGCCCCAAATTTGATGGTGAATGCAGAGACTGTAATGAAAGATGTGGAGTTGTGGAGAAGAGGATTTTTAACAGGACAGTTGTAAATGTTTCACAGTCACTCAGCTCCATCTTACAGCATTTTGGCAAGCTGAGTGTTGTAGTAAAGCCCTAAATGACAAGACTGCTGCTGCGCCATGTGGGATCTGATAGACACTACAGATGACTTCATACCTGTTCAGCCACAATTAAGGGTCAGCCAGTAACATAACACATATATACATAAGTTTTAAGTTATTTCTAAGGAACTGTTTTGTATCATAACTGTATGGGGTCATTATGATAGAAAATTTGCAAATGCGTGTGGATAATTATGTTACTGTATTTCAATCTGCATGTGTGTAATCAGATTTGTAACTGTGTAAAAGAGTCTCTAAATGCGTACTGAGATTTGTGAATGTGTACCTACATACCAGCAGTCGGTGGTAGCGCCCAGTGGACCCGGCCTGGCGTGACTGACCTGTAAACAAGTCAACAGGGAAGCTGCAGCCTTTCTGGATAAAAAGCACTTTGCCGTTTGCATTTCTCAACCGATTTCAATGAGTTGTTTTTATATTCAGTGGTTTATGATCCACGCAGAGTAGAAAAAAGTCTCCAGTGAATAAAAAATGTGGGAAAAGTCACAAAGAAAAGCCAGTTTATTGAAACTGATGACATGTCTGTTTTTCCAGCTCTTGGGTTACACATTTACAGATGTGTCTACATATTTACAGATGTGTCTACACACTTACAAATCTGTCTACACATTTACAAATCTGTTTACACCTTCACAGATTTGTCAATGCCTTCACAAATCTACTATATACATTTACAGATTTGTCTGCACACTTACAAATCTATGTACACATTTACAAATCTATGTACACCTTCACAGATGTGTCTACACATTTACAAATCTATGTACACATTTACAAAGCTATATAGTCATTTGCAGATATGTCTACACATATACGGATGTGTCTATGCATTCACAGATCTACTGTATGTACGCATTACTTACACATACTTGCAAATCTGAACACAAATTCAGATTTATTTACTTTTACAAATCTGATTACACACACGGATTCTGAAACTCTGAATGCACATTTGCAGATTCCTGTACACGTTCACAAATATCAGTACACATTTAGAGACTCTTTTACACTTTTACAAATCTGATTACACACACACACAAGTCGAGGTACAGTCACCCAACTCTCCACACCCATTTGCAAATAGTTTTCATTTTGATAATGACCCCATATGACTGGCTTTCAGTAAAAGGTATTGTGTGTCTGTGATGCTAAAACACTCTGACTGTCATTTGTCAAATAGTTGGACGTCATTGTTGCCAGTGGGACAGATGAAATCTTAGCTCCCCATGTGTAAGAAGTGCTCAGTACTGTTGTGATATAAATAGACACACTGCTCTGATATGAAGAGCCTGTCGGAGCTGGTTTCTTGTCTGAGTGAGGTGCACCATAAACATCATTCTGGGGATGTACCATGTAATATTATGAGCTCTGTGTAAATTGTAAATGCTTTTAAATTTTCTGACTTTAGAAAAATATATATATATATATAACCAGTGTTTTAATATGGTCATTTGGATCCAAGTCTTTACTTCTAATATTGCTGCGTGTTGGCACTCAGAACTGTTTATTTGTATGCTGTTGTTATGATATAGGGAAAGGTTATTAGTGCCACGGAGCAGAAAACCCAGGCACTATTGTAATCCTGCATGTTTTTTTTAGTGTCAATGCTGTTCAACAGCGCTTCATGTCCATGGGCTTGAAGTTTTAAATGGTGATTCTGCCCAAATACGACTGACTGACTGTTTAACGATACAGTCCACCCGTCTGATATTCATATAAAGCATTTCTTCTTTCCACCTAGTCAGGAACATTCAAATTTACCACTTTTGCAGTATTACAGGTTAGCTTCCAGCTTGTCCAGCATTATATTTCAGCTCAGCTTATTTAGATGATGCAGTTTTGTTTCCAACTCTGCAAGTTTTACATTTCAGCCATTTCAGTCATTTCACATTTCTGCAGTTTCAGCAATGTTTTGCAGTTAATTAGTGTGTCATCATATTGTTCTTTGAATCTTTATTCAACAACTTCAACACCTTCAACCACTTGCATACATTTTTGGACTACTCCTGCATACGTTCAGCTACAGAAACCATTCAACTATTCAAATATTCCAATAATCAGATAGATACATTTCCCACTTCTGACAGTATTACAGTTTAGCTTCTAGCTTGTCCAGCAATGTATTTCAGCTCTTAGCTTCTTTAGGTAATGTAGCTAAGCTTCCATCTTTGCCAGTTGTACATCGCAACGTTTTTTGGCAGTGCAGTGCAATGGACTTGAGCTTTAACATTTTTAGGCAAGTCATTTCACCTTTCTGCATTTTCAGCAATGCTTTGCAATTAATTTCAGCTCTCAGCATTCACACACATTTTCAGCAGGAAATGCATTTTCTAGCTAGTTAGTGTCAGTATTGCTCTTTGAATCTTTATTAGTGTGAATGCTGAGTCAGCCCTCATAGTGGTCCATTTTAATTTTGGCAAGAGTTTTTGGAGCAGAGCAAAAGTTACCAGTTTCTGAAACTGCTCCTGTGGACACATTTTTGACACTACATGCACAATTTTTGCAACAGATCTTCATCAGAGAGTCCTCCCTGGTCTCCTCAAAAATCAAAGTGATATCTGTTATGTTTTTTCTGTTATCAGCACTTGTTTGGTGGGTAATTTTCTGGTTTACTGACTGGGAAACGCTGTCTCACTGCACCCACGACTCAGCACTTTCAGACACAAACAGGTGTTTCTGATTGGCTGATTAGACTCGCTAGACTATTAAAGGTTGATTCTGCCTAAATACGGCTTCATGTCTAGGGACTAGTTTCTCTCTCTCTCTAGGGACTAGTTTCTCTCTCTCTCTCTCTCTCTCTCACACACACACACACACACACACACACACACACAGGTCTGTTCAGTGTGTCACAGCCATTTCAGGGCTTTAATGGATCAGGGCCATAATTAAAGTTATTAATTACACCTGTGATCACTCAGCTATATACTATAAACATACAGATGTAGAGACAGCGACAGCGGGGTTTATGACCACGCCCCTCCATGGTAACCCTACGGTTACTGAATATTAATTGTTTTAAATCTATCAAGAATCTAATCACATCCCAGCTGTAGCTCCAGTGGCACTATCGAAATTTCTGCAAAGAAATGTTCTAGTTGTGTTGTGCTGTTGGTGCCCTATATTTGTTTTAGGCGGTTTTGGTTGCTCTTTCGTATTGTGTGTGAATATAACGGAAGGATTTCCACCAGAAAGATATAATCATAAATGTGCCTGAGAAAAAAATCTCCATACCTTAATTCAAACATAGGTTGTTGTTGTTAACAGTTAATGACGTGCTGCTTTTATTTGATATACTTTAGCCATGGTAGCACTGTGTTAACTCCAGGGATAGTAACGTCTGCCTGTCCGACCTGCTCTCATTCCCAAGACATCATATACCAACGCTTTGTCACAGCCATTGCTGCTAGATACTGACGCTCAATGCACAATTAGTGTCGGTATGATAGGCACGAGCTTCCCATTATCTACAATGTAAACCCATCCACGTCAGCATAAACGCTCAGGAAAGTGTGCTGGGAGTGTGATTAGTGCAGGAGGGGAGGTGGATAGGCCCAACAAACAAGGCCTTCATCCTGAAGACCACTGTTCATGTCCCGTGTTCAACACTCAGTGTCACTGTCACTCTATAAATGTTGTAGTTTTAAGCCAAACCAAGTTTTCTACTAAACCTAACTGAGTGGTTTTATTTCTTGAACCTAATCAACATTAAGCATGTGTTAACTGTGATTGAAAAAAGTGATGCCAAGGTGTCTGTATGTCAGTATGACGAGTTGAGATGACAACATGTTGGCCTGTCGGTCATTCGGTCCACCTCTCTGGTACAGAGTGGACCTGAACAACTCCTCTCTCTACTCCACTGGATGGATGCCACTGACATTTTCCTCTACCGCCACCATGAAGATGACATTTTTGTTTTGGATGGATTTGCATTACATTCGGTACAGACATCATTAATTTCCCCCTTGGAATGAACTGCAATACCTTTTCTGAACATTTCCTCTTGCACCATCCTCAGATCAAATTTATAATTTATCCAAAACGTTAACCTCATGAGATTCTGCAGCAAGTTCTCATCCCAACCCATCACATACTGGTGCTTGTTCAGATCCCTTGGCATCACTTTTTGCTCACAGCAAACACAAGTTTAAAGCTGTAAATTAAACAAAAAAAACAACATTTGTTTCTGTTGAAGTTTTTTTTTGCCTAAACTAAACGTGAGATTGGGTGCATGGTAAACACTAGACTATACCTGCTAGCATGCTGACAGTAGCATTTACCTTAAAGCACCCATCTGTGAAAATAAAGTCTTCCTGCAGATATACTAGGTAGTACAGGGTCTGAGAGGAAACAACTAGAGACTTAACATGGAAGTCACATCATCTTGTCTAAGACCAATAATTCCTGCAAGCTGTTTTGTGAGGTTGACTCATCGTCCTGTAAATTCCCAGTAATCCCACAAAAGACACTTCTGCTGCTGAGCTGTATTTACCACTTAACTTGAGCAAATAGAGTTTTCCCACTTCATCCCACCTAATATTCACTGGTGCTTCCCCCCAGCTCAACATGCAAAGTTCAACTAAAATGAAGTGCTGAGGGGGTCTGTAGTAAATTAGTGTAAAATGGGATCTCTGGTCTACTGCGGAGTTCGTCGTGATGTCACTGCGACAGTAAAATGCAGAGTTATTATGCAGGTATGAAGATGGGCATGACTGCAAAAATGTGCACCACACACAGACAACACAAAGCAATTACACACAGCGAGCAGATGTCTGGAAACTCCCTGTTCAGTCACGACATCAGTGGATTTACACAAGGTTTTCAGTGATGCTGATCATCCGTTATTGACATTAACTGCATGACCTGCAAAGACACTTGAAACACTAAGAGGAGGAAATCACTGAAGTCCTGTTATTCCCACAGACGTCTGTTGGCAGATAGAAAGTAGTCTGCACTTCCTCACAAAGAGATCTCTTAAAAAGTAAGTATTGAAGAACATGAAGTCCCAGATATGAGTGAGCATTTAGTGTTCTGCACATAAACAGCCTGATTACAGCTGGTGGAGGGAATGATTTGAGGGTTATCATCAATGCAAGCATCTCTCACTAAACCTCTCTGGTTTTCAAATCCAGTTAAAAAATTTAGCCACAAGGGACTTTCCATAAAATATCCTCTGTCCTTAGACACTTGATATCATATGATTTTATTTATTGTAAACATGGAGTTGGAGAAGTAGTAAGTTTGATAAATGATGATGAGTTCAGGCTATCTTAGTGGGAACAGCAGTCATGAATGGGCGATTTTTATTGAATGTATTCAAACACATCATGCTTTGTAGAAGCTGGAGGTGGTTTCCCCTAACTAATATTAGGGTGTGTTTAAAATGAAAACACTATCTATCTTCCCAGTGTAAATACACAAAATGTACACTTAAACATGAAGCATATACTATATACATTACATCCTTTAAAAACTCGGGTTTCATGGCCACAAGCACAGCAGCTACAGAGTCAGTGACCTGAAATACAAGAAGATGAGTTTCATCAGCTGAAGCACAGAATCCTCCCTAATGCTTGAGACGGTGACGGGTTTCCCATCTCCCATAAACAACATGAAGTAAACTGTGTCCTGAGGGAATGTCTGTGCTGCTGAGACATGTTGCCGGGGTTCTTATTAGGGGATGTCCTGACTCTGGTGGGCATGTCACTGAAACATTTAACACCAAATTCACTGTGACTCCTCCTGTAACGCTGCCACACAAAGAGAGAGGGTTTAGCTCCGGGGCTCTAAATCCATGTACAGTGCATTCAGAAAGTCCTTCCCACATTTTGCTATGTCACAGCCTTATGCCTCATCAATCTACACTCAATACACCATAATGACCAAGTAGAAACAGAAAATTTATTAAAAGGAAAAACTGAAATATCACATTGACTTCAGTATTCAGACCCTTTGCTGTGACACTTTAAATTTAGCTCAGGTGTCTCCCGTTTCTCTTGATCATCTCTGAGATGTTTCTCTACCTTGACTGGACTCCACTTGTGGTAAATCCAGTTGATTGGACATGATTTGGAAAGCACACACCTGTCTGTATAAGGTTTCACAGCTGACAAGGCATATCAGAGCAAAAACCAAGCCATGGGGTGGAAGGACCTGCCTGCAGCGCTCAGACAGGACTGTGTCGAGGCACAGATCTGTGGACGACTACAAAAAAAAACACTACTGCATTGAAGATCCTCAAGAGCACCGTGGTCTCCATGGAAGAGGTCTGGAGCAACCAGGACTCTCCCCAGAGCTGGCCGCCCGGCCAAACTCAGCAATCGGGGTAGAAGAGAGGTGACCAAGAACCCGATGGTCACTCTGGCTGAGCTCCAGAGATCCTGTGTGGAGACGGGAGAAACCTCCAGTAGGACTACCAAGTTGTCTATGTGCACTCGTCAAGTCAAGTCAGTTAATTTTTGTACAAATCACAATTTTGCCTCAGGGGGCTTTACAGTCTGTACAGGATACGACACCCTCGGACCCTCTCTTGGATAAGGAAAAACTCCCCAAGCTAAAAAAAAAACTTTTAATGGGGAAAAATAAAAAAAAGAAAGAGGAGGGATCACCCTTCAAGGACGGACAGATGGATGTTGGATTATAATACATGTTGTGTGTACAGACTAACAACATACACTGTATCTGTCCCTACCAAATAAAATGTATGAGTGATGTTAAATGTGATGTAGTTTTCACTTTAAATTAAAATGAACTTCCTTCGTTTTAGTTAAAAGAGGGAAAGATGAGTATCTAGTCCTAGTTTTGATGAAAACCGTCCTAGTGAACGTTTGAGGTAAAACTCTTCATCTAAACATGGAGAGGAAGAAGAGACTAAATCTAATGATGCGCTTCGAGCGCCCCCTGCCGTCAACATCACTGTAAATCATCATTCTTCGTGTGATGTCGTCACCGGAAAATACGTCATTTTATCTTCAAAATAAATGTATTGCATTTCATTGTGTTTGGAATTATTAGAAAAACAGTCACTGTATTTTATGCTGTATGTTTGATTCCAGCTCAGCTGATTTACACAGTTTTGTTAAACTGACTCAAGTCGAACGTCACTTGTATAGCACATTTATAAAACAACCACCGTTGACCAAAGTGCCGAACCTGGACATAATAAAATAAACACAGTGTAAACGACAATAACAACATTGCAAAAACAGTAACCATAAAGTGAACATAACAGAAATAAAAGAGCAGCAACACAACAGGAAATAAACCAGCGAGAAGAGGTGAGTCTTCAGCAGAGACTCTACGTCTGCGCTGTTTTAATATTCAGACTAAACTGTTCCAGACATCTGGGGCTCAGTCACCTCTGTTTCTGGTGGTGCCAGCCCGTTTAAAACCTTAAAGACAAGCAATAAAATTATAAAATCAATCTGGAAACAGACAGGAAGCCAGTGAAGGGAAGCCAGAACTGGTGATATGTTATCACGTTTTCTTCTTCCAGTCAGCAGATGAGCAGCTGCATTTTGTACTAACTGCAGCCGGTGAAGAGACGACTATTGTAAACCGACATACAAAGAATTACAGCAGTCTAACTGAGAGGTAATAAAAGCATTATGAGTAACTCTGTCCAGATTCCTGGGAGACAGATCGACCTTTACTTTAGCCAAAGGCCTGAACTGAAAAAAGCTGTGTTTTTACCACCAAGCTGATCTGTTTGTCAAAACTGAAGGAGATTTTTAACCAAAGTCTATTTATGAGAGGCCAAAGGGCCGAGAATACCAACTGAACTGTCTAATAGGTCTCCAAACGTAAGGATCTCAGTCTTATTTTAGTTAAGACTGAGGGAGTTTAGATCCATCCAAGTTCTGATGTCATGTAGACAGTTGAACAGAGGCTGCCAAGAGCCTTAGCTGGTTGGTTTTATAGGTAAATATATTTGGATGTCATCTGCAAAACAAAGAAAATAAAGACTATTATTGCTTGAATCAATTCTTATGTGTTAAAGGTTTTGGGGACCTATATTTTTTTCTACACAGGTACAGATTAAATGATAATGTGAGGATAAAGTACTTATCGATGGGTGTATTTAGAAAGAAAATGCGTCGCCTCTGTTCTACCGCTGTCAGGTCACACTTATTCTGAAGGAGCCAGAGCGGAAGTGGGACTGAATGTTGCCGCTCGCGGAACACGCGCGAGAGCAATTGAGTCGTTAACTTGTGTGTGAAGAAGGCGAGAAAGTCAATAAAGTTAGGACGAAGTAGTTTTATTTGGTATTAAAGTTTTATTTTGTGGTAATATCGCGTTCTGGAGCAGTAAACTAGCGGTTAGCTGACGTAGCAACATGCTAAGGTCGCATTAGCAACGAGCTAAACTAACTTCAACCGGAGCGATCAGTGTTTATGTTTGTTAGCCAGCTAGCCGGCGAAGCTAACTTTACCGACAGCTAAAAGTAACATCGGACGTTTGGAGCCACTTTGTACTTTATATAGCCGTTAAATAAACCGTTTAATCCCCCGGTTTGATCTCGTAGCGTCCAGAGAAGAGGAGGTTTGTTGTAGTGTTGTTAGCAGCCGTTGGGATGTCACATCCTCCTCATGTTAACGGTGGCTGGAGTCATGAAGGGTCAACGATCATATCAGACAGCGACTCGGAAGAAGAGGTATGTTTATAAGCTTTCCTCTCAGCGACGACCCTCCTTTACTTTACTTTATTCAAGACGTCTTTCGTGTTCTTCCCTCACTGACAGCTGATATTATGTCCTCCATCTTTGAGCTGTCCTGTACTTGAAACATGCCATGTAGTAACGCTGATTAAAAGCTAACGGCCATTTAACGGGATCCCGCTGCTCGGCACCGTTTGGTCCGTGTTCACTGGGACACAGTGGGCATGTTGCTGAGAAATGAGATAATTATATCAGATGTATTATATTTATTGGGTCGAAATATCCAGCAAAATGAATGTAAAAGTTAAACTGTGCAACAGCTATTATGGTGGTGTTTTCCCATACAGTGTCTAGATGAATCTGAAACACCAGGCTGTTGTTTTCTGAACTTTGTGAAAGAAAATGTAACAAATGACTCATTTTTAAATTTTATTTATGCAAATAAAATTTTATTTATACAAATAAAATTTGTATTTATTGTTAAAGTAATAAGTCGTACGCAGTAACTTTGTAAGACATCTTCAAAATTAACAGAATCTTTATTTATTAAATAAAATATAGTATACCAGCAACTTGGTAAAAAATTGAATTTTTTTTATTTTGATTTATTATTAAAACAATCATTTGTACAACCAGTAACTTAGTAAGAAATCTTCAAAATTAACAGAGTTGTATTTATTATTAAAACAATAAATTGTACACCAGTTGGTACTTTACCACTTGGTTAAAAAAACAAACAAACAGAATTTAAATTTATTATTAAAATAATAAATTGTGAAAAAAATGCAACAATTTTAATTTATTATTAAAATAATAAATCATACACCATTAACTTGGTAATACATTTTAAAAATAATAATTTATACCAGCAAGTTGGGTAAAAAAAACCAAAACAGAATGTTAATGTATTATTAAAGTAATAAATTGTACACCGGTAACTTGGTAAGAAAATTCAGATGTAAATATTTTCAATGTAGCAACACCAGCTATTTGAGTCAGTATCGGCCCGATATCAGTGCATCCCTAAATTATAATGCAGTGATGTATGGGTGTTTTTCTGGAAAATCTGCCTAAGTTGCAGCAAGTATTATATAGGATGATAGTATGTACAATTATTACAGGAATGTAGAGGACAACGTTTGTACTGGTCCTTCACCAGGTCTGTTATTCTATTGTTTATTGCTTTTAATCTAACTAGTTTCTGAGTGAGTTCATATAATGTAAATGCAGCTGAATCTCTATTTTAGAGCTGTAACCGCTGGCTGTCAACTTTGTTTGTTTTCCCACAGCCCAAGCTCCCCCTCAATCAGTTCTATCCATATATCCGCTGTGCCCTTTGCTGCGGCTTCCTTATCGATGCCACCACCATCACTGAGTGCCTGCACACATGTGAGTTATAGCTGAGGTCTGTTTCAGCTCCTGGACTCTTCACGGGACCTCAAGAGGATTCAAGGAGTGGTTAAATTAATATACTATTTTCATCACTGGGTGCATGTCAGTCGTTGGGTTTCTCCTTTGGCAATATAACGTGTTGGGGTACAGTAAGGGGCTCCTCTGTGTGGAGTTTGCATGTTCTCCCTGTGTTAGCGTGGGTTTTCTCCAGGTTCTCCGGTTTCTTCCCACAGTCCAAAGACATGCAGATTAACTGATGACCCTAATTGTCCCGTAGGTGTGAATGTGAGTGGTCGTCTGTCTTTGTGGCATCCCTGTGATAAGAAGAAGAAGATATTCCTTTATTAGTCCCACGAGGGGAAATTCAATTTTTTCACTCTGTTGTTAACTTATACACGGTACATGCAGACCCGAACACACACATGCACAAACGTGTTGAGCATTCAACAAAGCCATGTAATACATAGTTATATGGTCTAAAATGTTAATATGTATATCAGCTGTCAGTCCCTATTAGTCTGACTACATAAGCTCCTGATTGTTTCTTACATTGTGATGTGTTATATCTTCTCCAAGTTTGCAAAAGCTGCATCGTGAAGCACTTTTTCTACAGCAACAGGTGTCCCACATGCAGCATTGTAGTCCACCAGACACAGCCACTTTACAACATCAGGTAGGTCTGTTAGTTCTTGGTGGATTGATTAATTTATATCAAGTTTCAAGTTTGTTTATTTGTCATGTGCACAACAATTACAGCAGGCAGTCATTGGCAATGAAAATCTTGGGTCTCAGGTACCTGTCAACAATGCTCATTATAAATGTAGAGCTGTGGTAGCAGTATAGTGGTACAGTGTCAAGTGATGAACTCAAGAGTTCAGTATCTCCCTCTGTACCTGTTAAGTTAATAAATGGATGTCAACCAAATATTTTATAGGTGAGTTTGATTATTCAGAGAGAAATATTTAAAAATGTGGGGAAAAAACACTACAGAATTATTGTGGAAACTGGAATGCATTAAGTTTCTTTTCCATACATTAAGTTTATTGTAAAAAAAAAAAGATGAATTGTAAAATTTGTGGTTTTTCGGATTAGAGATCTGCTGTCACTATCTGTGATAAAGCAGCTTCAGACACTTTCTCTGTTTTCCTGCAGGCCTGACAGACAACTGCAGGATATCGTTTACAAGATGGTTCCCTTCCTGGAGGAGTGTAAGTTCAGTACATCCAGTCAGATGTAGTTTCAGGTCATTCATACACATCTAATGTGAACTCTGTTTTTGTTTTGTGCCACAGTGGAAAGAGAACGAATGTGTACCTTTTACAAAGGGAGAGGGCTGGAGGTGCCCAAACCAGGTAATATTTCAGCCTTAAAAGTCTAAATTAAGAGATAAGATAAGATAAGATATTCCTTTATTAGTCCCACAGTGGGGAAATTTACAGGCATTTTACAGGCAATTTACATTAACAGGCTTAGGTCAACATTAAATGAACCGTTGTGATCATCTGCTGTGTCTCAAGTAACACAGTGTTTCACTCACTGTGTGAATAGCTTGTTGAGGTATTTAGTTTAATTTTTAATGTTACTCACACATTGCAGATAAGCTGTTAAATAATATTTAGCAGCAGCACATTTAACACACAGAGCTTCTTGCAGACATGAATGACACTGCTCCATTCTCGGTCAGTAAATAACAAATCGGCCTTCTGTCACTGCAGTGACATTTGGACAAGCAGAGTGAAACACACAATATTATGTTCCTGCAATAGAGGAGACTGCAGTCCAGGACCACATATCTAGGACCCTAGTAAAAGCAGCAGTGGGTAGAAATGGAGCAAATATGA
Organism: Pterois miles; assembly: GCA_947000775.1. NCBI lineage: Eukaryota > Metazoa > Chordata > Actinopteri > Perciformes > Scorpaenidae > Pterois > Pterois miles. Next base: position 2,522,303 of record CAMQGK010000341.1, read on the forward strand.
GTTAAAACAAAAGTTATTTTTATAGAACGGTCACTGTATCTGACAGTAGTACATGAGACAGGTAATCTGACAGAAATCATGTCCCTCTGTGTCCTCCGGTGCTCCTAACGGCATCTGCAAGATCTCACAGATCAGAGGAAAACAACCAATCAGAGCTGATCTGGAGTCTGCTGTCTCTGAGCAGCTGTCAATCAAACAGTCAAACTAGGCAATGCTGATCAGATATGAATCAATATCCCGTTACTGTGACGACTATTTCTCTCCTCAGATGTTTTCAGAAACTTTGTCACCGGCAGCCATGTTGAGATTAGCTGAGGAAATGCTGAGCCCCGCCCACCAGCTGGAGCTCAGCCAATAGGAACCCTCTCTCTGTCGGCTGAAGTGTTGATCCAAAAAAGCCGTTAGCCATCATCTTTCTTTTTATATCTCCCCCTCTTTGCAGTATGATGTGTTCAATGCCCTGGAATCGTAGAGGAGACAGGGTGAGAGAATTGCTTAAAATGACAGGCAAGGGGGGGATAGAAGGGGATAGGTCATATCGTTGCATCTGATTGAGCTCTTATGGTGCTTATGTTTGCCCAATGATGGCAAAAATGCTCTGCCCACTGCACGTCGATTTAAATGACCACAGCTTCTTAAAACCGCATTACGTGGTGGTGGCATGTCGTGTTATATTAAATGCCATTTCAGGTTTAGGCAACAAAACTACTTTCTTAGGTTAAGGAAAGAAAAGAACATGGTTTGGGTTAAAATAAGTAACATTGCATTTACATAACTTGTCCAAACTGCCTCCCTTGTCTTACAGAGGACAACAGAACCGCTAAAGTCTCAGTGACTCCTGAGAGAGATGCAACCAGAAACCTGTATAGAAATAATATTTGACATTTTTCTGGCTGATAAATGTATTGCAGGCAGGCAGTCAGCACAGTTTCATTATTATGATTATTTAAACTTACCGTATTTTTCGCACCATAAGGCGCACTTAAAATCGGCCAGCTGTTTAACTCAGACACTGATGATGAAGGATTTGATGGATTTGTGGACGAAGAATGAACTGAAAAGTGAGTGTATTGTTTTGTATTTCATGTGTTACGACTGAAAAATGTTGAGAGTTATTGAAGTTATTCAGTTATTAAATAAATTGAATAAAGTTTGACTTATCTGACCGTTTTGTTTCGCTTAATGTGCCTTATAATCCGGTGGGCCTTATAGTGCGAAAAATACAGTAATTAAAACGGTAAAATGATGATAAGTAGTACTGTAAAATAAACATTTACACTGAAGACAGTAGGCTTGGTGAAAAACTAGGGTCCTACATATGCGTTCCTAAGGACTGCAGTCCTGAAGGCTCTCAAAGAAGGAAATGACTTCTAAAGGCTGTTGTCTTCCTTCTTGAATAAGAGGAGAAACCATCCCTCAACAATATTCAGTTTGCTATTTCTATATGTATAATGTGACATTTTAACTTCTCATTTTGCTCTGAAAAGATATTAAGGAACTGGAGGTCCAAAGATGGAGATTTTCAGCAGAACTAGTAAAAGGTTGAGTTTTATTTTTTTGTCTTTCCTGCTTTTCAGTGGTGGTGTCCCCTCCTGGTCCTGTTGTGTTAAAGAGGCAGAAGAAGGACAATGTTCCCCAGTCTGTGTTCACTCTTCCTCCTGAGCTGGATGTGTCTCTGCTGCTGGACTTTGTTGGGTAAGGACCTAAACCTGCTTACAGCTACCGCTGTATTGGCTATGAAAGGTACTCGGCCTTTTTGGGGCGCGTTTACAAGCCATCAGTTGTTTGTCTCGTCCAAATCGGACTGCAGTTGTTACTTTTGGTTCGTTTTCTATTCAGTCTGGTTCGGTTTCACAGTGCACCAATTAAAGCAGATCAAATAAAAAATATTAGCTGTGGAGCAAATTTATCTTCGTTTTGAGAGCTGCCTCTTCTATGTAGGGAGTCACAGATATATCTATCTATCTATATATATATATATATATATATATCTATCTATATCTATCTATCTATCTATATATATATATATATATATATATATATATATATATATATATATATATATATATATATAGAGAGAGAGAGAGAGAGAGAGAGAGAGAGAGAAATACATCAGCACAAAATAAAAAATAAAATAAGATAAAATTAAACAAAAAGCAGTAACATGACCCAGCTGGCTGGCATCCCCATTGTCTACCCCCCATACCCGCCCACCCTACTCATTCCTGCTCCTCCCGCCTCCCTCCACCCACAAAGGCTTATTTACACACAGCTGGAGTCATACACGCCACACCATTATCAAAGGCCATAATGTACAGTAATCCCTTCATTCAGTCTGTTTTGAAAGTCTGTTAACTTACACATTCACACATCATGTAGTTTTTTCTTTTGCCAGCTGTCCGTCCAGCATTTGGCAGCTTCAGCTGTTCTACTATTTGTCTGAATTATGTGTTTAACTTTGTATTTGTCTGATATTCTAGTTTGTTCTTCCTTTGTAAAATGTGCTGCTCTGCTGATACTGGACTTGTCCATGTTTGTGATTGGACAGATGCTGCCAACCTCGGTCCTCTCATGTGAACGCGCTCATAGTTAGATTGAGAAACTCTGAGTTGATTTACTGAGTTGATATCCAGTGTCGTAGGACTGCTCAGTGTGACTGTTTGTTAGGTTTATTTAAGCCAGATAACCAGAAGATACCCTGGATGTGTTGAACTTGCTCCATAGTACAGGCCTCAGACCAGACCACTCCTACTCATGTCCATCTCAACAAATGCCTACACAGCCAGCCTGCGGTTTGGTTCACTTAAAAACGGTCTGAGACGTCTCACACAAACGGTTTGCCCAAAACTTAATTAACAGGCTAAATGTTGGCTTGTGAAAGCACCCTGAGACAAAGAAAATCTACCGTGTAAATGTGTTAATCCCTCTTAAATAACTGATCTGAGCTGTTTCTTAACATGTGGTATTTTCATTCTTCATCTCGTCAGTGAGATGTTTTAATTGGTTAATTAGCCACAACTGGTGTCAGGTTGACGGGGAGGTTCTTTCAGCTTTTGTCTTCTTTTCGGTTCTGATTTCTCATCAAGATGTTGAAATGTAAAAAAGATTCCTCTCTTTGAAAGGAGAAAAGCAAACAGTCTATTTTTGCTGTCTGTTTCCTAGTAACAGTGTCCTAACAACTGTAACCAACAGGCAGTTTTACAGCATCGGACCTGTGGCAGTGAAAGCATGTGTAACTGATAACATTAACGATGGAGCTGCACCTTTTTCACAGCAGCCATTTTGACATGTCGTAGCAGGTAAACACAGGTGTAATTAATAACGTTAATTATGGCCCTGGTACTGCATGCTGTTTTAGTGGAATGGATGTGACATACTAAATAGGATGGTGCTAAAAGGGACCATAATTCATTTTATCAATCACACCTGTGTTTACTCTGCTATGACATCTCAAAATGGCAGCTGTGAAAATGGCCTTTTAGTCAGCAATGCACAGTACCAGGACCCTGCAACTCACACGCCTAAATAGATGAAAATACAATTTTTTAATCACACAAAAGTCTTGGGGAAAAAGGCTTAGTGCTAGGTGTGTTGTGCACTCTGTGTGCTATTTAGAAAATACATGCTCACCAGTTCAGTATGGAGTAGCAGCACCAGTACAACCAGGGTGAAACCACAACCTGCAGATTAATTTGGCTTGTGTCCCAGGTGTTACTCATTCATTCACAGTTGTATTCTGGTCTCATAGACCCCCTTTATGCCTGGCATTAAAATGCATTTTCTGTGATTGGATGTCAGTCGGGTAGTGCTGGACCTCATGAAAATACATGTGTAAATGCACCTGAAATGCATGATTGTGATCCGATCGGCCCAGCCGCCTCCGGAGATGCTTTGGGACACATTGTGACTGAGCACAAGTGTAAATGCAGGGCCACAATTCCTCCACAGAGATGTAACAGACTCATCGCCAGCTACTGAAAACGCTTGATTACAGTTGTTGCTGCCAAGAGAGACACAACCACTTATTAGGTTTAGGGGGCAATTACTCTTTCACATAGGGCCAGGTAGGAGTGGATAGATTTTTTTCCCTTAATAAATGAAACCATCATTTAAAAACATTTTACAAAGCATTTTGTATTTAATTTGGTTATCTTTGTGTAACATTAAAATTTGTTTGATGATCTGAAACATTTAAGTGTGACAAATGTGCAAAAATATAAGAAATCAGGAAGGGGGCAAATACTTTTTCACAGCACTGTACATTAATCACCTAATTGTTTCAGCTGTACATTTTTATCTTTGTGAAGTAGTAGAAAATACTCAAGTAAAGTACAAGTACATAAAATAAATAATTCAGCACAGTAAATGTAGTCACTGCTCTGTACCAAACACACGTCTTTACACTGACTCCTGCTGTGTTTTCAGGGCTGAAGAGGGCATCAATAACTATAAGGTAACAACTTCAATATTTATAACAGTATTATACATGTTATTCGATTATAATTGTGCTGTAACAGAAATGTTAAAGATTGATAATTCATCAGGACAGCCCTGATCTAGTTTTCCTGTAACCACAGAGCCTTTTAGATGTACAGTACTGTCTCAGAACATTGTATTGTTAATCCATTTTAAATGCCAGTTTTTAATGAACGTTACGTAAATGGCTGATGCAGTATTTTCCACACTGACCGCTCTGTTTCTGTTCAGCCACTGGAGAGGCGGTATGTCCGTGTGTCGGGCAAAGCCACTGTCCGCCATGTGGAGCTGTTCATCAGGAGGAAGATGGAGCTGAGCTCTACCTGCCAGGTGAGTCTACCAGGCTTACAGGTAACAAGTTCACTAACTGACAGTCTTGATCCTGATTGCTCCTGTAGACAGACCTGGCAGCAGGACAGCAAAGGAAGTCAGCGTTACAGCATAGTGCAGGCGTGCACAGTGAACAGGGTCACGTTGGTGGATCTAAGTGAGTGGACGTCTTTCTGAAGACATCAGTTTGGTAGCGGCCAACAGTGACGTGCAGCCAGGAAGCATGTGTGACCCGACTACATTAATGTACACTAATGTCCACCTTTGGTGTTGTTACCAGGAATAGAAATAAATGACTTATACCTTCATTTAAACGTCCTTTAAGCGACTTTCCGAACAGAGAGGGAGAGAGAGATCAAAAGAGAAATAGAAAGTGCGCACAAGGAGTTTGAATATGTAATGAAAGAGAAGTAAAACTTAACTTTTATGATTATTTGATGTAATTCTGCAGTTTATCTGTGACATGTATGAACTACGCTGTAGACAGGAGTTTCTGCCAGTGGGCTACCTCCAGGTCAAGTGAGGCCAATGCTCAAGTGGCTTAAACCTGCATTCTTTGTAACAGCCAGCAGGGGGCGACTCCTCTGGTTGCAAACAGAAGTCTGATTGTATAGAAGTCTCTAGAAAATGAGCGGACTTCTCCCTGATTTATTACCTCAGTAAACATTGTGTCCATTTAGAGTCAGATAGACCATAAAGCAGAGGGGGCTTTAGGGCGGGGCTACCTTGTGATTGACAGGTTGCTACCACAGCGGAGTTGTCTGTGTTTTCGTCTTTGAACTTTAACCCTTTCACAGTGTATTTTCAGGTCATAGTAGACATTTGTAACATTTTAGTCTCCTATAAACATCGTATTCAGTGTTCAGTTGCACTTAGCTCCAACCTCTCATGTCACTGCTGGTTGCAAAACAACCAAAATGGCGACGGCCAAAATGCCGAACTCAAGGCTTCAAATTGGCAGCCCACAAACCAACGGGTGACGTCACAGAGACTACATCCACTTCTTAGCCACATCCAAAAGACGATTCATGAAAATGTGACCAGAGCAACGAGCAGCGCAGCGAGACAACGGTGGAGTACAAGCAGAGCCCAACATAGAAGGGTCAACCGTTCAGGTCAAAACTCAGCAGGGTGCCTAAATCCAAAGGACAACAGCCACCCCTCAAGAACAACCTTAATCTGATTATAATCAAATAATTAGAGCAGTGATACTACCTGTCTGTCTGAGAGTGGGCCTGCTGTAGGAAAAGGAACATTAGAGTTAGAGTCAGAGGGGTCAGCTGAACAGAAATGATTAAGTTTTAGTGTTCAGGTATAGTTTGTGTTCAGTAACACGTGGATGAGGATTAGCAGCTTACGTTGATTTCCTGGCCTCAGTGCTGCACCCTGGCCTGTCTGGTCAGGTTAGAGGACAGAGGAAGGTTCTATAACTCTTCCCTTTAAATGCTTATATTCTTATAACATCCATCCATCATCCATCGCCAACCGCGTATCCCGTTAGGGGTTGCGGGGGGGCTGGAGCCGATCCCAGCTGGCGTTGAGTTAAGGCAGGGTTATTGTTATAACACGTTTTAGAGTAATTTGAATTGACTAGCTGCTCTTGAAGTTTTTGTCCACCACTTCCAGTCTATCATAAATATTCAGGTGGGCCGACGTGCCTTTTGGGCCGGTCACCAGCATGTGTCGTTGTTTTGTTGTTGTTGTTGTTTTTGGCCCGTAAATCAGCCTTACGCTGGCTCGGCTCAATTGTATCTTTAAGCACTTCCTCCTCTGGGCTCGGTGCTGGTGGAGCAGTCTTTGCTCACCACACAGCGCAGTTTGAGCTCATGTTTAAGCTGCATTCACCACAGCGTTCAGCACCCGAAGTTGAGCGTTACTTAATTCAGCGAAGAGCTGTCACAGCACAGCGCAAACCACTAGAAATAATGTGTTTCAGAGGTCAGCAGTGGCTTTATCTTGTTGTGTCTAAAAGGACCTTCAGTGAGTGAGAGATAAGATAAGACAAGATGAACCTGTTCCTGTGCTCATCCTTACCAGATGCCTGCACCACCTCAGCTGTGGTGGTTTGGGCATGACATCCAACAGTCTGACACTTTTACAGCATTCAGATTCACCTCAGACCTCATCTGTTAAATAAAAGCTGATGAATATTAATTTATGTTAGTGATTCCCCTGCCGAGTTGACACCAGAGGGACGTGGGGTGGGTGGGGGCTGGTCTGGGCCAACATGCCACAATGATTTCTTGTCCCAGTCCAGCCCTGAAGGCATTTCTCCGGGACGTTCAGTGTTTTGGTCAGTTAAATGCCTTTATTTCCCATGTGGCACTGGGATTAAGAACCAGTCATTCAAAACACACAGTTGTGTCTTAAATCTCTGCTACAGTGGTCTGAAGTGTTTGTGTGTCCTGCAGGTGGACGTGGTTTGTGGAGATCACCTCCTAGACCACTACCAGTCACTCAAAGATGTACAGAGCTCTGTGGGCGAAGAGGCACTACAGGTAAGCACCATAAAAACACACAGTGGGATTAAACCACACCTTTAATAGTGGAAGGCCAGGAATACCTCTGTCAATGTTAACGTAATAATGACACAAATGGGTTGTAATTCATTTCTTTAACCCATTGATGCAACTTGTGATTTTTAGGTTGTAGTGGGCTCAGTAACTGTTCGATCATGTGATTGATCATATTTAAATATTTTTAATGGATTGACAGCCCTTCTTTTGAGTGATCCTTTTGTTGTTGTGTCCATTTTGCTCCAGGACGGCCTGTTGGTGCTGCACTTTGGCCTCGTCCTGCCCTCCCAGTCTTGAGCTGAGCAGGTGGATGACTTCTGGGTTTAGTTTCTCTTCATCAGGCTCTAGTCATAATGAGGTGTAAAGTTTCTACAGTGGCATTATAAGTGCTCCACAGCTGTCTGGGACGTGTTGTTAGGGTTGTCACCGTCTCGGCTGGAGAAAGTCCAAGAACTCTACAGCTGGATTTCTTTATTGTATGATGTGAAAATATGTAAACTCCTGTTCACACTGTAGCACTTCTTGTGTTCAGGTCAACCCATGTGTCTGCAGGAAACAGGTGACATATGTTTGATTTAACGTGCCAGCAGGCAAAATCAATTTGACCTGGTGAATTACCAATTCTTAGTCCTACTGCCAAAATGTCTCTGCAGGTATTGTTCAGTGTGCTTCCAGAATGAGACCGCTGCTGTCGCAAAAACTGGACTCGGCCGCTGTTAGTGGGTCAGTGAAGGCAACACGATCAGTCTGGTTTGGGACTGGTATCTTATTTCTTTGGATTTATTATCCCAGACTGAGTGGGATGTCAGTTAAATAGCTGTGATTTAAGGGGCTTGAAACAAAACCACTACCAAAGTGCGTGCATGTGTGTGTGTGTGTGTGCTTCTTGTTGATTTCCTCATTTAATTTAAGAGTTTTTGTATAAACTGATGTTTGACTTGAGTAAACCTGCTGTCAGTACAGCTCACCAGAACAAGGGGAGCTCGTAAAGGTTTTTGATAAGGTTTGTTACAAATACATTTCCTACTTGCTTTTGCTTAATTAATAAATGACTGCACAACTGAGAAATGTTTCCCAAGTCATCCATCATTTCCTGATGATTCACGATAGAAAGTGTGCATGTGCATATACTGCAGAGAAATCCTCTGAATTTTATACTGAAGTCAGTCACAGTTTTATCAGTTATTTTATTCATTGCATTATTCAGCATAACAAACGTTGTCCACTGCTGAAGCATTGTGTACACAGTGCTAAATAATGATGGCCATTCTTTCTGCCACTATGAAGTACTGGATCTGATTATCTTATTAAAACATCCACAGAAATGTGACAGCTGGTGCAGTCTTGACTAACCTCAAAGTACAAGTTCACTGAAAACAGCAGAGTGGACCTACACTAACATCTTTCTCTGAAACTACGTAATCTTTGTCTCTCACCTGTCATACAGGTTTCAGTGCAGTTTCTCACAGCAGCAACACTGAAATTCAATACTTGGTCACATATTTACTGTGGTACAATATCTGCAACATGTTCGTTACCTCTGGAGACGTACAGCACATCTGATCTAGATCTTCAGGTTAGTGTTGGTTATTAATACTGACAAACTCCTCATTTCATTGAGTCCAAAAATAATAATAATACTGAGAAATACGTCCTGACAAGATGTTGCCACCAAAATAGTGACTTTCAGCTCCAATTTCAAAACAAGTGTCTAGTGTTGCCCTTAACAATACAACCTTTGACTATGACCTCGCTATGCATGTAGAGTACAACGCTCTTCTGCCTTCCCTCAGTTGTTGGAGTTGATGTCTGCCTCATCTTTATCCTCACTGCGCTCCTTGATGCTCTCCTTCTTGGCCCCCTCCTTCTCCCTCTGGCTGCTCCTGGAAGAGCCGGCTGAGCCTCGAGGCTGGTAGCTGTAGCCGGCAGCACCAAACGACATCCCCGAGTTAAAGTGAGTCTCCTCCCCCTCCAGCAGTTTCCTCATGGGACCAAAGGAAACAGATGTCAGACCGGACACACAGACTTAAAGCACCTCACAATGCTTAAAGACTTTGAATGAGTCTAGAGATCTTGAGTTCGGTTTGTCCTTTATGCAGTCAGCACCTGTAGGCAGCTATCTCTATATCCAGGGCCATCTTGACATTGAGCAGGTCCTGATACTCTCTCAGGTGCTGGGCCATCTCCCCCTTCAGGTTCCTCAGCTCAGTATCCAGGTGGCCAACAGTGTCCTGTTACAGTGGACACATGAAGGAGATTATCAGTAGCGTGTACTGTACATAGACTGTTTTTAATCCACTACGATACTGGCTTTCCTGTGGTACAACTATTCCTTTTTTCCCTTAAAGGAGTAGATAACCTTTGGGGCTTAGCAGTACCTTCTCTAAGATGCCAGTGAAAGCAGATGGCCTTCCTGTATCCGATATAGCAGGTCAGAGGTTAATCTAATAGTCACGCTGCAGGGTCAGTCCACTAAGAGCTGATTCACTCAGTCTCGATGTCTCAGAGGCTTGTCACACATGAAAGGTCATGTTCTGATTCAGACCTTGAACCTCAAATACATGATCTTGACACAAATATGTCAAACTTGCTTTGCCCACGCAGTCCTGGTCCCCCCTTCCCTCCAGCAGCTTGGTGTCGGTGTTGGCTCTCCACCTCCCGCCGGAGCTCTGACTGCAGGCCAAAGGCGGCAGCGAACCTGGATCTGGGTCTGTCTGCAGTGGGCTGGAGTCTGAGCTGAAGGAGTTTCTGGTGAACCTTCATGATTTCATCTGATTTTTCACAAAAACCGACCCGCTGGCACAGACTACAAGCATTAAGGATAACTATATAGAAACAGCCAATCTTCCCGCTGATGGTCTTGTTTACTTATGAAGGTTATATAGTGGTATCATTATTAAATTTAGACATTTCATAACCAGTTAAATGTTTCTTACAGTAACTTTATGAAGACAAAGAAACTGTACACACACTGTCTGCTACAGCTAACACACACTCACCACACACACACACGTCTGTCGGAAACCAGCTGAAGTTACGCTACAGCGGGCTGGAAGCCACCGCCCAAACGTCGTATTCACGACCTCGTCAGAGGAAAGTTTCTGAAAGCTCCGAGTTCACGACTTGTGACGTGAGAAGAGGTGGAGCCCATTGAAGTTCATTTATTGCTGCATAATAAGTTAATTTTGTTCAGTATATTGTGATTTTAGTCATATATTGTTTTTCTTGGTAATTTTATAATCTGTCTGAGGAAAATGTTGATATTCTCAACGACCTCATCTTTCTCCTCTGACATTACGTCTTTACATTTCCTCCATTTTGTTACCCACTAGCTAGCTAGCTAAACTGTTAGCAGCGGTGTTCTTCATGACTTAACCACTTGAACGCAACGCATGTGAAGTCGTGAACACTAGTTCATGAGTTGCTGCTGAACTAAACTAAATGTGGAAGAGAATTTTACTGTCTGCAACACTACATGCATGTTTAGGTTGCCAGGCAACCAGCAAAAACTCCCAAGAAGTCACTAATTGTGACGTTGCTCAAAATTAGTGAGCTGTAGAGGTGCTTTTTTCTGCCATGTGACCCAGTGTTTATTTAAATACCAGTTTATTCTCTTATTGGAGAATTGTCCTGAAACACGTTGACCAGAGAGCTTGTTAGAAGAATGACACTACTATAAGACTCAGTACGCTGGACGGTGCTAGGCGTATATAAGGTTGGGGGGCTCCCTGTCGTGTGCAGCTAGCAAACAGCTTTACTCAAGCTGTGACACAATTCATGAAGAACTCAACCTTGAGATCCAATCCTATTATTCAGAGTTGTTGACAGTAATGACCCACGACGGTGCCAGCAGAGCTCCAGCAGGTGACTGAGTATTTTAATAGTAGTACTGTAGTTTCAAGTTCGACCATTTCTAATTTCAGTGCTTGCTAAGTATTTGGGGGAGTTTATCATAATCACGTGTAATATCTCAGTGTCCATGGACTGTATATGTTAACTGTTTCAATGCTTGCTCAAAAAACTGCATGGCATTGGTTTCAGTTTTGCTTTTATCAGTTGGTTTGTAGGTAGTTTTATGCGATACATATGAGTGTATTTGCATACTAAAGCTCTGAGAAGCAGACAGGAGTTACTGCATCGAACCAAAGTAACGTGCTGCTGTAGACGTGGCGGTGGTGTGCCGACATTCATCCACTGGAGTAATACACTGACAATGGATAAGTACCTCATACAACCCTACTTCAAAACTTGTGAACTATCGCTTTAAGTCAAATATTAAAGGGTTACTTCTCCCAAATTAGATATATTTTTTAAAAACTTAGTTTTGGTTATATTTGCCCATGGAACTACATCCTATTGAAGAAATTGTCCCTGAAATACTATGACTTTGGTACAGTAAAGCTGAAGGTTACTTGCCTGCATGGCTGTGACTTCAGCATTGTGTGCCTCCTCCATCTCTGTGATCTGCCTCTCCAGAGACTCGTTGGCGCCCCTCAGGCTCTCGATCTCGATGGTCTTGGACTGCAGTTGCCTCCTGAACTCACTGATCTCCTCCCTGCTGGCCCTCATGGCCTCATTGCTCCTGGTGGCCTGCTCGCTGAGGCTGGCAAACTTGCTCTTGTACCATTCCTCGGCCGACTGCAGGTTTTTGGAGGCAATGGACTCGTACTGGTTGCGGATCTCCTTCAGAGCCGAGGTGAGGTCCGGTTTGGCGAGCTCGAGCTCCACGGAGACCTGCTGCTCCTCCATCATGCTGCTCAGCTCCTGGATCTCCTCATCGTGCACTTTCCTCAGGAAGGAGATCTCGTCTATCAGTGACTCCACGCGGCGCTCCAGGTCCATGCGAACGGCTGTGGCGTCATCCACGTCCTTCCTGAAGGACCTCAAGGTCTGCTCAGCTTCCTCCCGTGCCCTCGCCTCCTCGTCAAACTTTATACTGAGCTTCTGAAATGAGACATGAGAAGACGGGAGATGAGTGGGGCCACTAAGGAAAGGTATATGACCACTAGATAAAGATACAAGATATGAAAGATCAGACTGGGACGCTGGATGACAAAGAGAAAGATGATGGTGAAGAGTAGTTTTACCTGCAGCTCGTCTTCCATGTTGTTCCTCTCGATCAGGATGCGGTTCTTGTCCCGGCTCAGCTCCTCCACCTGTGACCTCAGGTCCCTCAGCTCCTGCTGGTAGAGGTGAGCGATGCGGGACGGCTCGCCCTGCTTCTGCCGCAGTGTCACCAGCTCCGTCTCCAGCACCTTGTTCTGCTGCTCCAGGTGACGGACTTTATCGATGAACATGGCGAAGCGGTCATTCAGACCCTGCGCAACAGAACAAATCACACAAAATCCTCCATTAGGGTTGTAATACCAAACAGGCAGCGAACCAGAGGTGTTGATTTACTTAAAGTGGCAGTAAATAGAATATTTGTGGAGTCATTGGGCAAAAATCCATACTAACCTTTCAGCATATTGTAATTCCAGTGCATCTCCTCATGGATCTGTTTTCAGGCTTTAATCTAGTAGAATTCATGAGTTAAGGCCAAAAATGTGTTTTGTGTGGTCAGTGACCTTTGACCACCAAAATCGAATCACTTGGAATCGAATCTTTGAGTCCAAATGGACGTTTGTGATGAATTCGAAGAAACTCGCTCAATGTGTTCCTGAGATATCGCTTTCACAATAATGGGACAGATGTGAGGTCACAGTGACCTTAACCTTTGATCTCTCTCCACCATCCAAGTGGACATTTGTGCCAAATTGAAAGAAATTCCCTCTAGGCGTTCCTAAGATATCATGTTCACAAGAATGGGACAGACAGACAGATGGGCAGGAAAACACCGGCTTGTTGCAGGGCGGAGGTATAAAAATGGGCTGAACTGAGGAAAAGCATCCCATCCCACCTAAAAGAGAGATCAGTGATTTCTCTTATTGCCTTGCTGACGTTGTTGTGATCTTAATGGATGTGTTCTCCTCCAGGAAGAGGGAGGGGGGGGATGAAAAGTGGAGAGGAGAGAAAGCTAGCTTCACCAACATTACATGTTTTGCCTCTCTCATTTCTTTGGTATCATTAGAGACATTTTGACTTCTAGCAGGAAAAGCACAGGTGTTACTAATAACATTAACGATTTCTCTCTTCTGTTCAAGTCTCCAGAGAGCCATGACAGTGTGACAGCTACCAGGACCCTGAAACTGAAGCAGGTAAATGGATCAATTTGACAGTTTACACCTGTTAGTTATATGTGAATATGAACTTTGAGTGGTTAAAGAGGACACCTTTTACAAGTTTCCACAGTGATTGGTGCTTTCATCATTACTGTATGTTGGTTCAGGGCTTCATAAAGTTCAGAGTGAGGTCATTCTGACACTATAGAAGAGTTATATCAGTCTCTTGAATTAGTCTGTCCTGTCAGGTAAATGCAACTCAAGGACTGGGACACCACAACTGGACAACTAATTAGTCAGAAAAAGATGAAGTGAAAGTGATGGTCGAACCCGAGCTTATCAAATGTGATTTAAAATAAAACTGTCATAGTCCAATCATCTGAAATCCTTTTAGGTGCATGGTTTTGTAGTAACCCAGCATTTGCTGTAACACCTACCTGCAGCTGCTCCTTCTCGTTAGTTCTAATGACTTTTAGTTCATTGTTGACCGCGGAGGTCTGGGTCAAGTCAAGGGAGTCGGTGCGCACCGGAGAGAAGGAGGTGGAGCGGCCGACCCGTCGGTACAGGCTCAGGGAGGATGCGCTGTTGCGGGACGCGGCCACGGACCGGAGCCCCGGCGAGCCCCGTGGAGAGGGGGTGCCCATGCGAGAGGGGGAGACGGGGAACTTGGGAGAATCCCCGAAAATCTTCCGGTAGGATGACGAGGTGTAACGGTCTCTGAGGCTCATCTTCGCTGTGAGTCACAGATAAAACTAAAGGGCTTAAAGAGCTTTGCAGGAGTTTATAGACCGCAGGCTGCAGGTGGGGCGAACCATTTTACGCACGACGATACCAGATTGTATGAGGTGTGTGCAGTGGCCTGAAGACGCTGAATGAGGTTTTGTTAAGGCGATTAAAACAAACCCAGATGTAATCGATATTTTTATAAAAATTCCATCTAAATCTGAAAAGTTTTAAATGAATCTAATCTAAAAACAAACAAACCGTGATTACACCTGCAGCAGACTTTACGCCTATTTTAACAAACAGATGATTTTTTATGCCTCTGCTGAGGGGTTTTACTGTAAGATTTGGGGTGTCCCTTTTTGCCTTTTATTAGGTGAGTCAATATATTGATCACTTTTTGGTGTATTTTGCTAAATAAACCTAAATCCCTTCTGATGTTTTGTGCCTGTACGAACACTTGTGTCCCCCTCGTTTGAAATCAGCATCCTGCCCCTGGATTCTCTAAAGGGATCATTTAACTGGCGTTAAACAATATTGGATTTATTCATAGACTACATATCATTTTTTCTTGGCTCCTCGATACTTTGCCACGACTTCCATATCTCAAACAGACATGGTGGATTTTCCAAATTTCAGTAACTGTCCCAAAATCACCGACTATGCTTTTAGAAGGCAAGACGAGGCAAATTTCTATGTATTCATATGGCACATTTTGGCAACAAAGCAATTCAGTGTACTTTACATTAAACATAAAAAGCACAACACATTACAGAAGGACATACAAATAAAACATTTAAATCCAGTAGAACTGAAAGTTAGAACAAACTAAAACATAGTAAGACAGGTATAAAACACAAGAAAAGTTACAGTTGAGTGTAAGATATGATTTATTGAAAAACAGCAGCAAACTGAGAAATCTTCAGCCTTCAGATTTAAAATAAGCCAGAGTTGACAGTTTAACAGTTTAGATATATATTAAATCAATACAACCAAGTACATCCATATCTAAAGAAAGACCTAAATACTTTGGCAGTAACTATAATTTATTTTTATTTGTATTTTTATTATCACTGCTTAAATTAGCTCTCAAATCCATTAACAATCCTGTATGTTTTTCCACAATTGATTAGTAGAGCCTGGACGCTGAAACGATTTGTTGCACTTGTCCCTTTTGTCCAGCAGAGGGAGCTGCGACTCATCACATGAGAAGACCGTTAAAGGGACTATACGATGTAATATCCCTCCGCTGTTAGTTAAACACACAGCACAATCAATTAGTTCTTCACTAACTGGACTCGAGTCACAGCAGTCATTTTAAAACATAAACATTAAGGTTTGGACTTCGTTGTGTAGGTCTACCTGCCAAAATCATAAATACATAAATAAAAAATAAACAGATAGCTAGATCGACAAATAAACTAATATACCATAAAATGTACCAAAATAATATTAAAAATAATGTAGGCTTTCATTAATGGATAAAATGTGACATAAATTGATATTTTTGTTTTTATATTAGTTCCCCTATCTATCTACTCTTCTATTTAATTTTCACTTTATTTTTTATTAACTTTTACATTTATTTATTTTTATTCCCCCCTAATATATTTACACAAATATACATACATATACAATATATATATATATATATATATATATATATATATATATATACACACACTCACACACACACATATCTATGTATATATACACATATTTCTTCATGCATTTCTTCCTTATTCTGCAAATGAGAAGTCATTCAGCGTGTGTCATGGGGTCTTTATGGAGTCATTTATTTATTTATTTATTATTTTGGCAGGTTCCCTCCTCCATACCACTGCACTAGGAAGTTCAGACAAGTGTGAGCTGAATAAACAGACTACTGTCCTCAGACTAATGTGACTAGGGTTTCCTCTTTTAACACAACTAAAAATGCAAAGATCTGCTAACAGCTGCTTTTTATTCTCTGAAAATCAAACCTAAGAAAGAAATACAAATAATAAGCCATTATTTCACACAATCAGACCATTGACTTGCTTGCAAAGCAGAATGTTAATAAATCAAGCAAACGATCACTATTTCCTGTGCGAGTCGCAGTGTGAGACAGAGGTTTGATGTATATGACGTGAATTTAAATGTGTGGGTTTGGTTTGAGGATGGGTTCCCCTGCGAGCTCTCACTGGCTGTCGGCATAGAGCGTAGTGTTGTAGGCTGGGAGGGGGCGGCTTGTGACGACACTGCTGTGAGTGTGAGGAAAGCTGCTGTTGAGTGTGTGTACGGTGTGGTTTTAGGAGGGAGCCCTGTGATGTCAAGTGTTGTGTGTAGGGGGAAGCATGTACAGAGCTGTCACATTATATTCACCAGGGGTAGGACGGCAGTGTAGGTGTGTGACAGTGAGGCTGCCGTTCGTGCCACGACGATGTCAGGATCCCCGGCGAAAGGTGGGACTCCAGAGTGATGTCGCTGTACGTGGGAAGCTGCTCGAGCTGATGATGGTCCTGGTATTTGGGGTTTGTGATGAGCACCTGTGACCTTTGGCACTGAGGTGACATAGGAAGGTCAAACGCAATAAAGGATCATTAAAGTACATTTAAGCAAATCGATAAAAATGAGCCTTTGTGATACATTACATGGTCAAAAGTATGGGGACACAATATGTGATTGTTGGATGTAAATATGCTGCAGCCTCCATTTTTTCTGGAAATTTGCGAGTGTCGCTCCTTGGTTGAACCGCTAACAGAAGCTTCAGGTTAAAAAAAAATCTATTTATTTATATATAAATATGCGTAGCAGCACCCCTAACGCTCACTAACACATTACATCTTGTTTCTTTAATCCACACAAAGTGAAGTTGATCTCATCTAATTTAAGAAAGCGGATAAGCATACTTCCCCAATTGTTGAACTATTCCTTTAACTGAAACTGCAAGGCTCAGCCAAACTATTAAAAAAAACCCCGCCTCAGACTGAAATACGTGGAGATACTTTTGGCCGTAAACCGGTACTTTATGATATTGATATAAGTTAAGTTAAAGGGTTTTTGTATAATTCTGTTGCTTCCTAGTGGTGTTCCTCGTGCATCCAAATCCAAACATTAACATTTTGGTCCAAGTACATTATATATGTTTCAGCGTCACAGTGCTTCTTTCCCATGTGACCTGACGTAGGTTTCTGCAGGATGATACAGCTCCATATATACAGACTTACAGTCTGTGTATTAACGATACACTAAGATGGAGATCGGCGTGCTCCCAATCTGGAGAAGCAGACAGGAGTAGAAGCCAAGCATTGTGCTGCTGTGGACGCCACAGGAGTTAGAGGTAAAATTACTGTTTTTTGAGTGTAGTCTGGTGGCGATAAGCTTCAGTCTCCTGTCAGAAATGGCTATCTGATGACGAGGTAAAGAGGAGAAAATAGCAGACCCTCAAACTGATCAGGACTTTTTTTTTTAGTGGCTAAAATACATTTTTGTGCTGCTCCCATCCACAGCTGCTTTATCTCGCCGCCAGACAATCTGCTTTGACGGGACGGCAGTAGCTCAGTCTGTAGGGAGTTGGCTTGGGAACCGGAGGGTCACCGGTTCAAGTCCCGACATGGACCAAGAACTGAGTGTGAACTGGTAGCTGGAGAGGTGCCAGTTTACCTCTTGGGCACTGACGAGGTGCCCCTGAGCAAGGCACCAAACCCCCAACTGCTCAGGGCGCTTGTCAGGAGCAGCCCCCTCACTCTGACATCTCTCCATTAATGCATGTATGTGTGTTTCTGGTCTGCATGTACTGTGTATAGGGAAAAAATTGAATTTCCCCTCGTGGGACTAATAAAGGAATATCTATGAGCGTATACCTGTGTGTATAGCAAACTGAAGTCGTTGTATCGCTCTCTTCAAAGCCACCAGACTACATTCACAAAAACAATAATTTTACCCCGCAGAGCGCAGGATTATAAATACACCCCCCCAAAAATCCATTTCCAATATTTCCAAACTCGGCACAGGTAACTCTGATCCAGTTAGTGCTGGCATTAACATTATTCAGAACCTTTCTTTGGTAACCTACATTACTGCTTCCAGTTTGGGCGTTTCAGTTTCTTCTCCTTTCGGCTGTTGCCCTCTGGGGTCGCCACAGCGAATCATCAGCTTCCATCTCACCCTATCCTCCACATCCTCTTCTGATTCTGTCCATCCACACCACTCCTAAAGAGAAGCTCAGCATCTTCATCTCTGCTACCTCCAGCTCTGCCTCCTGTCTTTTCCTCAGTGCCACTGTCTCTCAACCAAACAGCATCGCTGGTCTCACCACTGTCTTGTTCACCTTTCCTTTCATTCTTGCTGATACTCTTTTATCAAACATCACATCTGACACTTTCCTCCACCCGTTCCAACCTGCTTGCACATGCTTCTTCACCTCTTTTCCACTCTCTCCGTTGCTCTGGTCTGTTGACCCGAAGTCCTTAAACTCCTCCACCTTCTTTATCTCTCCACCCTGTAACCTCTCCGTTCCACTTGGAGTCCTCTCATTCACACACATGTATTCTGTCTTGCTTCGGCTAACCTTCATTCCTCTCCTTTCCAAGGCAAACCTCCACCTGTTCCCTGCTCTCACTGCAGATCACGATGTCATCTGCAAACATCGTAGTCCATGGAGATTCCTGTCAGCCTGTCCATCACCATAGCGAACAGAAAGGGGCTCGGAGCTGATCCCTGATGAAGTCCCACCTGGACCTTGAACTCCTCTGTCGTACCTACAGCACACCTCACCACTGTCTCACACTCTGATGTCCTGCTAACACTCAGACAGACAAACGCAAGTGAAAACAGAACCAAAAAAACGCCTCCGTCTATTGCCAGACCTACTGGAGGCAGTTGCATCAGCACTGAGGACAGTCTGACATTTTCAGGAGAGAATGGTCCCAATTATTGCTAACACATTGCGCAGAGATTGAAAAAAAAAAAATTGCCAGGGCAGCCACAAACTTACCCTGTATATTCCTGCGTTCATACAACCACAATAGATGGCAATCATAAAAAGAATCCCTTAACCTTCCCTCATACCCATATCTGCCAAGTTTCTGTTTGTGGGTACAGATTTAGCCGACTGGTCCAACCAGACGTATGACTTCACTCGAACGCAGCATTCCTTCACTAGCTCTGAAATTCCAGTGTTCCTAACTGGTTGTATGATGTGTTTTTGCTGGGCAGCACGCTGGATTGCCCTGAAAGTGATGCGGGTACTTTTCATAAATGCTGGTTCCTCCTTGCTCTTCGTTCTCTTTGTGCTGCAAACGAGCGTATTGCACAAAGTATACACGACAGACAGGAAGATAGAGGCTTAAACACAAAAGTGGAACTGTCTGGAGAAAATATTGGTGGAACATACAGAACTCTCTCTCAGTTTGTGTATTTAATCTGTGCACGTCACAGTATGTTGACATGTGGCTGCTCATGAAAAAGGGAAATACCTGCGAAAAGAGGCAACACTATCAAGTTCTGTTATCTGAGGCGTACATAAAACGGCAGACAGCCATGGGCTAGCTACAGAAACTGTGAAACTGAAGTTTGAAGGCAACTAATCCAATGAATAAATGAATTTTGAAATATGAGACTAACCGAATAAACATCATCATGCCGACCACTAGTCCGCCTTTGTGGTGATGATGTGAAGTCATGCTACCATGCTGTAGTTCATTTATAGCCTAACGTTAGCTTTTTACTTCCAGGGCGATGCGAACATCTGGGCTACAAAAATGTCTCTGCAGTGCTCTATTCTGACAAAATATGTAGTTCCTGCATTTTGGTTTTGTAGGACACTGTGCTGTATGTCAACGCTAAATAAATGACAGCAGCGTTTTTTCTGCATCTTCCTTTCCACTTACCACCAACTGTGGTTACTCACTTGAGTCACTAACCTTTAGTACAAGATCTGTATTAAAACAATGACAGACTGTATACCTGCTGAACACACAGGTATACGCTCATAGATATAAAACAGGAGGCTACGCTGTTCTGGTCAAACATTCACAGTAAAAGCTGCGTGGGATTTTCCCTGCTCTGAAACATGAGTTAGGTCTTGCATGAGGAGCCTTTCTAGCTGCACATAAGGTACAATACCTATAATTAAAATGTGCTGCAGGAAGTTTGCAAATTGTAGGATCAGGGAAATTGCTCTCAGAGAATGGAAGTAATAACTGCTCTCCATATTTCATAGAGAGGTCTTGGCTGAGTGATCTTATAGGTGGAAAAGATGACTATATGTGTTTATGACATTGTTTGGGCATCTTTCCACGAGCTGACTCAGAAGAACCTGTTTTGCTCTGAAAAAGGTTGATCACTGTATGCGGACATGATAAAGTAAGAGCAGATTTTATTCCTCCACCGAATTTAAAAATAATACTAATTGACAACTTGAGGATTTTTATTTATTTATTTTTTTATTTTCCTATTGTTTTTTTTTTGTTGATATTTTTTAATTTATTTTTCTGTTGTGATTTATAATTGCTATCTACTTTGTTTCTCTTTATTTTTATTTTATGTATTTATTTATTTTTTTAAATATTCTCTATTTAGTTTTTATTTATTTTTACTCATTATTCTATTTTTTAATTCTTTTATTTCTATTTTCCAACTCTATCTCATTTTATTAATTAATTTATCAATTTATTCTTTTTCAATTTATTTTCTATATCTCTATTCTCTACTCTCTCCTAATACTGCATGAGTATGTACACTTATGCTTTCTCTGGACCTATGGAAGAAAAATATTCATATCTGCTTAATAGACCAGTGTATGGACAGTGAAGGGATGCCGAAGCTCACCGACTGCCTCCTAGGGACACTTATGACCCTGTTGTGTTTTAAAACATGACTGTACTGTACAACTGTACCTTAAAGGAAATAAAAAGAAGTTCAATAATGACATAAAACTCAATATATGTGTGTGATAAGTGGATAAATGTCATGGAAATGTAACTTTCTATTGCCAGTACTGCATGCATACACCTCTGTGTGTGCACCGCTCCTGCCCTGTGGTAACCTCAGCCCTAATTCAGAGACATAATGGTGCGTTCATTCAGGTGCAGTGTGAGCGGATGCCGGTGTCGTCAGCAGCCATTTGCTGTGAGAGAGCGGCACAGGAAGGGGGGGAGGAGGGGAGCTGAGGGAAGGAGGAGGAGACAGAGCAGCAGAGGAGGGGCATTACTGGAAATAGGTGGCTAAACAGGTCTAGCTCTCCTTTTCCAGGACATGGTTAGGAAATACTGAAAGACACACAGTGCACGAGCGTCTGCTGCAGTCTCTGTGTGTGTGCACAGAAAGACAAGCAACGCTGCACACACAACATACATACATGTGCACCCACACACTCATGCGGTTTGTATTGTGTCGTAATACTAATGAAGAAGAAGAAGATCTACCTTTATTAGTCCCACAGTGGGGAAATTCAATTTACACTCCGTTTTTTTTTAACTCATACATGGTACATGCAGACCAGAAACACACATACATGCATTAATGGAGAGGTGTCAGAGTGAGGGGGCTGCTCCTGACAAGCGCCCCGAGCAGTTGGGGGTGTGGTGCCTTGCTCAGGGGCACCTCGGCAGTGGCCAAGAGGTAAACTGGCACCTCTCCAGCTACCAGTTCACACTCAGTTTTTTGGTCCATGTCGGGACTTGAACCGGTGACCCTCCGGTTCCCAAGCCAACTCCCTACAGACTGAGCTACTGCCGCCCCAGTAGCATAATGCAAATCCAGAGATGAAATATCCTGACAGTCGAAGGCTTACTTCATCTTTGTCTGTGTCAGTGAGGACATTTGGTCCTCTTGTTATTTATTAGCTCTGGACGAGTCAGCGCCGGGTCACATCCAAGCATTAGAACCCAGAGTTAATATCTCCAGGATGCTGTTTTAGAAATAAACCTGAAAATACCCAGAGTCTGGACCAGGGTTTCTGGGCTAAGTGTGGGGCTAAATTCCATGTTTTGAAACCAGAAAAGGCATTATAAACCCTGACCCATGAGAGGGGGTCTAGACCACGAGAGACCACTGTGTCCATTGCAAATACATTTTCTGAAACTACACATCAGCAGGGTCTCATGGAGACTTGCTGCCAATGTGGGCAACTGAAATGTGAAGCCAGTGCTGAAGTGCCTGAAAGCTGCATTCTCCCTAACAGCCAGCAGGGGGCGACTCCTCTGCTTACAGATAGAAGTCTGATTGTATAGAAGTCAATGAGAAAATGAGTCTACTTCTCACTGATTTATTACCTCAGTAAACATTATAAATATGAGTTTATGGTCTCAGTCACTAGTTTCAAGTCTTATTCAATACAGCATGATGTTCATTTAGTAAATTATGGTCCATTTAGAGTCAGACAGACCATAAAGCAGGGGAGGCTTTAGGGCGGGGCTACCTTGTGATTGACAGGTCGCTACCACGTTGTTGTCCTATCTGAGAGTTGTCTGTGTTTTTGTTTTTAACTCTTTCATAGTGAGTTTTCAGTTCATGAAAGTTAATTGTTAATTGTAACACAAAGCCACCGTCTTGTGTCACTTCTGGTTTCAAAAAAATCTGGGATGCTGTGCTGCCAGTCTCTGTGCAGTAAATTTGGTCTAAGTCTAAAGTGAACATAGAGGCAGACATTACGCCAGCCAGCCCAGCTCAGATGTGAAAACATCAATGTTGTGTCAAAAGGTCAATGTAGTAACCCACATTGACGCACATTATAACTATCATGTCATTAAAAACTGTTCATTGAACAGCTGTAGTTACTGGTATTTTATAAAATTCACAGACTGATTTAAACCTTTTACAAGCCAGTTAGATTACTTCCTGAAGATTGGTGCTTCTTTGCATCTGTCCCTCCTTTTTTTAAATTAAAACTGTGCTAATTAATATTTTTATATAATGTTAAATGGATTTGTATTGTGTGAAACGTGTTGTTTGTAGCCACAGAGTGTGAGGGCCACCCCCCACTCACCAGGCTGATTATCTGTGAGGGGAGGCAGCTGTGGAGCCTGATTGTCCCTGATGAGGACCAGGTGTGTGCAGCCTATATCTGCCCCTGGTTTCAGTGCTCAGATGCTGACTCACTGTCTCATGGTGAGAGGTAGTGGGAGCTTCGTTCTGGTCTAGTTGTGTGGAGGAGTGAGTGGGGTTGTTGTGTTAGAGTGGGGTTGTTGTGTTAGAGTGGGGTTGTTGTGTCAGAGTGGGGTTGTTGTGTTAGAGTGGGGTTGTTGTGTTCGAGTGGGGTTGTTGTGTTCGAGTGGGGTTGTTGTGTCAGAGTGGGGTTGTTGTGTTCGAGTGGGGTTGTTGTGTCAGAGTGGGGTTGTTGTGTCAGAGTGGGGTTGTTGTGTCAGAGTGGGGTTGTTCTCAGTTTTGACCTGGTATTCCTACCAGTGTTTCTTTAGTCCACTTCACTGGTTCTTCTAGGGCTAACTTTCAGCTTCCTCTGGTCCACAGTTGCATCCCACTCCCCGTTACCCCTTCAGAGATTGATCATGATCAGTTCATTGTTTTGGCTTTTACAGCCCATAAACAGACATTTCAGAAAGGAGATGGTGCACTGAGAGGCAGTTTCCTGTATCTGTGTCACATGGGTTTCACTGCCCCGCCCCTTTAGGAGACTATGGAGTCTATTAACACCAATGGGGAAAGTGAACATGAACTCAGTTTATGACTTTCGCTCCGTAGTTGCCAAAGTAAATATTGAACCCATTTCTCAGAAGCCAGATAACATCCAAACATATTTTCATTCACATTTTCACAGACACCTGTCAGGACCTTAGGAACGGCTGCATGTTTGCAGCACAGACATCAACAAAGAAATGCTGCCTGCAAATGAGTTGGGACCAGAGAATCAAAACCAAAAGCCTGTGAGCATATTGTTGACAGGATCCTGTACGTTGAGGTTAAATCAGGGTTCACTGTGGTTCCTTACAATGAGACAGGAAGGAAGCTACATACAGCATTTCCCAATACAAGAGAAAACAAACATCTCCAGTGAAGTAGACCCTGGATTTCTAGGTAATAACACCTCAGGACACACTGCTTGTAAAGTTCCTCGGCAATATCGAATGCAGAATTTTTCAAGAAATTAGATTAGAATCAACATCCATCAATTGTGATGAAACTGTGAACGACGATGATGTAAATATGAAACTGTACAACAAATTCAGTCAGTATTGTAGATATGATTCAACATATGCAGAGGCTATGATCACTGGTTGCTAATCTTTTGACATTAAGGGCCATGAGGTGAAAACAGAAGAGTGCAGTCCAAATGCTGCCAGCGGCGCTGCAGCGACTCTGTCTATCCACCGCTTTGGTCCAGAATGAAATATCTCTAAATGACAACCATCCTACACCTGGGAAACATTAGCATATTAGCACTGTCATCATGGGCATAGTAGCTGACATTAGTAATTCATGCAGAACGACATGCAAACCAAAAATTAATTTATGTTTGCCAGTGCCGTGCAGGAGACATTCAGATTTTCCATCCCAGATATTTTCTAATGTAACTCCTAACAAAGGCATGTGAGATTATCGTCTGTATAGAGCGCTCCAGAGATGACGTTTTCATTGGCCAGCACAGAAGTTAGCATCACCCTGGGTCACTCGACAAAAAGCCAATGTGATTTTTGCCATTGGCTTTTGGATTATTGCAGAAATAAGATCTGTGGCAAATAAACTTTATGGTACTTACATGTTCAGCAGAGATAATCTTAACAAATGAAGACCACTTTTATACTCATACTCATACTCATTATCAGCCTCTTATCCAGGTCGGGTCGTGGGGGCAAGAGCTCCAGCAGGGGACTCCAAATTTCCCTTTCCTGGGCCACATTAACCAGCTCTGACTGGGGGGTCCCGAGGTGTTCCCAGACCAGTGTGGAGATATAATCCCTCCTCCTAGTCCTGGCTCTTCCCCGGGGCCTCCTCCCAGCTGGTCGTGCCTGGAACACCTCCCCAGGGAGGTACCACCCTTACCAGTTGCCCGAACCACCACAAATGGCTCCTTTAAACACAAAGGATTGCAAAGGATGGCTGGTCTTCTCACCCTATCTCTAAGGGAGACGCCAGCCACCCTCCTGAGAAAACCTATTTCAGCCGCTTGTACCCGCGATCTAAATGAAGTGAAATGAAGACCACTTTTATGATTTTTGTTGAAGTGTGAATGCAATCAGCAGAAGCAAAAAGCTAGCGGGCTATAAATGAACTGCACCACAACCGCGTGAGCAAACACAACGAGGCTGTCAGGGTGGACGAGTCAGCGTGACGACGTTTAATCGTCTTATTTAGCTTCTTGTTAGCCATCGCCTTTTTAAAGACACAAAAGGTTTCATAATTTACAAGTGGGGTATTTATTTTATGTCACAGAACAAAATGTTAGTCTCTTTAACCTTGAATTAAGTACAGACCTTGTTTCAGACATCTAACCAAAAACCTACTGAAACCAGCCACTGACTTTGAGACAAAGGAACCAGAAGTGCTAAAATGCTAACTCATTTCCTGGAATCAGGACTCATTCCTGCAGTATTTGGTTGCAAATGTGTGAACATTTTATACAGATAAAAAGGTAAAGTCCTGTTTCAAGCCCTGTAAGTTGCATTATAACCCTACATTTAATAAGAGGAATTTAAAAAGGTCATCTGTGAGAGCTGTAATATCTGCAAAAGATCACACGGAGAAATACTCATCTTCAAAACCACATGAGTAATTAAAACTGTCCTTTAGTAGTTTACTACTAATCAGTGAGCTCTCATCGAAAGCGTCTGCATTTCTTAAATTCTATTAAAGCTGCTGTCGATAACATCGCCCTCCCCCGTTCCATTACATTTACTTCACAACAAGTCATTGCCAGGCACTTACCGTCAGTCTCAGCCATTTATCTGTATTTACCACACTAACTGATGACCCACTGAGATACCACATGATACCAACGTTGTCTTACTTTTGGCTCACAAGCCTTGCTGGAAGTGGGAACCAATTGTCAGATATCTTCCACAGAAATAAACAAAATATTCATTTTGGACCCGCCAATTTAAAAAAAAAAAAAAAAGATTATTTCACAATGATCAGGAAAAGCTGTACTTTTATTTGGCACCTTTCTAAAGGCACTGTAGATGTATTATTATTTTTAACATATTCATCTACATAAAAATGTTGTCAATAAGACCTTTAAGCACATTTTGTATAAAAAATAATGTCTGGACTCAAACAAAAATAATCTCTCTCAATCATCATTTATGACCCACTAGAAGTGTGTCTGTATCGCAGAGACCATGCTCTCTATTTTTAAAGTTTTGCTGTATTCAGGGCATTTCTTTACAAAAACATATTTGTAAAGAAATTGCAAGAAATTATAAAGAGATTGCATCCAAGAGGAAGCTATGAAAATGGTGGACATTCGCCAAAAAACTTGCAAATACAGCAAAGCAAAACGGCAGCGGACAACGCTCCGAAACAAGTCAATCAGCAGTTTCGCCTGCTGGCGAACGCCGCAACCCTCGTTGAGCCGAGGAGGAGGGGCCGGCTGTATATGTTGTATTTACAAACAGTAAACAACAAATCCTACCCATTATGCCTTTAATAAACTGAGTATTTTGACTTAAAGTTTGGTGTAAGGCACAATACAGTATATGGTTTTCGAAGTTATAACATGACAAAAGTCTTTGGGCCAAACACTGTGTCCACTTACTCAACTGGCATTGCACAACAGTGGTGACTGTAATAATAGTCACTACATTTCCTTTATTATGCAACTGGTCTCTTCTAAATTTGACCAAATTTTGTACAGAAACCTTAATTTTGAATAAAACTCTGTTGTATGTTCAAGCCATCATGAACGAGTTGAACTAGTCATACATTATGTAGCTGTGACTGACTGGGAGCAGAAGAATGAATGTTCAGGATTTAGTTAGCAAATTTGGTTATGCCAAACAATTTATTTATTTGTCTGAGAGTTACATGAGATGCTGCTGTCATAAATGTCCCTTTAAATATAAAGCTACATCTGGGGGATTGTTAGCTTAGCTTAGCATAAAGACTGTAAGCAAGCTGGAAACAGCTAGCCTGGCTCTACTCAGGGGTAATGTAATTTGCCTTTCAGCACCTCTAAAGCTCATAAATTAACACATTACATCTCAAATGTTAATAAAAAAAGAAAGTATAGGCAAGTTAAGATGTTGAGGCGTTTTCACACAGTTCATTTCTTTTATGCTTTTTTAAAAAATCCGTCACCCAGTGACAAAATGTTATGCACAGAAACCTTGCACACTGAGTTTGATGCATTTTATTATTCTACTTGTTGCAAAAATAAGCATTACAAGACAAAACTGAATTAATTTTATGGGTGTATTAGATAAGGCTAGTCCCAAACAGGCCTAATGAATGAATGACATTAGCAAGAAGCTATTGTTTAGCTGTTTAGAGCTCAGTCACTACTGTCTAATCTCTCCAAGCTACCAGGAAGAGTGCCGGTCGTTGATCCCAACATGGTCGTTCTGAAACGTCTCCGTGACGTGATTTATTTACGTGTCCGTCACGTGACGCCATTGGGCCCGAAAAGACTTTTTCTCAGAGTCTTACATTGAGCTAGAAATGTCTGTAACTCGAGCTGCGTCATGTCACTCAGTGGACGCTACTATGCATATTGGTCATGTGCACTAGAGCCCAGTAAGACCTGGAAGACCCAGAAGATTTGGGTACTTTTCCAGACCCGGAGGTTTACTCGTTGACTTCATGCGTCGCTGAGCGACTTTCATAGGAATGAACGGGGATCCACATCCAACGCTGGATCCAGATCTCTTTATACATCCATGAATCTTTCCTACATCCTTTGGTTTATGCAAACGTGATTGACACATCAGGTCTTATTACTAAATGTGCGACAATTTCTAATGAAAAATATGGACTTGTATGTGTGCAAAGACCTTGCAAAGATTTTGTTAGTTCCCGACTCGAGTCCATCCTAGCTATTTCCCCTCTGCTTCCAGTCTTTGTGCTAAGCTAAGCTAACAGTCTCCTGGGTGTAACTTCATATTTGGCTCTCAAAGATGAGTGGTTTCGATCTTCTAGTCTAACTCTTGGCAAGAAAGTGATTAAACGCATTTCCATGAACAACACACGCTGTAGCCTACGAATACGTTGCAGTTTGATTTGGGGTTATGTGCCACGCTACTTCTTGGATTGGAGCAATTTCCTCTGCTCTTTCTGCTGTTTCTCTCCTGTTTCTGGTCTTTAGGCAGCAATATTTTAAAAATGCAAAAGACCCAAAAGTGATGTAATCATTTATTATGTTGAAAGGACGAAACACCACTACATTTGTGCATGAACATGAAAGCAAATGGTTTCAACCGGGCCAAAAAAAGCCAGGTTTCACTGTCAGTTCAAGGTCGGTCTGTAGCTTAGTCTGGGATTTTTCATGTTGTTTTGTTGAAGAAGAAAAGGAAGACAAATGTCTTGGTTATGACCAAAATCATGAAGAAAAGTTAGGTGAGGAAAAGTTCAGTGTAGCTCAAACTGAAAGTGCAAAGTCATGTGGCTCAGTCTATTCATCACTTTGTTGTTGAGACAAGCTTTAGTCAGAGTCACGAAGACATGCACACCGTCAGGCTATCACACTGTTATCACTACCAGAGAAAACTATTTATCACATCTCATGACCAGAGCCGTCATGTCTGTCAGGTCACTGAAGGGTCCTGTCAGAGTTGAGTCGAATGGTTAAGGGTGGTATTGACCTCAAACCTGACCAGTACGGTTCTCGTTCTATTGACTTATGCTGTCATTTAGGTCATTTGACACAGCTGCACGTCCAAAAATAAGCTAGGAGGAAGTTTAACAAAGTTGGGGAGCACACCTTTAAAAAGTCTAACCATGAACATGGAGAATACTTGTTTCTGATTGGCTGGCAGGTGTCAAAATAACCACTCTTCTAAACCATCATGAAACTCTCCTAAACAGTAGTCTCAAACACTGGTTGATGCAGCCACCCGCCATAAGCAGTCTTTCTCACTTTTTATTCTGTTATTCCTCTGAATGTAGCATATTTACATTGCAGTCAGTGCAGACTACGCTGTACAAATGGCACACCAAAAGCAAAAGCGACATTCTTACAGCTAGCCTGTACAAAGAATGGTACTTTCTTAACCAAAGCAAATATGCATATTTCCTAAAATGTCAAACTCTTCCTACAACTGGCCGTATTCTAAGTGTGATAATGCACTGAGGTGTCCCAATATATAGAAAATAATGCACTTGGCCTCTTCCTCTTCCATTATGATCATAAATCGGTGCACCCAGTCATTCTTTATCACTTGCACAACTGATTGTACATACAGTGTAAGAGATGTTGATGTAAAGGTGACAATTAGATGACAAAAGACTTGAAATCAGACAAACTCTGTTTATTAAGAACTGTAGAAAAATCCAAAAATAGCAATTCCTACAAAGTATTCATCAAAATATTTTCTTTCTTTTAAAAACCAAAAAAGCTTCAGGCATTAAAGTACAAAAACAAATCGCTAGGGTTGGCAGTTTGTTCATTATCAGCCACGTGTCCAATCACAACGTCCTCGAGCACGGCGCTCGGTGAAGCTATCGGTAAGAGCCTCAGCTGAATGAATGAAACATCAATAAAATACACATCTGTATTTATAAAAAATCTGGTAGAAATGCTCTGAGAACTCTGGATAACACATGTGATCACTGTTATGACATAGTCATTACAAAGGAAAGACAACACTGAATGTGCTTCCTCTCACTTCCTCAATGGAAATTTCAGTACCTTGCCAGTTCTTGAGCGTTTCAGCACAGTTACTTGCTTTCACTCTCAACTATGGCTAACATGTATGTGCTCTGCTAAAAACTAAAAAATCAAAACAGTGCAATATGTAAGAATCTTTTACAAAGCAATAAAAAGAGTAAACCCGTGATAATAAGCCATTTTTTCTGCTGTACTTTCAAATCCATAACACACATCCAACTTTTTTTTTTTGTCCGTTTTGTTTTTCAAGATCAAACACCAAAAAAATATTGAATATTTTACAGTATATTCACAGTGAATCCAACTTCACCTGAGAAAGACAAAGAAATAAAGTAGTACATTCACTTCTGTGGAAATCTAACTTTGGCTTGGAGACCATCAGCACGTCTTTACAACGTAAGGCAGGTTTTATCCCCAGATGTAGAACTCATGTGAGCTCAGTTTTAGGGCTTTTTCATATTAATATGATTGATTCGTACTATGCCCCCCACTTCCTCGCTGCTCAGCTTTCATGTTAGCAAAGTTGTTCCACACCCAAGTACACTTGCTTCATCCACATGTATTTGTTTATATTGAAACCAGCTGTTTTAGTGGCAGAGCATCATGAAACACTTCACTCAACAGAAACAAAATAAAACTACCCAAAACTGTCATCATTCCAACAATCGACCAAAATCTGGTTCGGTATAAATGTGGAAAGGTTCTGAAACTGCATGGTCCGTTTAATGTCTAAAATTTACCAAGAAATCAAATTTGATTAATAATGGGAGGCAAAGACCAATGACTGCGTCCAAGCATTCTTGGTGATGTCTTTGCTAAAGAAGAAACTAGTACATAATGAATTGTATCGTAGAAACAATGCCTTTGTCTAGTTGTAGATTCCAGCTGGTTGCCAATAATTGTTGCTCTTTGCCCACTGATGTAACATCCCAAGCAAATGTCCCCTGAGCCTTACTGGGACCAGACTAGTTGATGCAAATGCTAAACAAAAGCAATACACGGTAGTCCTCAGAGCTGCTTCTGTTCATTTTTTGACTCCAAAAAAGTCCCTCCTTTTTAGTCGCTTTGCCGAGTTGCTTTGATCCAGTCAGCCAGCGTTGGGAAGTGGCCTTCGGAGGCCATGCCATTGCTTGAGTATGAACTTGGCAGATTTTTAAGAGGCTGGGTGTTGCCGCCAGCGTCTTGCCTCATTTGATCCATGTTGGTGCCGTTGCTCATAG
Organism: Pterois miles; assembly: GCA_947000775.1. Lineage (NCBI taxonomy): Eukaryota > Metazoa > Chordata > Actinopteri > Perciformes > Scorpaenidae > Pterois > Pterois miles. The sequence goes on from CAMQGK010000341.1 coordinate 2,553,489, forward strand.
CACGAGGAAGTAAGTTGGTGTACGTATTTTCTTGGCTTTCTCTCGGGGACTGCATGAGAGAAGCATGGGACTCTTGCTGTACTGTGATCTGGGGCTCCTGCTTCAGCTGGAAGCCAGTCTGAGGCCCTCCTCCCACCAGGCCCTTCAGGAAATCCTCCCCTTCCATTCCCCCTAGAAAGGAGAAAGAGCTCAGCCCCTGTGATCCCCCTCCACCTCCAGGTACGGACCCGTTAAAAGTGTTCTGGACTGCATTGAGGGTGTTGAAATTGGACCACACAGCCTGGAGACCCTGGTTCTGGTTGCCTAAGTGGTTCTGGGCCCGGGTCTCAGACTCAAGCTCTTCCCTCTGCAGGTGGAACAGCGGCTGGGTCTCTAGCTGGCTCATTACAGGGGCCTGGGGGGCTGTGTCCAAGCACTGCAAGTCTCTCATGGAGAGCTGAGGGAGGGTGTTGTTCTCAAAGCCACTGGGTGCCACCCTGTGTTGGTAACCAGATCCTCGGTTTGGCTGCTGTTGCCTGCTGCTGTTAGGACGTGGAAGATTGCTCATGGCACCAGACTGGTTTATGGTGACCGTATCCATTGAAAGTGCAGGGTTGGGATTAGCCCACGAATGGCTGACTGGTGCGTTAGCAGCCTGTGATGCCATCATCACATTTTGAGTTGGTGCGCCTGGTTGGTACGGCGGGTTGAACACAGCAGGTTGTTGCTGCATTGAAGCTGTGGGCTGTTGATGCCTCATGTACATGTCTGGAATACATACAGCAAAACTTAGTGTGATAGCAGCGAGGCATGTAGGTGTGACCAGGTTTTAACTAATAGCTATAACCAGTTTTCTGAAAATGTATGTTTAAATATGCAAGTGAGGGATTATCTTATCAAATATGTGCTCATTTCCAGAACAGAAATCTGAGCACTGGCCTGGTTCAAAAGTCTTGTTTAACTTTCTTGACAAAGGAATCAAAGGTTTTTACAGAAAGATTTTTGGATATCTCTTTTTATCATTCCATAAATCAGAAAACACTGTGAACAGCTATAACAAAAAAAACATGTTTGCCATGTTTTTAGGACTAAAATATTGCATAAATCAGGCTGGTATATGAACAAACCCCTCCGTAGAATCCTTCAGAATATAGATGGGGAAGAAACTCATTTTGAGAAAACGTCCAATAAAGGTGAAGACACTACATGTGAATAGGGTCAAATCTTTAACTTATACTATAGATATAACCATGAAACGTCCCCAGTTTATTATTTAGAGTGAGACAATTTTTTGTTTTCTGAAATTTTACGTTTGAATATGCAAATGAGGCATTATATAATGCTAACTTTGGGTGAATTTAGGAGAAATCTACAGACGCAAATATGTAAAGTAGATAAATAAACACCTAAATGTATATTTTAGATATTTTCTTTCCACTTGTCCCAAAGAAGACATATTATGGAAGCAAAATATAGCCCAAAATCTCTTGATCAGTGCATGAAAAGCTATGTTTTTATCCCTTAAAATCTAACCAATGCTATTTGAGGGAACCCAAATTAAACCAGTTACCTTTCCGCATGTGACTCATGATAGTCTGTGGCACCGCCTTTGGCCTGTTCATAGTCAGACCAGCAAAAGGACCACCTGAAGAAAGACCAAGACCCTTTGTTACAATGCATACATGTACACTGACATATAAAAGACACGCTCATGTGGACATATCAGATGTAGTTGTACTGTATATACAGTACCATAACTCTTACCTGACAATCCTGATATCCTCATCAAGTGCTCTCGTCTGCGCTTTTTCTCATTGTAGCCGTAAGGATCTAAAGCAAACACAAAATATTCACATAAATCACTTGAATCCAACCCTGGACACTACCATCAGACACAGAGGAATGGCGAGAGTCTGAAATAATAACAGGAAGAAGGTGATCACTGCATACCTTTGTCGTCGGGCAGATATCTGAAATCCATCGATTCACTGACTTCCTGATCGGAAGGTCGGCGCAGCTGCATGTGCACAGTGACCGACTCTGTTATGGAGGTGTTGTAGTAGGACGGAGTCTTGAAGACGATGGCTACTTGGCGATGAACGTCAGCCTGGGAGAAGGAGCCTTTGGCCTCCCAGCCGTCGTCGGAGTAGAATCGCACCTCGATGTCGTCTGGTGGAAAAGGGGGATGATGGGAAGACAGGAATGGAAAACTGAATGAACATGCAAAGACGTGGGCAGTATGGTTCTGACAAGCAAAATGATTCATGGATTGAATGAAAATGAATGGAGAGAAAATAGATGCGAGACATTAAAAACAAACTGTACACTGTAAAATGTGTAAAATAATAAAATACTGATTAACTGATTGCAAAGGCCTACAGAACACTGATAGTACTAGTGTAGTGTCCGTCCAGAACGAGCCGACTGCAGCACTGTTGAGAACCGTGGTGTGGCTGCTTACACCGAGCAACATGGCAGAACATAAGTGTGGCTTATATAGACGGATTCGTCTGGACCAAGCCCCCAAGATGAGTGCCAGGCAAATTTTCATTGTGGCCAAACAATGGTACTACAACTTCTGTGTCTGTCACGTCATGCCACTGGGTCCAAAACGAATTTCCCCCAGAGGCTTGCATTGGGAAAGAAATGAATCCAGAATCCAGAGTTATTTTCCTTCCTCTGTTCATGTGAATGAGACCCAGAGCGAGGGCTGGGAGGCGGGGTTAATGTGCTCTATGGGCCTTATGAATGTGGAAGTCCAAATCCAGGAAGTCAAAATCCAGGGTTTTTATTGGGAATTTTGGGGAAAATTTCTGCAACTTCAAAAGTTCAAAAGAACAGACCAAAGCGTGAAGTTCACTGTTATAGCACCACCATCTGGTACACCACATTCAACAATACATCCGCTAAGTCTGAAATAGATCGGATGAGCAGTTTTGGAGATATGTGAAGGACACACAGACAGACACAGACAGATTACTGCCTTACAGTTACATGTACCTTTCTGTACTTTGTCACATAGTAAGAAGACCTCATCTCCTCCCTTGACGCTGCCACTGTTCCTGTTGACTCGACAGATCCTCAGCTCGGCTGTGTTCGGGGCCCCTGATGATGTAGAAACAAGCTGTAAACATGTGAACCAACAAATCTAACAAGTCAGACTGCATTCTACGAGTGAGACAACATCTATATAACGAGAGTGATGGGGTCACAACCTGCCTTCACTCGATCTAGCTTTAGTGGCCTCAGCTTAGAAAAAGACCACAGTCGGTTGAAGAACAGCTGAAGCTTTGGCAGGGTGGGTCACATGTCACACGCCTGCTGTCAGAAGAGGAAGTGCTCCATGGTAACGATGTTGTTTGAGGGTTAGTGTGTATAAAGAACTTCCTCTTTCTCAATGTGTGTGAGGAACACTGAACTAGTTTACGAAGTGCAACGCTAAAACAGCATTGAGAGAATATCTACTGGACACACACAGGTGTTGCAACAAACACTTGCGTGCACAGCTGCAGGTACATACTGCATGAACTGTATATGCAACAACCTCTACTTGTGTAACTTCTCAGTTCTTACATAATATTACTTTATTTTAATTAGTAGAACATTAATCATTGGTAATCATCAGCAACAAATATTTGCAGCTTTAACAGCTTTAATTGTTGTTATGTCATCAACCTTCATCAAATAAACCCTCAGGTGGACACACCTAACCTCAGGAAGCCTGTATTCCCGTAAACACTATCAAAAGTACAGTGTCATTGTGTTTTCGTCACTTGCAGTTGCCGAATGTGACGTCAGCATGGACACACTTTGATGCGGCAGACAGAGCTCAGTGCCACTCACTGTTGTCGTAAATGGGGTTGGTGACGATGGGGTTGAGCGTCTGGGTGTAGTGGCCGTTCTCGTCCTGCAGGAAGACCTGGATGCACAGGCGAACCACGTTCAGGTCGTACTCCTCTGTCTGCAGCAGCTGCTCACGTGGCACTGAGGTCATACAAACACACACAGTACATAGGGGTCAGCGCAATGCTCTCTAAAGGCATTATTGATGAGGCGAACAACCAGCAGTACAAGCAAAGCTTCACTTCACTTACTCTGATACAAAAGGATGCAGTATTATCAGCAAAATGTAATTTAAAGGAGGGGATCTATAATCACCTGAAACTATGAATTGTTGTTTTTGTTAACTCAGAATGAGTCCTTCACATGTCCATATGGAGCAGGTCCTCTTCAGAGTCCACCATGTTGCTCCACAAACTAAACACTGGCTCTACAGAGAGACTTTTGTGTTTTTACGCTACCTAAACGCCACCGTAAATGCCACCGTAGTTCTCCTGCATGCTTGTCAAACTGCAGTAACGTGAGCTGCAGAGTGTAAAAACATGGCGCCGCCAGCCGGCGTCTGACCTCCGTTGCTCCTGAAGTCGTGTTATTACAGTAATGATGATTATGACGATTTTATCACGTTACCGCGGTCTCGGACAGGGAGCAGTGAGCAGACGCCACTAGCATCACAATTAAGAGTACTTATAATGCAAATATATGGCCCTTTTTATACTATTGTATACAATATTATTGGATTAGTATTGATGCTTTACGTAGCTTTACATAGCATTGAGCTAATTTTACCTATTTTATATGCAGTTGGGTAGTTTAATCTATGACAATTCATAATATTTCAGAAACTATTCTAGTAACTACAGCTAACAAACAAATGTAGTGGGGTAAAAAGTGCAAAAACTACAATATTCCCCTCTGAACTGCAGTGGAGTATTTGTACTTAGTAATTGAGTAAATGTACTTAGTTACATTCTTGTTTGTATGTCATCAGCCAAACCAGCGACATACATGGAGGTTCATGGACATTTGAAAAATTCACCAACTTTATGACTGTGGATCAGAGCTGCAATGATTAATCAATTGGTTGTTGACTTAATCGGCAACTATTTTAATAGTTAATCAGTTTGACTCATCGCTGAAGATAAAAAAGTCTAAATTTCTCTGATTGCAGCTTCTTAAATGTGAACACTGATTTTCACCATTTTTGTACATTTTATAAGCCAAATAACTAATCAATTAATCAAGAAAATAATCATCAGTTTAATCAACAATGAAAACAATTACTGGAACTACTTTCTGCCAAGAAAATAGTCCCCACGAAAACTGTCTGTGGATTATTATCTTGTGTACTGTAAGCAGCACATTATTTATGAAACTACACTTTGCAGTTGAATTTTTCAAATGTAGTAGATATCTCATGATGACACTGGGGCTGTAATGTCAGTGAAATTGGATCATAATTAATATAATTAGATATAATAAACCAGATGTAGGTAGACAGACAGATGTCACATCTGTAGGCTGTCCCCCAAACCTCAACTTTGGATCAACACCAACACGTCACAGATCGCTTTTTCAAGCGTCCACAGCCTACGCTTTCATCTGCACACAAACACATACACACCTTACTGAGAGACGCCCACACACACACACACACACACACACACACACACACACACACACACACACCAGGCTTTCACATCTGCCTACTTCCTCTTCCTCCATCTCTCAATTTCTGTCTTTCGCGCTCATGCCGAGGCCATCCCCGCCTACAATTTGTCGCCACGATGAGCTCGCCTCAGGGTGGAAAGAAGTGTATGCGTGAGCTGGTGTGTATGTGTGTGTGTGCCTGCACAACAACAGAAACAAGAGATGAGCCTCCCTGAACGAGTGACCATGAGGCCTCCTGACGTGTGTGAAAGTGGTGGGAAAAGAGTCAGATCTTGAGTCTTAAACTGTGTTTTTTTGTGCCCCTAATAATGTGAAAACATCTCAGTATACAACAAAAAAAGTAGTTACACCAGATGAAGGGAAACTCCTTGTCCTTCATCAATGTTACATGCTCAGTGCAAACAGCTAGCTAAGTATTTATCCTGCTCTGCCTCTACACGCGCTGCTGGCACCAGCCAGTTGTCCTCAGTCCAAGTGAGGTCAAAGGTCATCAGCACAGTTATAAATCTGATTGGACGGGTGAAAGTTGGCAAAGTTGTGACTTGAGTCCCCAGCTATGTAATGAACAAGCAGAGAAAAGAGGCAAACAAACATCTCTCCAGGTGTTTTAGCTTTCTCCCGCCGTATCTCGTTGAGCATTTTTAGTGAGAAATGATACAAAAAACATGTCGACACCAGACTGAAGTCGGTCTGGTGTCGACATGAAGCTTCAGGTTTTGTTGAAAAAGAACCTGATATTTGATATCAGATTGAGCCCAAACATGTCAGCCTGGCTCTAACTGTTATACAATGATCTATACTAGACGGTAGACAGCATTCAGACTGTCTGGCCTGCTTTATATCAACTGCACTTTTGTTATAGAAATAAATTTTATGATAGCAGAAGTTATCTCAGGGCACTTTACATATACAGCTGATTTAGACTGTGCACTTTATAATATTATTTACAAACAATTCAAACCTTGAACAAGCACTTGAGCGACAGCGGTGAGGAAAAACTCCCTTTTAACAGGCAGAAACCTCGATTGCAACCAGGCTCTGAGAGGAAGAGAGAGGAAGAGACGCATATATGTGGCCCACGATACGATCTTATTGCGATTTTGCAATATGCTGAGTGCTGCGAAAAGATTTATGACCCTTTTTTCAATTGCAAATTATGCCATTTATCAGCATCTGTTTTATCTAATAAGATACAGAGGTTTCACACATATCTTGAGGTCAGGAGGTCAAGGGACCCCATTGAAAATGGCCACGGCAATTTTTCCTCACCAAACTTTACCATAAATTAGGAGCATTATTTAGCATTCTTTCCAACAAGGTGACATGATGTGGTTTTCTAGTTTCATACAACATCAGTATCTTCACTTCAGCTTTAAACTGAGCCTGCTGCAACCTCTGAGACACAGAATCACTGCCAGTTTACGAGGTTAATAGTTTATATAATGTAAGGCTGAGATGAGGATCAGCACCTCTAAATCTGAGGCCATGGTTCTCAGCAGGAAACCAGTGGATTGTCTGCTCCGGGTAGGGAATGAGTCTTTACCCCAACTGAAGGAGCTCAGGTACCTCTGGGTTTTGTTCACGAGTGAGGGAAAGATGGAGCGTGAGATTAGCCGGAGAATCGGAGCAGCCGGGCGGCGTTGCGGTGGCTTTGCTGCACCGTTGTGATGAAAAAAGAGCAGAGCCAAAAGACAAAGCTCTGGATCTACCGGTCAGTCTTCATTCCTACTCTCACCTATGGCCACGGGGCCTGGGTCATGACCCAAAGAACTAGATCGCTGGTACAAGCAGCTGAAATGGGTTTTCTCAGGGGGGTGCCTGAGTCTCCTTTAGAGATGCTCAGCCATCTGTGAGGGACGCGGAGTAGAGCTGCTGCTCCTTTGCATGGAGCCAGTTGAGGTGGTTCGGGCATCTGGTAAGTTTTATATATCATTTTGATGATCGTTTTGATGATAAATATTATTGTATTGTCCAGCCGTAGTTGTTACGGATCCATAATTTAACATTAATAATATGTAACTTTTGTCTGAAGTCCTGCCAAACAATTTATTTAGTATAACTCAGTGTTGTGCAGGATATAACAGGTGCCTAGTTTCTGAGTAAATATATACAGTATTTTTTTAATTATACAGAGTCATTTTGAATCAGTTTTGTCAACATTGCTGTACACTATATGCAACATAAAGTACTACATGTCATGTTGTGGGTTATGTATACTCAACAACAACAACAGTGACACTGAAAATCACCTTCTGGGTGCTGATTGGTCTCTACCAATACAATGCTGCAGCGCTGCTCTACTCCAGATTTCTGTTTGGTCATCAGGTTTGTGTGTCGTGGGTGTCAGAGGCAGACACACAGTGGAGAAACTGAAGGAGGGAGACGTGAAGACTCGCTCATGTATGAAAGCGGAACTGTTGTAGCAAATATTGGTGGAACATCTGAACTTGGTTTCTGTGTGAGTGTTTGAAGGAGGCGGATGCTGGACGGACAGGTGCAGTGAAGTGGGTCGGAGGTTAAAGTGGTGGGGAGTGAATGTGTGGTGGAAACACATTCACCGGGCAGCATGCTGCACGGGCCTGCAGCTGCAGAGGGACCAGGACATCGGGCAGTGAGGTGGAGGAGAGGGGGTCGGGCGTGGGTGGGTGGGTGGGTGGGTGGGTAGCAGGGTGCTGGGTGACTGCTTAGTGTGACTGTGGGAGCAGAATGTGAGAGTGAGAAAGAAGGGGAGGCAGGTGCCAACAAACCACACCACAAACAGCATCTCCACTGCATGACTCACAATTTCACCAAGCTTCATGACACGCATCACTCCGTTTGGGCCTTACTGCGACTCCAGATTATCACATTTTATTTTAAACCCTCACTTTGTTAGTTCAGCACACGTCGTCCTCTGAAATCTGTGTTTTTGTGTTAAAGCACAAACATTATAGAGGACGGTTTGGATACAAACATACTGCAAGTGTTTGGGCAAATAATAGAAAAAGTAAAAGGCCAATGGGAAAAACCACGTCCAGCATGTTAATCCTGTTTATTTAAAACTAGCAAGACTACGCTAGATTTTTAAAAATGATCCAACTGAAAAACTCAGCCCAGTATTGCCAACTCTTTTCTAATGAAAGTAGCTAGCAGCACTGGATCCAAATGTCCCTAAATCCAGCAAGAAACTCACCAAGTCAGCAACACTGACCCTCCAAAGTCACTCCCCCAAAATTCGAACCCAGGCGGCGACTTCTGCTGCTGAGCAGTGAAGGCAACATGGAAGTGACAAAAACTGCTGTTCTTCAAACGGCCACTCGAAGCTCCAAAAGTGAGACAATCCCCATAGATCTCCATGTTAAACTGCCCAACTATACAGCAGGAATGAACATGTTCACAGCCTGGTACACAAAAACCGGTTATGGTCTCTGTAGCTGATTTCCTCTTTCATGACAACTGCACAGGGGGTGACTTTATATATAACTCACCTGTTTAAATTTGATTAAGGCTTAAAGTTTGGCATAAATTGAGGGCGTCGCTGCTTTGTGTGACAGTTGGGTGCCGTACCAGGTCGCTAGCTGTCCACCTAGTGATCCACCTCTTTGCCCATTTTTGGATTTTAGTCGAAAAAAGGCTGACGGACGGAGCCGCCCACATGGAGCTTCACAAACGCTCTTCAGAAACTTACAGGTGACGTCACGGAGACTACGCCCACATTTCATACAGGCTATTTTTGGGCCGAATGAAATGATTATTACAGCCACAGATACCAGATTTCTTTTCTTTTAACAAATATAACAAAACTTTTCTGAAGATGAGGATTACCAACCCTAGCTGCACACAAAGACAGAGGAAGGACACGTCTTTGAGACAGAAAGCGGTCAGATTTATGGAACTTAGAAATCACCAAACCCCCGCCGATATTACTCGACTTTACTCCTGCATGGTCTCATGATGCTACACTGATTATACTGATAAAACAACTAATCCCCTCTAAAGTCACATTGTCATAACAACCTCCTGCAGCACAGAGTTTCAACTTCATCAAAAATCATTTCCCTTTTGTGCGCCTGTGGAAAAACTCAGTACGTTGAAGTAAAATTTGTGCATATATGATTTCTGATGTGACATCAGTAACATCTTATTAACCCTTATTGGAGCATCTCTCTATTACTCAGTTATAACCTGATGTACAGCCACAACTCATTTTATTCCACTGTCACCCATGTGAAAACATGTACCAGGTGCATCACCACAATGTGAACCGAGAAGACGTAGTAATACAGAAACATGTTACTACGTCACACACACACACAGTATTCATCACTTTGTTATCACTATCACAGGTGAGCTGAGGCTTTCTGCTGTAACCTCTTTAAGTCTCACTCATACCGATGTAGCCCCAACCACATTTCACATGCATGAAAAGTTGGCTCGGGGTGACCGAAGGGCATTATCTCCCCCTGACACAGGAAGCAGCTGAGTTTCACAGCAGAAGTGAGCTGAAGAGAGAGGAAGGTTTGAGAAAACACAACATCCAACTACCCATTGCACAGTCTGTATTATCAGCAATGTGACCACTGACCAGCAACACCAGTGATCATGCTGAAACTGTTCCGTCATGGATGTGTTCGTTTAGGCGTAATAATCCAAACAGTAAAGTTGTGTACAAATATTCACTACATCCTGCTAAGCTCCAGCAGCAGGAAGGACAGGTGTAGGGGAGACCAGGGACTGCTGTAACCCCTCGAATAACAAAACTTGTGGTTTTATGATTATTTCTGATGATTTTATGAGTGTATCAGGCTCAGTTTTAAAGCTAGAGTGAAGATATGCACAACTCATGAAACTAGAAGACCTGATGAATCCAACAATACCAACCAGGTCAGACTAGCTGGTAGTGAAGGAGGTTAAATAATGTTCCAGTTTAAAGAACGAAAACTGTCATGTCCATGTTCAAAGGGGTCCCTTGACCTCTGGCCTCCAGATGTGTGGATGTAAATGGGTTCTCTGGGTCCCCACCAGTCTCCCCTTTACAGACATGCCCACTTTCTGATAGTCCCAGTCAGTCTGGATCAAGTCCTAGTCAAGTCAGCACACTGACACACTGACAGCTGTTGTTGCCTGTTGGGCTGCAGTTTGTCATGTTCTGATTGGAGCAGATTGTTGATGCTAAAGTCAGAACCTGGGAGGGTTTCTGGACAATATCTGGCATTGATTAGTGTTGTTTATTGATTTCTAATATACATATATTTGCATAAAGCAGCATATTTGTCCACTACCATGTTCATAAGGGTATTAAATACTTTTAAAACATGTGTGATTAATTTGTGATTAGCTATAGATAGTTGTGCGACTAATCGCAATTAAATATTATAATTGATTGACAGCCCTAAAAGTAAGTCACAGCATTGGAGCAAATTACAGCAGATATCTGGTTAATTCAGTGTTTCAGTCACCACCTCATTGCCACTCGCAGACATGCAAACAGCATCTAAAAGCATATATGTCGAAATCAAACCTGCCCATAAACCCTCCCTGCTATTACAGAGCTGTAAAAAAGCACCATACCCTACTTTTACCATCATCTCTGAGGGCTGGGGAACCCCCTCGGTCCACCCCCCCCCCCCCGTTAATGAATCCTGCATTCCCAGCTCTCACGTGGCGTCCTGCACTGTGCTGAATTGAGCAACTGTGACTAAGAATGGGGAAGTAGCTCAACGCCTGTTTGTACACGAGAAACGCTGTCTAGTCTGCGCCGGAGGACCGCAGAATGAAAGCACGCTGAGGAAATGGCTCGACTGCAGACGGTGCGGTGGCAGCAGAGCGGATTTCTGACTTGGTGCTGAGGAAAATCATCTCCGCTGCCTGAGCACTGGGTCAGTCAGCGTTTGAAAACAATTCTTTTGAATTGTTTTTAACCTGTTTAGCAATAACAACAGCAGGAAAAGCAACAGTAGCATCATCAGTAAGCAGCAGCAGTGAGAGCAGCAGCACAGCACCTCAGTACAATGACAGGCTTCACTTGTCAACTGCTGACCAGAGTCTGTGATATATTAACGAACTGTTATTACTGGCAGAGATACTGGTATCAACATATACACTATAATGGCAGATATGCAACAATACATTTTAGTAAATCACTGTTTTCCTGACTTGTATTCACATTTAAAACCTCTTTGTTGTGTTTGTGCTTTTGTTCATTACTGTTTAAATTAATTCATTGAAGTTAACACTAATATTAAGCTCCATACCTGACTGAATGAGGCTCCAGAGAGTTTCCAACAACAAAGCAATAGTGCATTTTATTGCTTCTGAATTTCAATTTTCATTTGCATGACTAGATTGTGTTAATACTTCTTTTAAACGGTACACATTCTGGCTTTAAAATCAATTTACTTGGAAGGATAAGATTTGCGTTATTCTATCAGTTTTAGCCATATTATTGGCTAAAAGAAACGGGGCAAACAAACAAACGTGTTTCAGCTATAAGCCCTCGTCAGCGTATTATTATATTCAGGTGAATCACAGACGCAGATCTGGAAAGAGACGACACGTTTACACATCATCTGAAAATTCAACGCTAGGACATCGTCTCACAACACAGGAAGTGTGACAAAACCGTCACAAACAACCTGCAACACTATGAAAATCATCTTCAAAGCTCACAACCAAACAAAAATGGCAAATGCGACATCATGAAAATAGAAGAATGGGAACACACTAAACCATAACTAATAACTGATATAGATGTTTTACAGCCTCTATGGAGGGAAGACACTCTACGCTTACAGACTGTACATATAACATCCTGAAGCTGCCCAGCACCGACAAAAAGCACTGAGAAAAGTGGCTCCGGCAGCTGACCTTCATTAGCATGTTAGCATACCAACGTTACCATTTAGCTCAAAGTAGCGCTGTGCCTCTGTACAGTCTCTCAGAGCCGCTAGCATGGCTGTAGTTACATGTTTTTGGATGCTGCTACAGTAACTCTCCTGACGGTGAACTGGAGACAGTGAACGCAGCACCGTGGCTGCTACAGTAACTCTCCTGACGGTGAACTGGAGACAGTGAACGCAGCACCGTGGCTGCTACAGTAACTCTGCTGACGGTGAACTGGAGACAGTGAACGCAGCACCGTGGCTGCTACAGTAACTCTCCTGATGGTGTTGACTGTTGACTCAGTTGTCTGTTGGGCTCATATACTGCAGCTGGCTCACCGCTGCATGAGACACACTAATCTTGTCAGTTAACGGTTAACAATTAGTTAACAAGAGTTGGTTATCAGTTAAGAAAATCTTTCAAAATTGGCATCCCTCGTGTGGAAAGAATGGATCCTGTGGTACTTTCCAACTTTCTGTCCCAAGCCCACTGGCTCCAACTGAAGATGTAGATCTTTGAAAACAGACCACAATATGTAGCTTTATCAAATAAAGATAGTATAGTAAATAGTGCATTTCTTGGGGACTATTTTCAGCTGTGGATTGATACACATCTGGTGCTGCAGTGATTATTTCTGGAAGCAGCAGGAAGAAGAATGTGGGATCGTCTCAAAGTTAAACTACAGCAGCCGTGTTGACAATAATAAAGGAACGTGTCACCAAGGGCGACTTGTGACTGGCTGACGCGTTTTTAATTGTTTTTGGACAACAATGGAGCTGTACGGCACGAGCAGGATACACTCAATACAAACCACTGCTGCTGGTCAGTGTGACGACAGAAATGAAACATGACATTCGAGGCAGGAGGACTCACCGTTGAAGGGGTTGATCCCTCTGGTCATCCTCTGCACGATGGCATCTTTCACTTCCCTCCTTCTGACACACTGGATGCCCAGATTCTGGAAACTGTGGATAAAAATAGAGCCAGCCGTGAGACGCTGACAGGCTCTTACAGCGCTGCAACAAGCTGCTAATAATAAACAAAACACGCCACACCTGAATGAAGTCTGATGTCTGAAAAGAATGCTGTTGTGTGAGTGTGAAGGTCAAAGCAATCATGCAATTACTCCAACCCGTGTGACTTTACCACACACTGAATGAGTTTATGATGTACAATCTGAATCTGTAGTAATTAGATTTATTTACACAGAAGGGCTGAAATTAATCTGAATTTACTACAAGAGTCCATGAAGGATTTGCAAATTATACACACCAGAAGATACTGACTCATTCAAACTCTCACACACATGCTCGAGTACACACACACACACACACACACACACACACACACACACACAGCCAGCACACTGCAAAGATGGGTGATGTCACTCGGGGAATTCCCATATTGCCATCCTCATCACAGACATGGTTTGACAAATATGCTTTGTGTGTACGACTTTCTCCGTCTGTGTCTGAGAGGTTACCGATTTACACTCAAAGCCTTCCGAAACCGTCAAGTGAAACATGAAATGCTGTTAAACTAGAGAGCAAATTGATTATGTTGTGGTGGGAGAGAGTGTTTACTTATTTCGATGACTGCATGCTGATTAAGACTGAGATTGTGGTGATAATTACTCTGGTGACAACAGTGAAGTGCTACTGCAGAGTGCTGCTGGAACTCACGCGATCACTCTGCGGTCGGGACCAAACTCGGCCTCGTAGAACCCGTCTTTGCAGTCCTTCCCCACCAGGTCGTGCGGATGCGGTCGGTACGGTTCGTTCTTCGTCACCAAGTAAACGCGCACTCTCCCTTTACCGCAGTAATTCAGGATCTGTGGGGGAAGAGGGTCATTTAGAGGTGATGCAATCTTGTAGAGAAAGAGGTGTAAAGAGGAGAGAGGGAGGAAGAAATGTGAGGGGATTTAAAGGTCCCATATTATACTTATTTCAGGTTCATACTTATATTTTGTGCTGCATGCTTAAATGTAAAAAAACAACTTTATTTTCCTCATACTGTCTGCCTGAATATCCCTGTATTCACACAACCGGCCACAGCTTGGGTCAGCTGATGTCGTTCACATACACTGCAACCAGACATAAACTGGTTACGCCTTCAAATGTGGTCATGTTTACCGTGAGTTGGGCCCTGAACGCCCCCCTCAAGTCGTATTCACGACCTCGTGAGTAGAAAGTTCCTGAAAGCTCCGAGTTCACGACTTGTGACGTGTTTGTTGTCGTTGTGAGAAATGGTGGATCCCATGGAAGTTCATTTATTGCTGCATAATGCACGCGTAACATTGCATCCTCATTTGCATAAAGTTGAGGTCTAGTAGTGCCTTCAAATGTGGTCATGTTTACCGTGTTTAGGAGTTGGGCCCTGAACGCCCCCCTCATGTCGTATTCACGACCTAAAGTGTGAAAGCTCCGAGTTCACGAGTTTGTGGATGAGGTCATGGAAGTTAATTTTTCGGTGCACAATAAATTAATATATTGTCATTTTAGTCATATGTTGTTTTTCTTCATAAGGAAAATGTTGATATTCTCAACAACCTCATCTTTCTCCTCTGTCACTATATCTTTATATTTCCTTCATTACGTTACCCACTAGCTAGTCTTAACATTAATATTACCGTTGCTTAGCTGTGTTCTTCATGACTGAACCACTTGAACGCCACACATATCTTGTTCATGACTTCCCATGTTTCATTGGAAGGCACCATGGGACACATTTACAGTGTTAAAAACTATATATATTGTGTATTTGTGACATCACAAAATTACAGAAATCTTGACAGCTCATTTAAAGGCTGTTTCTGAATACAGGCTGTATGTGTTTATCATCATGGGCCGAGCGTTTCCATACTTCACAGTATTCAAATAGCATTTAAACCTGCTTTATAATAATAATTAAAAAAAACAAAACAACATAATTAGAGTATGGGACCTTTACGTTCTGCCCACTGACCTGCAGACTGGGGTAGGTCCTGTTGTTGTCGGAGCTCTTCTCACCGGGGATGCTACCGGCTGAACGACCCTCACACTTGTACCTGAAGCGCATCCCCCTCTGCTTGGGCTGCTCAAAGATCTGGATCGCCGGCTCAGCCACTAGAGCGAGCACAGACGGTGATAACAGTCAGTATGGAGAGGAAAGGATTCAGATCAGCACACCAGAATAACTTGAATTCACAGGTCAAACGACGTCTAGACATTTAGGTCAAAACTGAGCAAAAAGACACTTTGTCTTCTGCACAAAACAACTATAAAACATTTTATTCAAACCATAGACTGTATATAACGATGGACGACTTAACAGCTCCCCAAACTGAAGCCAAAACACCTGGACCGCCTCTTGGTGGCTGGCTGCAGTGTAGGCCATAAATCCCGCCCCCTCCATGTTAGCGGATGGGACATGGGCCAAACTAAAAAGTCAGAGTAAGCATCAAATAAATGTTTCCCAAAGATGGTCTCTGTCATTTTAGTTCTTATCATGCTCATTTACGTTAAAGTGTTTCTGATAAGTTTGGTTTTTATTAGTTATTTGATGCTATAAATTGGCTCGGGAGGGTGATCTATTACCACGCAGACTCTGGCTCTAAATCACATCAAAATCCCAAGATGGCAGCTTCCGTATCTGAATATTTAGGCTTCATGTCTGTACAGTGGGAGGAAGTGGAGACGCGTTGTCCATCTTCACATACATTCTACGCTGCAATGTCAGAAAATAGCGAAACAGGCTCGTCACTTCCTGAAGCCAGTGTTTTACTGCTGATATTGTGTTTCTCACTTTGTATTTTGGAGGTGAGCCAAAAGGTTTTGTATAAAAGTGATTAAAAATGTTCAATAATCCAATGAGCATGGACTTCAGTCTACACATCTTGGATAGAAATGGGCAAAATTTTTCGAGGTTTTCAGACAAGTTGCTGACAGTTGACATTATGTAACCTAGATGTCTAAAAATCAGCATAGTATAGGCGTCTTTAAAAATGCAAATCACTAAATCAGAGCTTGTCAAAAAGGCAAATCTCAGTCATTCTACACTCAAAACAAGACGTGAAATAACCAGCAATACTTTGGTCCTTTGTGCATGAAATAAAACCTCCCCCACATGAGTGAGAGGAACTAAAACTGATCTGGGAAGTGTCTCTGTTCTTGCATGTATCGTGTTTCTGACAACGATTTTAACGACAAAAAAATGTGTTTTTGTAGATGCGACAGCCGGGGAACAAACACTCCACTGACCAAAGTACACACACACACACACACACACACACACACACACACACACACACACACACACACACAGGTTGCTGGTATGAAACAAGTCCTGTTACATTTCTGATAACATTAAGATGGACGTTTGCCATGAGAAGAGGCTGCCTTCCTCATTTTGAGGAACGCTCCGAACACAGAACTGAGAGATGATGTCGCTCACACACATGTATAGACATTTATAACACAATATACACAGTAAACTCATACACAACCCATACAGATGAAGATTACAAGACCCACTCTCACACCACAGTGTCTAGGGGTGGAAAAAACAGAGCTTACCAATAAAACAAAATGAGGAAATGAGAGACACTGCAATGCATTCACAAAGAGTTCTGACTTGTGGAGACAGGTCATTTTGACACAAGAGGTATTAAAAGTGTACTTACTTAGGTGTGGATCGTCCCCTAGCATGGAGGGCATAAGAACTGAGGAGGGAAAACGTGACAGATAGAAGAAATTAGGCAACAAGTGTGATGCAGATTTGTTTTTAAACCACACTGAATGCAACAGCGACAACACGACAAATAATATTTCACTCAAACTGGTTTGTGGTGTATTTTAAAGATCATTCAGTTAAGCTGTCCTGTAATTATTGACACGTACTCTAACAATACTGTCAATCATTGCAACAAGGAGGAAGTTTCACTGTGTTGACTTATGATAACTAATAATTGATTTAAGCATTAGTGTTGCTATCATAGATTAAATCTGAAGACATGTATATAAACACAGATGTTCGTCAACATTGTAGGCATGATTATTGAGTATTTATCTCTTTGTTGATACCATTATCTGTTATTATCTATTATTATTATTATTATTGTTATTGTTATGCTAATTAAACAGCAGGTGAAGGTGTTGCTACTCACCATCCATGATGCGGCGTCTCTCTCTCAGTGGTATTGATCACAGGTTACTGCTGCTGAACACCGAGCTGAATGAGTGACAGAGGACAGGAAAAGTAATATTTGTTAGAGGAGACCAGCAGGGGAATTCCCCTCCGTCACCGCCCCCCTTCATCTGAACCGACCAATCAGAGACCGCATGACTCACTGCAAAGAGTATATAGAGAGACAGGAGGATTCACTCCTCTTCCCCTTCACACACCACATACTACACAGCTACATCAGCTTTCTATCCACTACTCTCCTTTAAATCATCATCTTTTGATCCATTACTCTCCTTTTAAATCATCACCTTTTTAACCATCATTCTCCTTTAAAACATCATGTTTTTACCCATCATTCTCCTTTAAAACATCATGTTTTTACCCATTACTCTCCTTTTAAATGATCATCTTTTTACCCATTACTCTCCTTTAAAACATCATCTTTTTACCCATTACTCTCCTTTAAATCATCGTGTTTTTACACATTACTCTCCTTTAAATCATCGTGTTTTTATCCGTTACTCTCCTTTAAATCATCGTGTTTTTATACATTACTCTCCTTTAAATCATCGTGTTTTTATCCGTTACTCTCCTTTAAATCATCGTGTTTTTATCCGTTACTCTCCTTTAAATCATCGTGTTTTTATCCGTTACTCTCCTTTAAATCATCGTGTTTTTATCCATCATCCATCTATTTATTTATATTTATTTGTTTCAGTCAAAATGTGTTGAAAATGTTTGTAAGTGCCAACAGGTCAGATCCAGGGCTTAAAGTCATTTCAAGGATATATACAGTAGGACGAGGACGTCAGGAGGTTAAAATAATAACTACCACCTACATTAAACTAAAATGGGAAGAGGAAGCTAATAGCTGCATTCCTGAGGACGTTTGGTTGACATAATGTGAGTTTCTTCATCTGGAAGAGCTTTTGGCTGGAAGACGGAAGTTAGTAGATATTTTATTACATCTGCTCAGAAGTCTCATCATTCAGGCTTTACAAGCTGCTGGAGGAACTCGAACCACTACCACATGGTCTGACTGTCCTCAAGGAAAGTCTGATCAGATCAGTCACATTTATCTGAAATATTGAATGTCGCTGCTAGAAAAGCAATCTATGAAATTTCTTAAACCAGATACTCCATCATTAGAGAACTGGTCTGATGTAATTTATGAAATATTTCTAATTATTATTATTATTTTCACAATGGCACTTCAGAAAAGTAAATTCAAGGAAATTTAGAAAAGTGTGGAAAAGGTTTATCTCCCAAAACACTCTTCTTTTATTTGTCTTTAATAAGATAAGATATTCCCTTATTAGTAAAGTAGATAGACATAAAATATGACAATTTAAATATAAGGAAATATAAAAACAATAAGAACAATATAAACAAGGTGAAATATTAAAATAGGATCAATATATAGAGTGTTGACAATAGAGATTAACACAATTGCACAAGTAGAAAAATAGGTATTGCAGTTATTGTTATGACGTTTCACCTGAGTATTGTACAGTCGGAGTTGATTGTAATGAATTAATTAAAATGAACTATTTTTCTTAATGAAAAGCACCCCATGTTTTATTTCTGTCTTCTATAATTTCAATTTAAAATATTTTGTTTTGGAAAGATCTTTAAAATTTAAAAAAAGCATTTATATATATGCGCACGCACACACACACACACACACACACACACACACACACATATATGCAACAAAAGACAGAGACAGCAGCATAGTTTTTAGGGGTTTAATGGGTGTACGGATTCATTTAAAGGAAGTGATAAACACATACAAAAATACCCTTTCAATACATTTTAGAAACAAACATCTAAATGACTTGTTAAATGTTTCCGAACAGCAAAACATGAGTCTGAAACAGAGTGGTGCAGATTTCATTAAAAAGAGACCTACCTGCTATGAATGCTATTTAAAAAAAAAAAAAAAAAAAAAAAAATCACATGGTACAAATATGCAAATATAAATAAAGTGATAAGAAAACCCCCAATAATGAAGAATATGCCTTTTTGAAAACTGTTCTCTGTACATTTGGGGAAAGGGATGCTGGAGATGGATCCCTGTTGTGACGAGGAGGGCGCCTCACCAGCATCACTTCGCTGTATACGTACATGGTCTGTGCTGAAATCAAACAGTCACCGAGTTTCAGACCTTAAACACGAAGGTCGGGGGCCTACGGCAGGAAAAGAAGTTGCCTCCTGACCCCCCCCCCGCCTTCTAAGAACCTCCACAGGAGGCGCAGAGGGTTAAACACCCACGGCGAAGGGAATCCCATCTCTCTCCAACACAGTACCACCTATGCATGCACGCTCCCACAACCATAAACGCATGCACACACCTGACTCCTCAAAACGCTTTTTTTTCCCCCCTACAAAGCATCTCAAACTCAAAAACAACCGGGACTTCGCTTCAGCTAGCAAACGGTGGTCGGGTTGGGTCGGGTCGGGCGGGGGGTCAAGTTGTATGTAGAACAAGTATTTTGTTGTTTGGCCCTCCTGGTTTTAGATTTGAGGTGTCAGACAATCACAGGTGTGTACACATAAACACTTTCTTTAAACCATCCAGCGCTCGCTTGTTTGCGTCAACCACACCTACCGGACGACTTCAACACACCAGGAAAAGCAAGCAGAAAACTCATCAACCTTTTCTTTTAATCCAACACATACAACAGGCGTGACACTTGGACACTGAAGCTACACTGAACAGAAGGATTAGCGGGGCGTTATCGATATGGTTCTTCTCGCTTTGTTCTGTGCTACTTCCTCTGAGAGCTGAACAATAACTGAAAAGCTCCAGACCAGTTTAAGCACTTCCAGAAAAACGCTGCTGTCGTGAGGATTTTACTGCTCCGGACCTGAGAAGTGCTGATGTCACCGGACGTCTACGATCACCTACACACTGCGAGTCCAATACCGACCTGGAGTCCTCTGGTGGTCCAACGAGTCGTGGTTGTGATATCCAAGCAAACACTCAATAAAGCCTCCCTGCATCTGTATCCAAACCTATACAGTGTTTTTACAAAAAAAAAAAAAAAATATCCAGGGCTGGAAACATTTTTTTGGACAAGCAATAGAGAAAAACAAAAACTTACAATTTTTTTTAAACTTTTTTTTTTCCTTTTTAGATAAAACTACAATAGAATGCTCAAAAGACTTACAGAGATCTTTTGCTCTTTTTTAAGACAAAAAAGTTATGTACATCAACATTTACTGTACAAGTTTCTGTTTGGGAGAAAAGAAAAGAAATCAGCGTACACTACAGGTGTGTGTAGCAAGCTCAATATAAAGTTTCTGGGCTGTTTTTAAAACATTAACTGGGAGAAAACAAAAGAAACAGCTCCGTTTCCATCTGAACTGTGTACATGTTTTAAACACTGAGGGAGAGGACGAGTAAAAAAACCTGTCGCTTTAGTTCTCACGTCGGATATCTCCGTGTTGTGTTAAATGCCCTCTGGCTGTGAGCAACACAACATCTGGTTTGACAAAATCACCTATCCACTGGCAAATCTGTAATCTCTGAAAGATTTGAGGTGAGGTGTCCGTCCTGCTGCTTCACACTTGAGATTTGACCGACCTGAACACACCGTGTGAAGTCATCGCCTCGCCGTTGAAATCTCTCTCTCTATGTGTGTGTGTATACATCCAGTCTACAGTGGTGTGTTCAAGCTATGTGGATTCTGGCCTTCTCCGTTTCTTTCAGCCTCTTGGCCTGCTCCTCCAGGGACGGGGAGTGGGACCTCTTGGCGGTCGCTCCGTTCAGCGGGTCGGCTCCTCGGCTCACTAACGTGGGGATGGAGTTGCCGACGGGTGGCGCCGCATGTTTGGATGCCACATGTTCTATCGAGAGAGAAAAAGACAAAAACAGAGTTCATTTTGGCACCTGATTTGGATTTAGCATTTTGACAAAAATCATCCAGTCACAGTCATATTTTAGTTTGTTGTGACCCACATTTTCACAAGCCACTGTCCGTTTGGCTAGTCCGAATCAGAGCGAAGTTCACGGTACCTGGTGTCTCAGTCTAGAAGCCACACAGGCTAACAATTAAGCTAGCTAGCTAGTGGGTAACGTAATGAAGGAAAAGTAAAGACATAATGACAGAAGAGAAAGATGAAGTCGTTGAGACTATCAACATTTTTCTCAGACAGATTATAAAATTACCAAGAAAAACAATATATGAACATAAAGTAAATGAACTTCTATGGGCTCCATCATTTCTCACGTCAACAAACACGTCACAAGTCGTGAACTCGGAGCTTTCAGAAACTTTCCTCTGACAAGGCCGTGAATACAACATGAGGGGGGCGTTGATGAGACTTTTGATTTGTTTTAGTCTGGTTTGGTTTCACAGCGGCACGACCCAAAGAACTAGATCGCAGATACAAGCCGACACGGGTTTTCTCAGGAGGGTGTCTGGCGTCTCCCTTACAGACAGGGTGAGAAGCTCAGCCATCCGTAAGGGACTCGATGTAGAGCTGCTGCTCCTTTGTGATTAGAGGGGCCGGTTGAGGTGATAGGGAGAGTGAAGGAGGTGTTCCAGGTACAACCAGCACTGATCTACTGTGTGCATGACGCCCCTCTCAGATGACTTTAGAAACTGTTCAGATGTCAAGTAAACATCAGACATCTGCAGAAGTCCAGGTCAGTCGTGTACCGTTTACCTGGGGCCAGAGTTTCTGACACTGAAGCTAATCTGAGGGTGCTGGCATCCATTACTACAGGAACACGGTTATTCATGTTGGCACCGATTATGTTGGGTTGAGGCAGTCATCGATCACAAAAGATAGCAGAGTTAGATGGATATGATAGATGGGTCATAATCGAGTAATCGCCTCTGGTCCCTGGCACCTGATCAGGTTTTCCTCAACACCTCAGGAAATCTTAGATGTATGACCACACCGTCACATCTGCAGACCACTGATCCTTAAAACTAACGACACCGGGTATCTTTTTACAATCACTACCACATCTGCTTTCAGCTCTATTATTGAAGGCTGCAGCCCTAAAACCACCTTCAAATGTGGTTTTCTAAATATCAGGTCGTTGTCTACCAAAGCCCTACTGATAAATTATCTGATTCTTCAACATGGATATATGATATATGGTGAAATGTGGCTGAAAACTAATGTTTTCTTACCATTAAATAAAGCTTATTTCACTTATCCCCATGTTGTTAGGGCTGCTAAACAAGGTGGAGGTGTCTCTCTCTTGAACTCATTTGAGGCTCTTGTATTAAAATCATCTCCATTAACCATGACTTGTCTTGTCCAGGGCAGCAGGCTCCACCTTGTGGTGCTATACAAACCTCCTGGTCCTTATTCACAATTTATTTGACAGTAATACTCATTCTGATGAGGTTGTAATTATTGGTGATTTCAACATTCACCTAAGCAAAGCTGATGATCCTCTATGTGAAGCCATGAACCACTGGAACACTCACTGTGATACTGTCACACAGATTAGACGTGACTGCTCTGACTGTCTCTCCCGTCACATCGCTGATATCAGATCACTTATCAGATTTGACGTAACGTCAGCCTGTCAACGTAACGTGGATCCTGACGTAGTCACCACTCGTCATATCGGTCCGTCAACTGTAACTGAACTTGGTGAGTCTACGGTTCTGGCTCCTTTTACTACCACAACAGGACCTGTCGAAAGCTGTATTAGTTTTGTAATCTTCTGGATTCAGTCGCCCCCCTTTACTAAATGCAGATGGTCACAGAGGTCAATGCCATGGTTTAGTGATGAAACATGCTCTTTAACAGGCCTGCAGGAGACTGGAAGGCAAATGGCGTCAATCCAAACTGGAAGTAGACGACCTATCGTGGCATCTGTCCGCTGCCACAGTTTCTCTCGATTCATCAGTAACAATAAACACAACCCTAGACTTCTGTTTGACAGTGTAGCCAAACTCATCTAAAAACAACTCGCTCGTCCTTTACAGCATGACTTCTGAGATGTCTTTTGCAGGAAAATAGATAACAGATACTAAATCAGTTTCTCGCTCTCAGCTACAGCTGTAAATTCTGCACTTTATTATCGATGAATCGAATCCCAGCGTCTCTCTTGAAACTCTGTCTAAGCTGGTCTCAGCTTCTAAACCCACAGCTAAACTTTTTAAAGCTCTTTGGCCACTGTTGGGACCTACAGTGTTGAATATTGTCAAGTATTGTCCCCACTAGCTTTAAGACAGCAGTGATTAAACCTCTACTCAGAAAAGCACACACGGTTACAATCTTATTGATCTGAAAGAAAGCAGCGTCTTTCTTTTAATAATACATCCGTATTCTCTGAGGCCAAATATGGCATATCTCAGGGCTCTGTTCTCGGCCCGTTAATGTTCTCTCTATACATCGCACCTCTGGGCCAAACTATACATAGTCATGGAATTAATTTCCACAGTTACTCTGATGATAAACAGCTGTATGTCTGTCAAGGCGTAGGATTGATCATAAATTATTAAATTAGAGGCCTGTCTGCGGTGAAAAACTGGATGTCAAATAATTTCTTGCTCCTAAATTCAAATAAAACTGAGATGCTGTTCATTGACACAGACGTCAGTTTAAACAAGTAACAACATCTTTAGATAACAGAGCTCGACAAGTAAGAATCTTGGCATCTTCGCAATGAAACAATCTTGAATATAATCGAATATTTTTCATCAGAGTTTTTCTTAAAGTGGACACTGGACAAAAATAAATCTGAGTGACGAGCACCTTGATGAACTACCAGGACTGATAACTGTTTGAAAGAGCAATGATACACTCACTTGAGCCGATGACAGGAATGGACATGCCCTTTTCTTCGCTGGCAGGAGGAGCGTCGGTGGCGAGGGTGCCCTCGAACACGGGAGGCTTGGGAGGTGTGATGCTACATTAAATCGAAGCAGACAGGCCAAGAAATACAAGTTATAAAAGCATTAGAAAGTCAACCATGTCAGCGTGGTGCTGGGAGGAGAACTGGAGCTCACCTGTGGCGGTTGAGGGCCAGTTTGATTGAATTTTTCACGACGCGGCAACTGTTGCTGGCGGGGAGAGGCGAAGAGGCGTCTGGCAGCTCCATGCTGGGAAGTCTCTGAAGAAGGAAAAGGCGATATTTTAACATCACAACACATTCGCTTTATTTAAAATCAGTCTACCACATAGTGGAGGTAATCACCCAACGTTAAATCAAATGAAGCCGTTCAGGTATAAAATGAAGCTGCGTTGTCACCTGTGTTCTTGAGGTATCGATGGTTGGAATGGGCTTAGCCTTTGATCCAGAAAGGGGGGTCTAACGGTGAAGAGAGAGAAAATGTGAATATTTGCTTCGTCTGCCATTACACGGTCAATTGACGCAGCCAGAGTAAATAACACCTACAATATTGGGTCCTTCTCCATGTGTGCAGGAATCCGATGGTGGATACGGCTCTTTAAATGTTGAGTCATCGTTGGACACCACCTACAGTAAAAACAGTCCAGTGTCACAAATTAAATCCGCCATTAACTTTGACACCAAATACTTTTAAAACACCTACTGTAACTACCTCCGAGTCTTTGTGCCTCTTGGCCAGGTCCTCTTGTGTAGGCGAGTGTGGCCTCTTGGCAGAAGCTCCGTTGACGGAGTCCTCCAGGCCGTTGTTGGGCTCCTCTCTGGGGCTGCTGGCGGCGTTGGGCTGCACGTCGCCGCTTGGCACGGTGGTGACGCTGCTGCTGGCTGGTGGGGAGGGAGGCTTCGCTTTAACCGCCGGCTCTACAGAATTACAAGGAGACAAACGAGAAGAAATCATATCAGGATGACTTATCTGCATCTTTGACATGCTTTCAACATCTCAGAATTTTTTGTTTGAGGCTTTGTTTGTCGCAAGGGAGGTTAAATAACTCTCCAAACCTATGCTAAATTTTGGCAACGAAAAACTGTCATGTCCATCTTCAAATTGGTCCCCTGACCTCTGACCTCCAGATGTGTGAATGTAAATGGGTTCTCTGGGTCCCCACCAGTCTCCCCTTTACAGACATGCCCACTTTATGATAGTCCCAGTCAGTCTGGATCAAGTCCTAGTCAAGTCAGCACTCTGACACACTGACAGCTGTTGTTGCCTGTTGGGGTGCAGTTTGCCATGTGGAGCAGATTTTTTAAGCTATGCTGATATTATGCTGATACATATATTTGCATACAGCAGCATGTTTGTCCACTCCCAGTTGTTGATAAGAGGATTAAATACTTGACATATTTTACTTTACTCACTTATAAAAATGTGTAATCAATCATGGACAATCAATCAATTGACAGGCCTAATTGTGAACTATTTAATTAATCGCCAGCTATTATTATAATCAGTTGGAGTCATTTTTAAAAGAAATGTAAAAATCTTCTGATTTCAGCTTCTTAAATGTTTCTTTCCTCTATGACAGTAAACTGGATTATTTGAGTTGTGGACAAAACAAGATATTTGAGAACGTCATCTTGGGCTTTAGGAAACACTGGTCAACATTTTTCACCATTTTCTGACATTTTAGAAATCAAACAACTAATTGATTAATCCTCTTTTTACATATGCTGGCTGTCATTTATGCCATATGACATTTTAGGGTATTACTGAAATATTAAACAGCCTATCCCAGAGAGCAACACTACTCTTCCATACATAATAGACAGTATCTGTGTAAATGACTCACTGGAGCCGATGACGGGGATGGACATGCCCTGGTCTGTAGCGGCGGCAGCTGCTGCTGCGCTGGGTGCTGGGGAGCCCTCCACGAAAAGCTGCTTGGGAGGGCTGACACTGCAAAACACAAAGAAAGAAAACACTGGCTCAGCATCATATTGTGGATTTGAGTCTGGTTTTTATGAAGAGTAATAATATATGAACAG
Source organism: Pterois miles (assembly GCA_947000775.1). Taxonomy (NCBI): domain Eukaryota; kingdom Metazoa; phylum Chordata; class Actinopteri; order Perciformes; family Scorpaenidae; genus Pterois; species Pterois miles. The sequence continues at coordinate 2,579,872 of CAMQGK010000341.1, forward strand.
GATATGCATTAAATAGAACATGTGGGGATACAAAAATCCAATGCAACAGAGAATAACAACACTACAATGCAAATACAAACACAAGTGTAGCGGTGGATCACACCTGTCCTCTGTGTCCGACGCAGGCTTGAGAGGTTTGCTGGAAGGGGAGGTGAAGGGAGTCCCTGAGTCTGTGTCTCTGGAGCTGTCCAGGGGACTGTTGTCCAGGGAGATCCGCTTAGAGCTCCCCCCGTTAGAGTTACGGTTCAACTCAGCTATGCTCTGCAGAAAAGAGGAAACACAGAGAGGAATCTCTGTAATCTTTAAAAGTTTCAAAATGATTCAGGCTTTCATCCCAACATGCACGTGAAGATATCTCACCCTCTTCTTCTTCTGCACCAGTTCAGGAGGAAGGTACTGATGCAGCTGCTTCTTCTTCACATGCGTTGCTTCAATCTTCATCCCATCCTTCAACATGTTGATGTTGTTGGCTTGTCTGTACACTGCAGACAACATGCATGTTAAGGTTTAATAACTGCTGTCATAAATGTATGAAACATGTTTGACTTTGTTCTTAGCATAGTCCCAAGTGACTGCTGTCCAAAGCAGCAAGGACTTTTTAAAGCTTTGTAAAAGTCCTCTCTGCTTTAGTATCTCAGCCAGCAGCCCCTCGGCTGTCCTCTCCTTCTCATCTCCAGACAGCTTTCTGGATCTTTCTGCATGTTTTGTCTCAAAGTGACGGTTCTAGTTGTTTTCTTTGAATTCAGACATGTTTGATGCAAACTAAGCTCACAGCTTTACCGCCAGCCTCTGCAAAAAAATACTTATCAGTCCATGACTCAGCAGATGACGCAACTTCAAACATCACTCACATCAATTTACATCAATGTCAAGTGTGACAGGAAGAAGCACACTAACAATACACCAGCATTTCAAAACAAAAGCTGTTTTCTTTACTATTTGATTGTTCCTGTACACCTGAATTTACTGCATATATTTCCACCATTTTATATACTTGCATTGTACACTATGTGTCCTGTGCTGTAGCCGATTTTATCTTAAAATGTCTGACTGGTACATACCAGTGTCTGTGAAGGACTGGATGTCGTACGTCAGGTCAATGTTGACACTCTCCGGACTCTCCACTTTCTTGAAGATGATCCCAATGAACCACATGGACACAAAGTCGTTCCTGTTACAGATACACACAAGTAGCAGCGTGAAAATAACAGTAGTGTTTACCCTATGCTGATTTCAGACCATAATATTGAACATGCACTACGTTCAGGAACATTTCAATCTTTTGCCTTTTCACATATGCCATGGCAGCGCTGGAATAGGTGGAGCGAGGGACAGTCCAGCAGACGACGGCAATACAACACTGTATGTTTGTTTACTAGAGGATCTTGACCGCGCAGCATCTCTGTTTCTACAGCTATGCGGCGGAAGACGTCTCTTTTTATTTTCAGGAACATGGTGGGCGAGCTGCTGTTTTTGACCAGTGCCAGAGTTCTTGTGATATATTTAATGTCCAACAAGTTTGCGAGACAAGTCGTATCACCAATGAAAGCATTGGCATTAATGCTAAATCAAGTGGCAGATTCCAATCATTAACAGTCTTGTGATTTGTTCGCTCGCCACACGTGAAAGTGTCCTTGGTCAGACGGGCGAAACCCTTTAAGAGCTTTTCCCTGAAGTGTTACTGCTTTCATTCACAACACAGCCGTACTGGCATTTTCCCTGAAATGTTATGAGGCCTTGAGGCGGGAAACTGGTGTTACAGATTTCCCTGAATATTGATCCCATTCACACATGGGCCCATACAAGAAATATTCCTGAACATTTCAAGGACTGCATATGTGAAAAAAGCTAATGTGGTAGAAATATATAGTTTATCTACTCTCACAGCTGCATTCATCTAATGCCATGTGTCTGCCTAATAATCAATGACAAGCCACTTATGACTGACTGACTGCACTAGCAGAATCCACACATAACAGGCAGCATGACTCAAGGACAAAACACAAATAGTTGCTGAGTGACCTTGATTTGATTAATGATTAGCAGGATTTGCCTTCACTAATCCAGAATGGCCTCAGCGAGCTGTTTGTCTGGATAAAACTGAACTCACTCGTTGCGGTTCTCTTTGGACCCGGGGAAGGACTGGGGGTTCACATGAGCCAGGGTAATGTACTCGTTCCTCTCCAGGTTTCCCACCAGAACGCGGATCTTTGACTCCACCAGACCGATCCTGGGGGAAAAGCATCAGGACGTATTCACAGAGGTGCTGCTAATACAAGCTATCCTCAGTGCACATTGACTCAGTACAGACACTCACCATTCCAAGTGGTTTTCTTCTGTGGAGGCACTGGCAGTGAGAACGATGTAATGTCTGCAGCACAGAACAGAAAACACCATGACTGGCAGCAGTATGGCAACTTTTACTATCCTGATGACTACGACTGAAAACTGTCTTTAAATTCATCTTTAAAAAGATTTTTGTGGGGATCTGTACCAAACTAAGGTGTTTCCTTCAGTCTGTAGAATATGACATGTAGACCAGGACGTCTCTGCAGCTCCACAATATTTAATTTAAAATGGCATACTGAGGGTTTGGGAGGCTAATCACTGGCATGTATTTTGGAGCTGCCCAGGGATAAGACCCTATTGGACAGACTTTCATCAAGCACTGTAAGTAAAGCATATTTCACTGAGAAATGCCTTCTTGGAATTCTCCGTTTTATCTTGAGGAAATTTTTATTTTCAGACTAGACATGTAAACAAGTATCTGTTTGGCATCTTGACACTGGCTTGTAAAAAAGCGCTCACAAGACACTGGTTGCTTCCTGAGCACCCTATCAGAGTGGAGATATATCGTATATGATGTATACTGTATGTCATGGAGAGGATTACCTTTTCTCTCCACCTCAAGAAAAATGTTTTCATTAAATTTTGGACCACGTGGATCATATATGTAAAGCCCTTACGACCAGATTTTTTTGGAGGTTTTAGATGAATGATACTGTAGTAGTTCCCCCTAAATGTACGAAGTTTTTGTGCTCTAAAAAGTTGTAGACAGCAGGAATATTATATTGTGTGTTTTGCATTGTTATTGCTAATTCAAGATTTTTTAAAAAATGGTATGCTGAGACATATTTTGAATTTAACAAATGTTGAGCTTCCTGCGATTTGCAAAGTACATTAAGCCATATTGTGATTTCCAAAAGAATGACGATTAACTGTGCAGCCCTAAAGCAGCAGCGCCAACTGTGTGTGTGTGTGTGTGTGTGTGTGGGAGGAACTTTCATAAACAAAATGAGTCAACCAAACTCTGCTGACCACAGTCAGGATGAGTCACATCTGCCCAAACCCAAAAAGTGATAACAATAAGTTGGTTGGAAAAAAAGTTCCAGTTTTAGTTTGAGCCTGCAAACACTGTTAATGTCACACAAACAGCTCATTACTACAAAACATAACATGACACTGACTTTAAAACATGTAAACAAAATAAAAACAATGTGCATGTTGAAGAACTGTGCCAAGTATTACCAGGCAATTAATATTTTGATAATTGGTTTGAGTCGTTTTTTAAGAAAGAAAAGTTATGCTAAAGTCAGAGCCTGTGAGGGTTTCTGGACAATATCCCATTGTTTTGTGTTGTTATTGATTTACAATAATACATATATAGATACATTTGCATAAAGCAGCATATTTGTCCACTCCCATGTTGATAAGAGGATTAAATACTTGACAAATCTCCTTTTAAGGTTCATTCTGAACAGATAAAAAAATATGATTAAACATAATTAATCATGGACAATATATTGACAGCCCTAATTGTCAACCATTAAATTACTCACCAAATATTATTATAATCTGTGTAAGTAATTTTTAAGAAATGTAAAAATTCTCTGATTGCAGCTATTTAAATGTGAATACATTTTTTTCCTCCTCTGACAGGAAACTGAATATCTTTGAGTTGAGGACAAAACAAGACTTTTGAGGACGTCATCTTGGGTTTTGGGAAACACTGATTGAGATTTTTCACCATTTTATGAACCGAACAACTAATTGATTAATGGAGAACATAATATATTAATGGATAATGAAGACCATTAGTTGCAGCCCTACTTTGGTCAATAAATGTTCCATCCATGGACCTTTTTCTGATAAAATCAACACCTACTTGTACTTCTGGAAGAAGTTGGGTGGCTCAAAGAGTTTGGACCATTCTGCTTTTCCCTGAAGAATCTCATCTGTGACGCTGAGGCCTGTTCACGTCAGACACAAAGACATCAGGCTCAACACTCAAAGTCACGCTTTAGAAAAATGTGAAAGTTTTGTTACGCAGAGGAACAGAAATGTGGCGTCACCAAGACTTTAAGAACTAGACAAGCAGATGAAGAGATATTTAGCTTTCAGACTTTACCGTATTTGAACTCCTCGCTCATGATGGTGCGAGTCGATGTGGAGACGTTGTACGTGGAGTTCTGCTGGGGATAGGCGGGTGTGATGATGGGCATCAGGTGGTATCTGTCGGAGGGGTTCACCTAAAAACACGGCACAGGGACCAAGATTGGTTTTCATGGCAGAAACGAGAGCCTTCGCACTCTACCCACCAAAGTGAATGTGTAGGGCAACTACTACTACTTACACACCCACACTGACAGGCACCATGAAACCAAAGGGCACACATCCCACACACGGTACATCCCAATCCACGTCACTGTCTTCACCTTTCCCTCATTTGCATTTTTTCCTCAAGTGATGCAAAGCAGGAGGAACGAAGAAAACATATTGTGAAATGAGACGCTATTCCTCCTAAGACATCATGTGAAGGGATTTGTGTACTGCTGACTGCTGCACAGCTGGATCACCTGTAGCATCGTCCCTTGAAGCACATATTTAGACAGATAATGTGCCGTGCTACTCAGAGTCACCTGTTAGCGCTGTTAATTTTAGTGATTTCATTTTCTCCAACATGACAAAACAGAATTTAAATAGTACATGTGCACATTGAGCCAACTGCTAGACAACATGGTCATGACAACCCTGTATTTAAAATAATGTGTACAGACCTGATCAAACCATAATTTAATTTCAAAGTATACTGCACATGCTCAGTTAATAGCTGCTTTACTTCAGACGCCAGCTACTCCATGACCTTCTCCAGGTTTACTTCACAGGAATCATTTCAAAGTCTTTAACATGTGAGAATTTGTTTCTGCACTTGTCATTTTTCTAGATTATGATGAGCTTGTCTCATAATAAAACAGAAATACTAAACATTTGGGAAACGATATAATTTCTGCCCAATGCACGGTGACTGCTGGCCGTACTATGACTGAACGGAAACGACACCAATAGATAATTAAAAAGTGTTTATTGCTGAAGAAACACAACAAACATGACACAGCAGTTACAACAGCTAGAATGCTTTCAGTTAAGGCTAAAGATCAATTAGTTAGGAGTTTCTAACTAAATTTATGGTATAGTTACAAAAAAAAAAACAGTAAAAGCAAAGTCAAAACAAATTTATCAAGGGCCAAGGATGGATTATCAAATCCATAACCTGCAAGTAGAGTATGCAGAGGTGTCCTTAACAAATATTTACGAGTGCAGTGTTGTAATTATGGGATTTAAACACACTCTTTTGCTATTTAATTCCAAAGGTTTTTAATGAAGGGGTGATAAAAAGACGTCCACTTGGGAAGTCTTCCTTGCTCCAAGCTGCTCTGGGAAGCCTCCTCCGAGCACAGCTAAGAGCATTGGGACTCATGACAGAAGACCCAACCAATTTTCCAGGTCACATGAAGACAGAGGAATGATGAGACATGACAGAACAGAAAATAACCTCCACTCTTATTTGTTGAGCTAACTTTAAAAATATCAACAAACTCAGTTTAGCGGGCTGTCTGTCCAGACAGTGTTTCCTGTGCCTGCACAGTAACACACATGCAAACTGGATGCATAACATCGTTAACATGTGGAAATAAAACACTGGTGTCATACTCACTCTAGGATCCCACACAGGTAAATTCAGATTACTGTCCTCAGGCTGTTTCAATAGCACAGGATTCGGCCACTCCCTGTTTGATGGAAATGACAAATGTAGTAAAATGTGTGACATACTACTAGCTCTGCAAAAGGCTGTGAAATACTGCCATCAAGTGGAACAAAACAAATGTGATGATATAACTGAGAGAGCTAAATACCATTTGGAAAACACCAAGAAGAACTTGTGGACCAGCGTGGCAGCCACGGCGTTAGGGTAAAGCTGGCAGGTCCTGGCCACCAGCATAGCCCATGACACTCCACCCAGAAAGCCCAGCATGTTGGAGTAGATCCCACGACCTGCAGAAACACCACACATCACAATAATGATAAGATTAAAAATCCGTCCCCCAGCGGGCAGATTGGCAGGATTACAGCAACAAAGGGGACAGTACAAACAGAGACACCAGTAAAAAAAAATCAAAACAAGATATCATAGTAAGTAACAATAAAGACATAAGTAAACAGTAATAGTATAATAGTAGACAGACTAAATGAACGTTGCGTTCACATTCACTGTCATTGTTGTAAGGCAGAGACATCTTAAAAATACTGTTGTCAGTCAAAAGATTGTCAAGTATACACTAAGTAAAACTGAATTTCCCTACGGGGATTAATAAAGGTTCATCTTAAACTGGGAGAAGAGAGCACTTGTATAACTAAACACTGTAAGGATGCAAATTTTGAAAATTGTTCTTAACTGATAACAAACCCTCATTATTATTAACCGTTAACCGACAAGATTTGTGCCTCACAAAGTGGTGAGCCAGCTGCAGCATATGAGCACAACAGACAACCGAGTCTCCAGTTCACCATCGGGAGAGTTACTGTAGCAGCCACGGTGCTGCGTTCACTGTCTCCAGCTCACCGTCAGGAGAGTTACTGTAGCAGCCACGGTACTGCATTCACTGTCTCCACTTCACCGTCAGGAGAGTTACTGTAGCAGCCACGGTGCTGCGTTCACTGTCTCCAGCTCACCGTCAGGAGAGTTACTGTAGCAGCCACGGTGCTGCATTCACTGTCTCCAGTTCACCGTCAGAGTTACTGTAGCTCCCACGGTGCTGCGTTCACTGTCTCCAGTTCAATGTCAGAGTTACTGTAGCAGCCACGGTGCTGCGTTCACTGTCACCAGTTCACTGTCAGAGTTACTGTAGCAGCCACGGTGCTGCGTTCACTGTCTCCAGTTCACCGTCAGGAGAGTTACTGTAGCAGCCACGGTGCTGCGTTCACTGTCTCCAGCTCATCATCAGGAGAGTTACTGTAGCAGCCACGGTGCTGCATTCACTGTCTCCAGTTCACCGTCAGAGTTACTGTAGCTGCCACGGTGCTGCGTTCACTGTCTCCAGTTCACCGTCAGGAGAGTTACTGTAGCAGCCACGGTGCTGCGTTCACTGTCTCCAGCTCATCATCAGGAGAGTTACTGTAGCAGCCACGGTGCTGCATTCACTGTCTCCAGCTCACCGTCAGGAGAGTTACTGTAGCAGCCACGGTACTGCATTCACTGTCTCCACTTCACCGTCAGGAGAGTTACTGTAGCAGCCACGGTGCTGCATTCACTGTCTCCAGCTCATCATCAGGAGAGTTACTGTAGCAGCCACGGTGCTGCATTCACTGTCTCCAGTTCACCGTCAGAGTTACTGTAGCTGCCACGGTGCTGCGTTCACTGTCTCCAGTTCAATGTCAGAGTTACTGTAGCAGCCACGGTGCTGCGTTCACTGTCACCAGTTCACTGTCAGAGTTACTGTAGCAGCCACGGTGCTGCGTTCACTGTCACCAGTTCACTGTCAGAGTTACTGTAGCAGCTACGGTGCTGTGTGTAGTGTTGTGGACATTCAGCCACTTTCCCAATAAAAGTCTCCACCACATTTAGTTTAGTTTAGCAGGTTGTCAGCTGTGTGTCTGCCCGGATTAATGACAGCGATTGTCTGACGAACAGAGTGTGTGTTTGTGCTACGTTAGCAGCTGCTAGCGTTGCCAGTGGCTTCATGCTTGCTGTAACTAGTTTCTGACAGACCGTGTGCGTGTGGCGGGGGTGAATGTGTGTTGGTGGTGTTATAGCTGTGAGCGTAGCTGTAGCAGACAGTGTGTGTTCAGTTTATCTGTCTGTGAATAAATGCTACGAGGCTACAAGCTACAACTCCTCAGCTGGAAGTCCAGAGCCAACTTCCTGTATCTGTCTATATCTGTATAAGGTGGACCACCTTTTCTCCTTAAAGTGACTAGCTGCTACACTGAGTTTTTCTCAGCTATTTAATCAATTTTTTTTATTAATATTTTGTCTAACCATTTTAACAGATTAAACATTAATGGCTACTTCTTAACATCCCTAATATAGTGAAAATGACGCAAGGATACAATAAAATCAGACATACAAAAAAAAAAAAAAAAAACATGGTAAAGTGCACTCAACATTTACTTACGTTTTGCCCACAGTTTGATGGCTCTCAGTGTCAGTCGGAAGTTTTCTTTGTTTGGCACCAGGTACAGTATTTCGTCGGTCACTCGACAGCCTGTAAGACAAAAACAAAAATAAAAATTAATTCAGAAACCCAAAACACTGCAAGAAAAGTATTACACATTATTGTATAAAATGCCACTAGAGGCCATGTGGCATACCGTTGAGGCTGCGGATACACCGAATATCCAGGTTCCTCAGGATGGAGTCTCCCCTCAGGTCCAAGTTGTCTGGAATGGACTGTAAGGCCAGTCTGGCAAAAAGCAGGTCAATCTGCTCAGACGGAGACGGAAAAGTAACAGAGTACACATGAAATAGAGTATAAATGACCCGTCTAATACCAAAACACCAGAAAACTCTGATTTTGTCAAATAGTCGACCCCTCTTTCTTGTGGAAATGGAAAGCAAGTTCAAAGCAGCATGGCACAGCAGGATGAGCTTTTAAATGATTCTGATTTATTTTGTAATTTCAACATGGTAAAATACAAGACTTTAAATGCCAACAAGCTAACATCTAGGCAGACACTAGAACAGTAGTTATGCTGATGCTCACCTTATTTTACATCTCAGAGTGACTTACCTCTATTCCATCAAATTTGAACTTTATCACTGGTACAAAGGCGTCTTCGACAGCCTTGAGAAAGCACAAAAAAAAAGACAATATCACCAACAAGTCTAAGACCAGGTAAACTAACATCATCATGAACAAGAGGTGGACATCACAGAGCTTGTAAAGAGACATGTAAAGTAATGCCTCTAGCATTAAGAGTGTCACCTACAGCACTTTAAAAATGTTTGCACACGATAACTGTTTTAAATGGAGGGTGGGTTCAAATTTAGAAAATATGAGCATAAATATCCGGTTGGAATATCACCAAACTGTTTAAAATGTAAAACTCAAATAGGTACTAGGCTGCATTGCTTGTGGGAGTGCAGCAAGATTCAGTTATTCTGGGGGGCAATATGTAGTAACATTAGTAGAGCAATAGGACGGCGGGTGTCAGCAAACCCACTTCTATGTTTAATAGGAAATGTCCCTGACTCTCTAAGACAATACAAGGAAGTGGTTCAATCGCTTATAATGCTGGTGAGGAAGGCTGTTATGGTCAAGTGGGTTGGGGATGACCCTCCTATTTCCATGTGGCAATCTCTGATCGCCGAGGTGGCGACTCTGGAAATGATAAGACGTCATATCGATGAAAGGACTCATATTTTTTCTGCAGAAATGTAAAAACCTGCTAGAATCTCTGAGAGTTCAATATACTGTAAATTGGAGTTAAAAGGTTAATAACTGTGGACCAGAATCAGATCCACATACACAACTTCATTCATCTCTTCTTATATATGTGCATTGCCTCAATTTCATTTATGATTTATCTTATTTTAATTTATTTACTCTCTTCCATGTTAGTAGTTGATGGAGAGCAGCCGGTATGTCTTCTTTACTACGAGGCAGTAAAACACTGTCACACCACTGTCATCTACCACATGATCTCAGCTGATCAGCTGTTGATCACTAACAGTTTATACGCCACAGACTGAACGTTAGATCAGAGCTCATTGATCTGTTGGACTAGAGTTCTGCCCCTCTCAACTCCCACCACACAGTTACACTAAGCTAATGGAATAAATTGGGTTTGATAATATTTGTGTGATGGTATAAAAAAGACCTTTATTATTCAATTGAGAATCATTTTGATCTTTGATGGATGAGTAATGATGAGGGTTTCTGAATCTCATAAATTCATGGGATTTATGTTATAATAACATAGAAATGTGAGTGTGTCCACATACAGTATTTTTGTGCCTGCATGCAGATATATTGATGCACAAGCATGTGTTTTTGATACTGAACTCATTTTTTTAATAAATTGTACAATATTTCTGCTTGCAATTATTTTTCCTAGACTTCTGCTTTCAGAGCTAATTATTAAATAAATTATAACTAAAACTATTAATAATCAAATGCAGAGGCAATTTTGTAAAATGATCAAGAGCAGATATATTTATATAGTCTTCAGTTACAACCGGCCCTCTGAGGGGAACCCTGATGCTGATGAGGCCCGGATGAAACTGGGTTTGAACACCACCACTTTGCATGTTTGGATCGGCAAGATGAGAATTCAGTTTGTTTTTAAACTGCAAGTTAACACTTCAACAAAGAGCATCTCATCTGATAATTCTATATGAATATACTTTCGAGTCACTGATTGTTCAAGCTCAACGGGTTAAACATCTGCCTCCTGCCATCCTACCCTTATGGGAGAGTGTTATAGATTTTATGAACAAATGGTTAAATAATGACCTTCCCAGGTCACCAAGACTATGTCTCCTTGGAGACAGAACTATGGTACCCCAGTTAAACAAATATAGTTACAGGATATTAAAAACTGGACTTATGACATGTGTTCGTGTCATTCTAAGATGTTGGGGGGAGCCTCAAACCCCTACAGTGAACACATGGAAAATTCAAATGATGGAGACTGTGGCATGTGAGAAGATGTTGGGGAGATTAACCTGTGAAAATGATATGATAAAAGAACAATGGGACAGTTTTGGTGAACAGGTGTGTTGAGATACCTACCTTGCTTGCCTATTTGCCTGCCTACCTATTATTATTACCCCCCCCTTCAGTGTTTATCTTATTTATTTCTATAACCTCCACTCCGTTTATGTTTTGCCTGTATGTATATATGTGTGTGTGTTTGAAATGTTGAAAAATAATAAAAACTTTGAATTACAAAAAAAAAAGCTCCTGTATTAAGAAAAAAACCCAAATGTGCCACATAAACTTACCCTCAGGTCTTTTATCTCTTCGTGCTGTTTGAATTTCTCAAAGAACGACTGGAAGAAGTCACTTCTCTCTACATGCCGTGGAGCCACACATAAGGCATCAATATCAGCTCCTGAAAGAGACGGTTACTGTGAGCGGTGTGATCTGTGCTGCTCATTTGGTTAAATGGTTGACGACTTCAGGCACAATCCGACAAGTTACCACATTCAAGGTCAAAGAGTTCATGTGAATATTGCTTTCTGCGACTGTCCATCTTTGTACAGTCCATACAATGAGGCCAGAGTAACTTTGGTATTTTTCAACCTGGACCCTATTTTCCCAAGTTTGTGTCTAAGTGACTAATGGGGACAACACTGGTCCAGTATTGAGCCAGAGCGCTGTAGCCACAAAACAATCTACAATGCAATCCTTCTGCTCCGTCAGTGGCTGTTCACTAGACCACATCATAGGAAGAACCCTACAGAGAAGTAAAACCTTTGTCTTTACCTTTCGTTTGATCCGGTCTGTTTGTTATTAGGGATGCACCGATACAACTTTTTCAGTCCCGATAAAGAGGACCAATCTGATACCAGTTTTTAATTAATACGCCGTATGCCTCACTGTGTAGAAGTGACTGGGATCATTCTTATAAGATAAGATAAGATAAGATGAACCTTTATTAATCCCCAGAGGGAAATTTGAATAAGGCAACATCAGTCTGGACTTACATACTGTTGTCTTAAAACAATATGAAACTAATAAATACATAGCTGTACATCTACTGAATTGTTATGAGAAAATAATAAATTGTACACCAGCGACTTGGAAAAAAATCTTAAAAATTAACAGGAATTTCAACTCAGGAGTAAACCTTTTAAATGTAGTGACAAACTGGCCAAAACTTAAACAGGAATTAAAATTCCAGCACATAATGTATATAGTATATAAACATAGAAATGAATTCAATAGATCGGCCCCACTGTCACAGATATTCAACATCCAGTATCTGTATCAGAGCATCCCTAGAAGTCACAATCTGAAATCTCACATGAGGGTTAGGCCTCATCCACATTGTTGAAATCAGCAAAATATTCAGCCATAATCTTGAAAATCTTTGAGATAACACTAAACTACACTCTCTGTACTCCAACACAACAAACACTGACAACACCGACATTCCTCTGTCCAACTTTCACTCACGTTTTTACCGTTGTCTTCTGACAACAAGTCACCTCTCACAAGATTTCATGATACTTCTACTAGAGCTGGACTTGGACACAGCAACAAACCAATCGGATCAAGGAAGAGGTAAAGAGGAAGATTTTATTTCTCTATAGGCTCCTTTCCATAATGTTGTCAGACACTTCTAACAACTATCTGTGACTGTCAGTGTCAACAACAAGCTCTTCAAGTGGTTGTAAATTGACAGTGAGGAGTTACCTGCAGCTTTCTCTCTCAATACTGTCAACAACTGTTGTCCGTATTAGTCACTTCAACACAAAAACCTTGGGAACATAGGGTGCAGGCTGAAAAATACCAATGTTTCCCCAAAGGGTTTAGATTATTTTTATTTAATAAAAAAAAAAAAAAAAAAAAACAACAGACACCAAGCGGTTTGGCTGGATATGACTTTGTAGCCTGTTAATAGGCAGGAAAAAATGAAAACAAGTTCAAGCATTTGTCTGAAAAGTTTGTAAGCCCACAGGTTAATTTAAATATTCAGTCTGATGTCCTGACTCCATATCCATTACTCCATATTATGTGTTGAGACTAGAATTCAGATTGTAGGCTTCCAAACAATAATTTGTAGTATTTTGTATTTCTGGCCGTTAGATTTTGCTTGTCATGTTTGTTGTTGAAGCATGGAGGTACTCAGTCCACATTCACACTTTGGTCCACAGTGAGCCAGTGTCCAAAACCAGGCTTTTCAAAACACTCTCAAAAGGCAGAGGAATATGACAATGCCAGCCTTGTGCTTTAGTGTGGTCAGGGTGAACTGAGCTTTTCAAAAACAACAAGATATGGCTGTTTAGACTGGGTGGAGAGCTGTGTCGCAGTAATGGTCTGATGCCTCTGTCTCTCTTTGCACCTTTTGGATGACACTACAGCCAAGCACACAGCACATGTGTCACTAAAGTGCAATTCTGTCGGACAACTTCCTGTCATGAATTTGATTGATGATGAAATGACTAGACATACCTTTTGTGTGTACTCCAAGTCTGTATGAACCAAATGTAAATATTTTGCCCCCAACACAGCTTATAGCTGATGGTGGGAGGTTCTGTAGAGGACAGAAGCAGAAACAGTAAAATCCGTATTTTTCTGTTTATGGCATAACAACAGATAGCTTTCTGATCAGCTTCAGTCACCATTAATGACTCCATAATACATGATAAATCACAGCTTTTACTTTCAACACAACAACAGGACCCACCTTTAATTCACTGATCTCTGCGATCCATTCTTTAACAAAGTTATTCAACTTCCCAAGAACTGCAAGTCTGAAAGGAGAAAACACCTTTTAGTTGGTACTGAATTTACAGTCCAGCCCTTTCGTGGTGCATTACATTACAGGTGTTCATGTTTTGGTGTGCACCCTTTGTAAGTACTGTTAGAGTTGTTCCCATACCAATACCAGTATTAGAAATTCATCCAATACTTCCCAAAATTGAGGATCTGGTATCAGCGAGTGCACCAGTCTATGTACCAATCGGACAGCATAATTTCTAAACCCAGAAAAAAAAAAAATCAACTTATTCACTATTCGAATGCTTCGGGTTTTTAAATATTTTTTATTTTTGATGTACAAGTATGTAAAAATATTGTATAAATACCACAATAGCTAATGAAATAAGGATTAGTCCCACAACATTATATATTTTATTAATATTCAACATTAATGATTATTAGGTCTTCTCAGATGGATATTGCTATTTTTTACGAGTAGAGGCGTGTGTGCAGCAGAAGTACTGAAACACGTCAGCCTGCTGCCACGCTGCTCCGCGAAGCTTCGAATACCGAAACTTCTCACCGAAGCCCAAAAACTGGTATTCGGGAGAGCCTTAGTTTAACCAGAAATCAAGTCTTCTTCACCACTCCAAAACAGCAGCCTTCACTGTACTGTTGCCCTGAATGTATGATGGCTGCCACTGGAAACTACTGTTTTAGAGCAGCAAGGAAGAACTGACTGCAGGTAGTTTTGGTGCCTTCAAATGGCAGCAATTGACATGTTTCAGTACTGTCTATGTGTGCGACGGACTGGTGACCTGTCCAGGGTGAACCCCGCCTTCACCCAATACCAGCTGGGATCGGTTCCAGCCCCCCCGCGACCCCTAACAGGATAAGTGGTGAGGATGGATGGATGTCTGAGTCTAGAAGCCACAGAGGCTAACAATTAAGCTAGCTAGCGGGTAACATAATGCAGGAAATGTAAAGACAATGACAGAGGAGAAAGATGAGGTAATTGAATATCAACATTTTCCTCAGACAGATTATAAAATTGCCAAGAAAACCAACATACGACTAAAATTACACTATACGGTACAATATTAACTTATTATGAACCCATAAATGAACTTCCATGGGCTCCACCATTTCTCATAGTCTAAAAACATGTCACGAGTCGTGAACTCTGAGCTTTCAGAAACTTTCCGCTGACGAGGTCGTGAATACCACACGAGGGGGCGTTCAGATGGACCCAACTGGTAAACGCTGTAAACACCACCTCACCTGAAGGCACCATTTGTCACAGCTGTTACTACGTAATTTTCTTATCAGACTGGTATCAGATCGGTACCGAGTATCATAATCGGTATTGGGAAGATAAAAAATCAGAACATCTCTTCATGTAGTCAAAATGCCCCAAACTTGTGTCATGGTTCATAGTACAGAATACTTTCTGTTCCTCACCTATGGTTCAGTTCCTCTTCATCTTCAAACACCCCAAAAGGTTTCATAGCATCACAGAGCTTCGTGGTGTACTGGTGGTCTATTTCTCGTGGGGGTGCGAGGCTAATAGCAGAGGTGATGCCGTAGTGTCTCTGAGGCTGCTGCCCACCAGGCATGGTGCTGCGAGGGAACAAGCACACAAACATGAACTGACAGCTGATGATACTGCACCAGACTTCACGTTACTACGGTCATTTGTTCCATGTCATTGTTCCTCAAACCCTGTCTTAATTCATGCACAACACCGCCATGTTATAGCGAAGACACCTACAAGCCACAGACGCATTTTCTATAGTGTTATGATTTGCTAGTTTCTCTTTTTCTTTCCATTATTACCGCGAACCTCTGTGTAAACACGCTACAACAATATGTGCATTATATACAAGTGTTATTAATGACTCAATATTTGTTTGTAATTACAAATGTGAAAAAGCGAATTTCCCCAAATAGCCGAAAAATGTTTGAAACGAGCTTTAACTGGCGCTGAACGAACGTTAGCCGAGAGGCTACAAACAGGTTGGAAGCGCTAACAAATTAGCTAATTTAGCAAGTTAGCAAACGGGCTGCTACGGAAGAATCGGTTTAACAACTGATTCAATTTCCGGTTAAACCTGTTTATTGGTTGACATTTTCTAAAACACAAAATAGGTGAAATCGGTTCATTTCGTTGGGCAAATCTACACCGTAGTTACCCAACAACAAACAAACAAGCGAGCGAGCTAGCCAGCGAGCGGCGGCTGCGGGCCTTGTTTGGTTGTTATGACAGCTGGCTAACGTTAGCTTTTAGCCTATTCTTCAGGACTCTCTTAAACGCCTGCGAAAACGACCACAGATTGACAATGTGCCACATGCACGACTTACCTCGACATTTCTTTCATGACACTATGAAAAGCTTGCACTGTTTTTCGTTGCCGTAAATCCGTAAAAAAACTAAGAAAGTCAGCAAGTGGAAATGATAACAGCCTCGACCTGATTACAACAATGGTCACTTTCCAGAGAGCAGTTCAAACCTTCCCACTGAACCGGAATCACTTCTTATAAGATATCAGCGCGTAAATCCTGGCAGAAGAAGGAAAGAAAAGTACGTTCACATCTCAGTCGTTTACAAAACACGCAGTTTTTTGGCGATGCTACCAACCGACGCGCGTTTAACGACTGTTAGGACTTTTTTAATTCCAAACTACAAATGTAACGGCATTTGTCGGGCCAACGTCCACACGCCGCGCGCAGCCGCCGTCGGGCTGGCTCCGCCTCCTCCTCGCGGGGCACAAGTCACGTGACCACAGAGGCCCGATCACGGGCCCGTTGCTGCTGAGCTCCACGCTGTCCGTCACGGCTAAAGCTAGCTGCAGCATGTCCCCCACACCCGTGACACAAGGTGGGTTTATAGTCCGAAAATACGACATATGTATCAAGACATTTATAAGTGAATATTTTGAAAATGACGTAGCATTCAAGCTAACGTGTAATACTTGTGTGAGAGGGTACTTCAGCTAAGCTAATGTATGTTGCTAATGTGTATTGTAATACTGTTGGCCTGTGATAACCCAAATATAACAGTATATTTAAAAACAGTTAAAACTGCACAAAACGTTTCTGAGAACCAACTAAATGTTGAACCTCATCATTACAGCAGGTCATTTAAGAATTAAATAATATGTCTAAGTTAATACAACAGTTAGTGTTTAATAAACTTGTCAAGTTGTGACATAACTGTATTTCAGGGTTATTTAGCCAAAGGAATGTGAAATAATACTTTTCACAAGTGCATTTCGGACATGCAAAACATGTCTGAAAAGCTTGAAAAATAAATAAATAAAGGAAGGAAACTTGAGCTAAAGGTATATAATTTAATGAATAATGATTGTGACGAAACATAATTTGCCATAGTTTGTTGTAGCTGATACTGATGGGGAATTAAACGGACAATAAAGGTTTTTAACCAGTTTATTTTTCTGCTGTGAATAAAAGTTTTGTAAACAAATTGCACTTAAAGCAGCAGTAGGTAGAACTGGAGCAAGTATGATTTTCCATCCAGCCATCTACAAACAGCTTATCCCTCTAGGGAGGTGATCCCAGCTGACACTGGGCGAAGGTGGGGTCCATCCTGGACAGGTCTCTAGTCCATCACACATAGAGACAGACAACCATTCACTCTCACATTCACACCTACAGGACATTTAGAGTCGCCAGTTAACCTGCGTGTCTTTGGACTGTGGGAGGAAACTGGACAACCTGGAGAAAACCCACGCTAACACGGGAGAACATGCAAACTCCACACAGAGGAGACCCAAGCTGGATTCGAACCTGCGACCCTCTTGCTGTGAGGCGACAGCGCTGACCACTGTGTAAATATGATTTTAAAAAAGTTATTTTAAAAGTCACTGTATCCTGACAGTAGTGAATGAGAGATAATCTGAATAAAATAATGCGCCTCGGTGTCCTCGCAGACCGGTAGGAAAACAACCAATCAGAGCTGGTCCGACCAAACAAGGCAGCACTGATCAAATATGAATCAATATTCTGTTACTGTAATGACTATTGACCGTTAATGCTCATTATGTACATAATTCTGTACATAAGGTCTACTACTCAATATGTAAGGTTTTGTATACAGCACATTTTATTTTACTGTTATTTCTGTATACATATTCTCAGACACATTGCACACTGCAGTTTTGTACAGGACATAGGTGGATGTCAGATATGTTGTTTACAGTACTTTTTAGCCTTTCTTGTGTACAGTACTTAGATTTTTTTCTGTATATAGTATTCCTTCTGTCTTAAAATTCTTGCTCTATGTGTCTTCCTTACATGCTGCCACCTACTCCTGTGTACTGCTGTGTTACCTGAAATTTCTCCAATAAGTCAATAAAAGTATATCATCTTATTTCTCTCCTCAGATGTTTTCAGAAACGTGTTGTGGTTACTGTTTAGCTGTAAAATGAGAAAGTTTGCTCCAGCTGGTGGGCGATGGTTGGTATTTCACAAGCCTCCAGGAGGAGCGCTGGTCGTTGATCCCAATGTCCTTAGTGGCCAAACGGTGGCACGACAACTTCAGCGTCCGTTATGTGATGTCATTGGGTTCAAAAAGACTTGATGGTAAATGGACTTACATTTATACAGCGCCTTTCTAGTCTTCCGACCACTCAAAGCTTTACACTACATGTCAGCATTCACACACAGTCAAACACTGATATCAGAGGCTGCTAAGGTGCCATCTTTGCCCATGAGGCTCTGATCTAAATACTCATTCGCACACTGATGGCTGTGCCTTTGGGAGCAATTTGGGGTTAAGTCTCTCACTCAAGGACACATCAACATGTGACCGGAGCAGCCGGGGATCGAACCACCGAGTTCCGATTGGTCTACCCACCGAGCCACAGCCGCCCCGATACTGTGAATGGACATGTCGGATTGTTGCAGCATTTAGTATGTAATTGAATTAAATACATCGGCCCCATTGTCACCGATATCTGATCCAGCTATTAATATCAGTCATTGATCAGATTGGTGCATCATTCGTTGAACCGTCCTGTCTGAATACACCATTAGTTTTAGTCTGTGGCCATTTCATTTGACAGCTTTTATCTGCTGTCACCAGGGTAAACAGCTCCATCTAGTGGGCATTTAATATCATTACAACTGGTGTAAAACAACTTCAAATAAATCATTTTCATCATCAGCCCTGATCAACATCAGTGTGAGCAGTCAGTGTAACACATGATGCAGGCCGGTGTAAGTACATGTGTGGATGTAAATGGGTTCTCTGGGTCCCCACCAGTCTCCCCTTTACAGACATGCCCACTTTATGATAGTCCCAGTCAGTCTGGATCAAGTCCTAGTCAAGTCAGCACTCTGACACACTGGCAGCTGTTGTTGCCTGCTTCAGCTTATGATTGGGGCAGATTTTTGATGCTAAAGTCAGAACCTGTGAGGGTTTCTGGACAATATCTGTCATTGTTTTGTGTTGTTGATTGATTTACTATATATATATATATATATATATATATATATATATATATATATATATATATATATATATATATATATATATATATATATATATATATATATATCTCTGGTCTTGACAGTGTGATTACTTGACAGAAAATGACATGGAATCCAAATTTTTGCACAGATTTGGGCTTTTAAAGGATGTGGTCTTAAACTTTTGATCAGCTGATGAACAGCCTATTTCAGTTAAATTGTTCTTTTCAATAAATTGCCTGCTCAAAACATTTAGTCTCTTGCTCTCATTTCTTTTTTTTGCATTTTGAAACTCTACTTAGAACCTTCTTAAGATACAACAGTGCAAAACGTAAATTCTTGCAATTTTTTAACTGGTCTCAAGATTTTGATCAGGAGTGTATATATATATATATATATATATATATATATTTACATAAAGCAGCATATGTGCCCACTCCCATGTTGATAAGAGTATTTAATACTTGACAAAAGGTGCAATTTATTTGTGATTAATCGCGATTAAATATTTTAATCCATTGACAGCCATAAACCACATTTGCCATCAAAATATGCTCTATGAATTTACATTAAAAGATTTACAAAGTAAGTAAAAGTATTGTTCAAATAAAACATTTTGTTGTACTTGTTGTAAACCTGTGATACATCCCTATTCTCAGCTGGTTTAAACCTTCCTGTGTTAGTTCTGTTGCCCAGTATTGAAGATCTGATATTAGTATGCTCTTGTCTCACAGGGACTGCTCAGGACACGATGCTCATAGTGGCTTTCCAGGAGAAACTTCTGCACAGTGACTGTGTGAAGCTTAACTTCATGCGTGTTGCAGTGGATACTAGTTGGTCTGCAGACTCACTGCAGGACAGCACTATGTTAATTATGATGACAGAGCAAGCGACCTTTCATCTGTCTGGTAAACAGAGCTCCTCCCCCTGGTCATACTTCTGTGTATTGGACTTCTGTTTTTAGTCTCATTGTTGAGATCAATTTCGACCAGCAGCAGGCCAGTCAGAGAGGTTTCAAACTGCAGCACAGTGTTTAAAAAATGAGCAGCAGACCTCCTCTTGTGAATGTGGATCGGTGGATTAAAGAGAACGAGGATGAATTTCTGCCACCAGTGTGCAACAAGCTCATGTGAGTTGTTTTACTTTTGATATTATACATATTTTTGTATTTAAAGTTTTCTTTACATAATCTGATGAAAAATCTGATTTTTATCTTCACAACATTAAAACTCAGATGGAAACTCTTCAGATTACAATCAAGCATACTGTGTACAGTTGTGGCGCATAGACTAATTAATAACTAACTATCTTGAGGGCCTGCAGTGAGTCTTTAATTCCTTTCTCTCAGGCACTTTTCCCAGTTGGTCATCATGTTTGTTGGAGGTCCTAATACCAGGAAGGATTATCATATGGAGGAAGGGGAGGAGGTAAGAGAGAAGTATTCATTTATTCTGCATCAATATTTACTTCCACCAGATATTATTTAATGCAAACTTGAAAGCACAAACCACTTGTGTAACTTTCATCACCCTCATCAGGAGGAAGAGAGCTACATGGGAGGGTGTAGTACACTGAATTCCTGCAGTTGTTTTAGCCTGCACTTGATTTAACTGCTTTACATTCACGGTTAACGCCTCTTCACGTTAATCAGAAGTTACTGCCAAGTGTGTTTTTTGAGTGCATACCATAAACAAAATAAGAGGAAATTTAATTAAAAAAATAAAATATTACAAAAATCAAGACATAAAAATACTGGACAGAAAAAAATTACAATAAAATTAAAAAAAACTAAAAAATATGTACAATATGACTGATAGAAGAAAATTACAATAAAATACAAAAAATCCCATAAAATATGTACTACATATGTCAATTTAACCAGAAGCTGTATAGAGGAAAATCACAATGAAAATATGAGAAAACACTTTAAAATATGTGCAATATATCTGAATTAAAATGTAAACTGTGTAGTTAAAAAATTACAATAAAATGCAGATTAGCTATTAAAAATAAGTACAACACATCTGAATTCAAACGAAAGTTGTATTGAAGAAAATTACAATTCAAATATGGTATGTAAAAAAACCTATAAAATATTTGCAATATATTCAAATTAAAGCAAAAGCTGTATAGAATAAAATTACAGTGAAAATATGAAGAAGTTTTATAAAAATATACACAATATATATGAATGAAAATGAAAGAGCTGAAGTGGTAGTTTTGTGCCGAAATGTGTGTAAGGGATGCGCAAAGGTTCATATATGACATATGTGAATTTCCCCACTGTGGGACTAATAAAGGAATACGGTATCTTATCTTATCTTATAAAAGACTATTTAATATTGATATAGTCCCAACAATCACTTTAACACATACTGGCCTTATTCTGTCTCTAGACTTTTTTATTTTAGTTTTGACTTTAATTTTAGGTTAGTTTTAGTTTGCTAGTTTTAGTTCAGTTTATCAGAAAGGTTTAGTTTTAGTTTTACAGTAGTTTTAGTTTGTTTTTGTCCAGGCCCAGTATAATATCAGAAGTTTGTAGCTACACATACACACAAAATACATAACTGTGTAGGAATGGACTTAATGCTATAATCATCCTGCTGTTTTAGTGTCTGATGTGAAGCTAGTGTATCACAGCGTGATCCTGTTTCCTTTTTTCAGTTTCAGTTCAACTTTTTACATTACTTTTATTTTATTTTCATCATTCTTTTTTTATTTACGTAGGCGGTACAGTTTCAGTTTAATTTTTAGTTTTTTAGTTTACTAAAACACTGATTAAAATATAGAGGGTCGTCATGTGTTATGTAACCTGCAACAAGCTGTTGCTCATTAGTGATCAATAGTAATTTTCTGCATCATATACTGTATAATAATAATCTGTATATGTACAGCACCTTTCTAAACATAGTTACAAGGTGTTTGCACAGATAAAATACAATACAGACAAAATGAAAACAACAAAACATTGAGACAAAATAGTGAGAACACTAAAACCTGTAACCAGCGGTATCAAAACAATGTTACAGAGAAAAACAACAAGTCAAAAGAGGACAATACAGGGTTAGAAAAGGTGCACCAAGCTGTTGTCTCATGGGGTTAAAAAAACCTGTTTTTTATAAAAATGGGTTTTTCAAAGAGATTTGAAACTGGTTAATGAGCTCGCCAGCCTGAGGTCCTCAGGGAGGCTGCTCCAGAGTCGAGGGGCAATGATGGCAAAGACTCCTCTAGTCTCCAACCTAGACCTGCAACCAGTAAAGCCTCGTCAGAGGACCTCAGGTGAGGTGACCTTCTGACCTGAGGTCAGAGGATATCAGGTTAGAAGGTGGTATACTGTGTGCCTGATAGTACAATTATATAATCAGTGTAGCAAAACCAGGGATATTTTCTTTTTTGTTCCACATATTTTTCTGCTTTGTCAAAACCTGGCGCATACCTTACCCACAATGCATTGTGACCACCAACAGTTGGGTCAGAGGTTCCGGTGTGCTATGCGTGTAGTGGCTAATGTAGCCTGGAGCCGCTAGGAATATCTTATCTAGGAATATCTTATCTTATCTTATCTAGCCTCCAGCAGAGAGGAGGAGCTACAGAGGTCTGATAATCTCACTTCTTTCTAACGCCACACTACCAGATTATCTTTAATTTTGAAACCTGAAGTCTTCAGCTCCGATTGGATTCAAGTGACTCTCTTTATCAGACTTTACTCAGCTCTCGGCTTTATACAAATTGTTTCCCCCACATATGCAGTCTTACTTTCCATGTGGAAAATCTGAGCAGTTCCCCTTTAATCTAATGACTTTTCTCCTTTAAACAGCTGTTCTACCAGTTGAAGGGGGACATGTGTCTGAAGGTGATAGAAAATGGCAAACACAAAGATGTGCACATCAAGGAGGGTGAGGTGAGCTTGAATATGCTTCTGTATACAGTTTTTTATTCTTTTGCATCTTTTTATACTTTGTGTAATTCAATTATAGTCATATATGAAGCTCACATTAAAGGTACAGTGCATAGGATTTGATGGCATGTAGAGGTGTGGTTGCAGATTGCAACCAACTAAGTAGCCCTGTGCGAAACCGTGGTAACAACGTTCACCTCGCTCAGAGGCCATCCATACCATAATAACACTACTTTATGAGCAACAGAAGTCAGACGGCGGCCGGCGGTACCACGGCTTTTCACTCTGTAGCTCATGTTACTACAGTTTCACAAGCATGTCCTAGAACTATGGTGGCCTTCAGGTAACATAAAAACATGAGGGTCTCTCTCTAGAGCCAAGGTTTGGTTTGTCCATTCTAGGCTACTGTAGAAACATGGAGGAGCAACATGGCGGACTCCGTGAAGAGGACCTGCTCCCTACATAGATATGAAGGACTCATTCTTAGCTAATGAAAACATAAATATGAATATTAGCACAGTTCACTCTGTCACTGCTGAATGAATGAAAATAAACTAGTCACATTTACAGTGCTCTAATAATAATAATAATAATAATAATAATAATAATTGGATTTGAGACTAGCACCTTTCATGAAACCCGAGGATGTCTAACATAGACACACCAAACAGAGTGTGACAGTAGCTGGAGGCCACAGGTCTTGTTGAAGAGGTGGAGGTTTCTGAAGGTGTCCAGAGATGGGGCGTTGTGGAGCTCTATGGGGACAGAGCTCCAGAGGGTGGAGGCTGTCACATTGAAAGATCTGTACCCAAAAGTTGGCAGGTTGGTGTGGGGGGACGGAGAGCTGACCCGGGTCTGAGGATCTCTGCTTCCAGGACTGTGTGTAGGGTGAAGGAGGTCAGTCAGGTACTGAGGAGGTTCGAGCCAGGGCGTTGAGAGATTTGTAGCTGAGGAGGAGGAGGACTTTGTGGGTGATGCAGGACTTAACCGGGAGCCGGTGGGAGTTTGTCTGTAAAATGTGCGTGATGAATTTTGCCTCATTCACATTGTTTTCTCATCTGTAGATGTTCTTGCTGCCGGCTCGAATCCCCCACTCCCCCCAGAGACAAGCCAACACCGTGGGCCTGGTGGTGGAGAGGAGACGGCTGCTGACTGAGACCGACTGCCTGAGGTCAACTATTGTATATCCTTCTCTTAGATAAAGAGAATAGATAACAGCAGGGCAAATTAAACAAATTACAATGACTTTAGAGTTTCAGCTGGTTTTGATGCATCGTTTGAAACAAAAGGCCACAAACACTAAACTTGTTTCCATTTGAAAAACAGCAAAAACATCCTCCAAAAAATAAACTCTTAATACAGGTTTTAAACTCACATACTTGGGTCTGAATGTAAAAATGTCTACGAATAAAACAACTGTGAATTACATGAGGTCATATGGTCATACTGTAAAATTCTCCCTGGTCAGACACCTTAAATAAGTAAAGTCTGTGTGACAAATCCAGCCTTACTGTAACTATGGGAATCTCCATGACTTGTGGGAGTGAACATTTGAATTTATGCATTTTCCAAATAAATAAATAAATAAATAGTAAAACAAACCACCTGTTCTCTCCGGGTACTCCGGCTTCCTCCCACAGTCCAAAGACATGCAATTTAGGTTAATTGATGACTCTAAATGTCCCGTAGGTGTGGATGTGAGCGTGAATGGTTGTCTGTCTATATGTTGTCTGTCTCTATGTGTCCTGCGATGGACTGGTGACCTGTCCAGGGGGGCCCCGGGGGAGATCCAGGACTAGGTGGAGAGATTATATCTCCACACTGGCCTGGGAACACCTCGGGATCCCCCAGTCAGAGCTGGTTAATGTGGCCCAGGAAAGGGAAGTTTGGGGTCCCTGCTGGAGCTGTTACCCCCAGCAACCCGACCTGGATAAGAGGCTGAAGATGAGATGAGTGCTGGAAGCCATGTTTTCTATGTGATAGTTTTGAAAAAAGAAAGGAGAACTGTGAAAACAACCAGAGATCATGAAGAGTCAAGTGAAAGTATTTGAACTTTTAATCGCAGAACTATGACGGTGTATTATAGGGTCATTGTAGGTGAAAAAAAATATTTCTGTATGTATTACAGAGCTTGGAGAGGGAGGGTAATATTCAGAGAAAAAATGTATTTCCAAGATTAAATTTTTAAATTTACGAGAAATCTGACATCATATACTCCGAAATTATCTGAGATTAAAGTCACAAGTTTACAAGAAGTAAAACCCTTGAAGAATAGATTTGTTTTGTATCAAGGAACCTCATTGCTTCACTTTGCAAGGTTGGATCGATCCCCTCACACCACAGACGTCAGGTGTGTTTATGACGGTGAACTCGGGCTACATAAATCTTGATTTTCCGACTTGAATGGCCGTTCCTTTGTACTTTTCCTTGTCGGAGGTGTTTTTTTCCCCAAGTTCCCAGTACAGTGCAGCTTTAGCCCAGAATCACCACATTATCATCCAGACTTTAAGAGATGCTGCTGTCAATTCAGAGAAAAACAACATGCTACTTTTTTTTTTCTCCCGTAAATATGTGTTTTTTCTTGTAAATTTACTACTTTAATCTTAGAAATTCATAGTTTTTTCTCTGAATATGCCCCCTTTTTTAATGCAATGTTGTCTCACTGCAAGCGGGTTGCAGGTTTGAACTTGGGTTGGAGCTCTTCTGTGGAGTTTGCATGTTCTCCTCGTGTTAGTGTGGGTTTTCTCCGGGTTCCCCGGCTTCCTCCCACCATCCAAAGACAGATGGACTGCTGACCTGCCAAGGGTGAACCCCGCCTTCGCCCAATGCCAGCTGGGATCAGCTCCAGCCCCCCTGCAACCCTTAACAGGAAAAGTGGTTGCAGATGGATGGATGGCCCTAATACGCTGTCGTATAGAACACAGTTTAAAGAAATGCATCCCATCAGTAAAGGAAACCTGTACGTTAAGCTTTGCAAAACAAAGGCTTACTGTTTAGTATCTCGGAAGTGCGCGGTGTCCAAATTAACCATATGATTCAGTGACAACCTAACAAAACAGACATATACTGTATGTAAGAGCGGTATTAACATTAGCATGTGTTGGTGCCTTCAGGTACTACGTGGACAACACCACTGATACGCTGTTCGAGAAATGGTTTTACTGTCAGGATCTGGGAACCGAACTGGTGCCAATAATCAAAGAGTAAGACATTTACCGGTGTTCATTATTATCTACACACTTACAAACAGTCTCCATCAGATCAGGTTATTTATTCAAATACGATTTGTTGTTCTTTGACATGCAGGTTCATGGCATCAAAGCAGGCCAAAACAGGAAAACCTGATCCAAGTGAGTCGCTCTGAAATGTCATGTGATTCCCATTAAAACATTTTGTGTCTAACCTGAAGTCTGATCCCTGTAAATGTTGAGCTGGTGTCATCATGGGTGTGTTTGGATGAACAGATGAGGCCTTCAGAGAACCTCCGTTCCAGATGAACACCATGAACGTCATGTCACCTTTCTCCTTCAAAGCCTGGCTGGACAAACAGAGGCCGTCCCTCGCCAGCGGCAAACACGTTGACGTGTTCGGAGCTCAGTTTGAAACAGAGGTACCATGAATCATGTTATCAGATGTGTTCTCAACAAGGTTTTACTGTTTCAGCGTCTTGTTTGGCTCCAGTTTTTAGTCTTATTTATGTGGTGGGATAGTCGGTGAGTTAATGGAACAGTGTGTAGGATCTGGCTGTATCGAGAGGTGAGGAGATTACAACCAACTGAAGCTTCTACCGTGTGCCGAGCCTGTTGGAGAGCTTCAGTGTTCAATGAATAATATTCATACAAGCTAGGACTGTATTTCAGTTTCCCTGTAATACAGGGGTGGGCAATTATTGGGGGGCCACATTAGAAACCTTGATTGTTGTCGGGGGCCAAACAAGAAGAAGAAGAAGAAGAAGAAGAAGAACAACCTTTATTAGTCCCACGAGGGGAAATTCAATTTTTACACTCTGGTTTGTTAACTTATACGCGGTACGTGCAGACCTGAACACACATGCACATGCATCAATGGAGAGATGTCAGAGTGAGGGGGCTGCTCCTGACAAGCGCCCTGAGCAGTTGGGGGTTTGGTGCCTTGCTCAGGGGCACCTCGGCAGTGCCCAAGAGGTAAACTGGCACCTCACACTCACCTTCACACTCAGTTCTTGGTCCATGTTGGGACTTAAACTGGTGACCCTCCGGTTCCCAAGCCAACTCCCTACAGACTGAGCTACTGCCGCCCCCCCCAAATACTGTCAGACATAACCTCTATTTTAACACTATAACACTACACTTTAAAACATACTGTTGTTCTTATTTTTCAGCATTTATTATACAGAAAATTCCTCCAAACAGCAGATTATTAAGAAATTGACATTATATACAGGAGTCTATGAACCAGAGAGGACTGACTGTTTAGGGTAGGAATGTTTCCATTAACTAAACTTACATTTAACTTAACATTAACACTTACATTTAACATTTAACTTAACATTAACTTATGAGTTCACTTTCAGTGAAATTGTCTTCACAACTTCTAAGCGTTTTTTGTTTGAGCCATCACATGCAAAATGATCCATTCACTTATCACAATCTGTTAGACTACATGTAGTTTCTGTTTGGTTTTACATAAAAGACCAGATTAGTGTTGTGTTTTCAGTACATATATTCACAAATCCACAAATAAATTTACTGTTAACAGACAACTGTGCATTACGGACAGTACTACAGTCCTCTACAGTAAACTTTGACCTGCTGAATATATAGGGTTACAACCTTCAGCAGATGTGTAATAGAGTCCCATTGAAACAGCTGTGACACTTTAACTTACAGAGCAGTGGTTCTCAAAACGGGTCGTTGAGGGAGAATAGTTTATTTTAAGTGTTTAATTCATTATAGGAGTGAGCCCAATGTGAGTAATAATCATAAAGGTAACTATTCTGATAATAGGTTTCACTTCGTCCACAATTATCTCTGTGGAAATAACTGTAAACTTTTGGTCTTGGTCATATTTAACAACCAAAGTCATTTCAGATGGAGGTCCCAAAGAGAAATTTTAACAAATGGGGGTCCATGACCTAAATGTCTATCAATGTATGCATCGTGGATATGAAAAAGGTTGAGAAGCAGTGGTTTACAGGATGAGACTGAACAGTAATACTTGAGATCTTCGGCTTTTTTTTTTTTTTTTTTAATTAAAAAAAAATAGTAGAAGAACATGTTTATATTCCTTAAAGGTGCTAAATTCGATATCCAGAGCATTAATAAAGCAGCAAACATTTACTATGTAGGACTGCTTTCCTCACTTCCTGCCAATCAGAGTGATTTCTCAGATGTGATGTGCTGCAGATGATGAGGAAGAGATGCAATAATGCTGTGTCTCGTGACCATGACAGGCCGTGGTGTTTGGACCTGGCCGGACAGAGTCGTCAGTGCGCCAAAGTGATGTGTGGATTTGGCAGCTGGTAGGTTCACTAAAGGTGCTGCTCCTCCTGTAGCTCCACGTCCACCCACCCTCTCAGTGTGGTTTAGATGCTGCTGGCTCTAAATACCATGCATCTGGGTCTGACCCAGTTTTTTATCATCTTCTCTTTCTTTTCTCAGGATGGATCCTCGAGCGTAACTATGAACGAGCAGGAGTTCAGTCTTTCTGCAGGAGACAGTTTACTCATTCCTGAACAGAGCCAGTGAGTCAATATTAACAATTAATCACATGCTCTTCCGGTCAGCGCGCAAATTATTACATAAGCTGCACTGTTCAGATGTAGTTGTAGTGTTTTGGCATTGAATATGGTTTCTTCTTCTGTAGGTACCAGTGGCAGAGAGGTGAGGGGACTGTTGCCCTGTTTGTGGCCCAAAACCCTGAGCGAAAGAGACCCTGACCATTACATGCCAAGTCACACACACATTAAATACTCTATGTAGTATTCTGTAGATGTGGGGAGAAGAACTCAGTGCAGGTGTAGTAATGAGAAGTACATACAGTAAGTACAGTTAATTAAAAGCACTCATTTAAGTTACAAGCTTCTGCTTTGTGTTAATGAAAGCGAACATTTCAGTATTGATAAGCTATTGAAATTAATTATTGCACTTCACTTATGAGAGAAATCAAATAAAAGATAAAATTGTTTATCTCAACACACATTCCCCCTGACAGTTTTTTTACTTCCTTTCTTCCTTCCTTTGACCTTTTCACTGTTGTTCCTCTACTGCAGTATGTAGGCGTTGGATTTATTCACTCCCTTTTACACAGGACCCGCGTCCAACAGCCTCATAAACTGAGTCAGTATGTGGATGAAAACCCCGTCACTATTATCAACCTCCTGAAAAATGTCCACACTACAGTCCCAGTGTAACGACGCTGTTAGCTGAAAGGATGTTAAACACAAGCTTCAACAAGTCTTACCAACAATCAGCATGTTGTCAATGATATTGATGTGTTACATGTCAAGTTCAGCCTCCCAGCTTCTTATTCAATCAACAATGTACAAACGTAACAAAAGTAGTAGTTTTAAGTCCAACCATGTACTTTTTTTCCCTAAACCTAACTAAGTGGTTTTATTGCCCAAACTTTAAGTGACACCAAGGGTCGTGACACTAAGGGCTGTGAAGCTAAAGGTTGTGACACTAAGGGTTGTGAAGCTAAAGGTCGTGACACTAAGGGTTGTGAAGCTAAAGGTCGTGACACTAAGGGTTGTGAAGCTAAAGGTCGTGACACTAAGGGCTGTGAAGCTATGGTCACAGCCAAGGGTTGTGACGCCAAGGGTGCTATGTGATGAGCTGGGATGATAACGCGTTAAATAGTCTAGCACAAAACCTTCGGAAAACGACAACTTGTACGTTGGTTTTTGTCCAAGCTATCATGTCATCATCATCAGCATGTCAGCATGTTGTCAGATGATGTTCATGTGTTGCATGTCAGCTTCAGCTTCCCAGGTTCTTATTCAGTCAGCGCCATGAATTTGTGAAGGACTTTTTCAAAGAAACTTTAAAACTGTCTTCCAATAAGGGTACAGCTATTGACTAAACATAAAGATAGGCTTATTGTATATACTGTACATATCAACTGCAAAAAAAAAAACAAGGGCCTCATGCCAGAACCAGTTGTACAAACAGATCCGTTCTTAGATGGCTTATACTGTACGAGTACTATACCGTCGAGTACTATATAAGTACTATATGTGTCTTATACGAGTACTATATGAGTATTATACGAGTACAAGGTCTGAACACAATTTCCGAGCGGTCCAGACCTGTCGCAGAAAGGCCGTTCTCACTCCCAGGCGTCAAATGCTGACCCTTCTTTCACAGCCGTCGGCATTCGCTACCGCCACACAAGGCGCCAGTATGTGACGCACCGGGCTTTCCATTGACCACAGTGTAGATCCATCCACAGCAGCAGCAGAAACTGGTGTGGTGACGTAGTTTAAAGAGCGAAAGAGAGACGCAGAGTGGCCGGCAGGGCTGGTGGGTATTTGATTATTATTACAAATCAGTTGTTCGTTCACGTCTTATGTTCACAATGTTCAGTTTCATTTTCAATTCACAAACAGAGGTTTAGGCCAACCATGTAGTTATTTCCTAAATAAACTTGGAATAAAAGCTTGGAAATTTGTGTTTGGATTATTTCTCTGTTGTTCCGGTGCTAATTGTCACTGTATTTGACATGGTTGGAAAGCCTGTTTATTTACCTTCAACCTGTAAGGATCATGTATTTGTGGGATGAGCCGCACAGGTCATTATGTGAAATTTGCCAAAATTCTCTGCCAATGCTCAACAGTGTATTCTCATGTATTCTCTCTTCTTCAAATCCTTCCCTCCGGGGATTAATAAAGGTTCATCTTATCTTATCTTATCTTATCTTCAAATGCATGTTCCTTACAAGTTGGACATCATTGTGAAGGTAAAAAAAACAGCCTTTCTAACCATGTAAAATACAGTTAGCACTGGAACAACAGACAAATAATCCACCAAACACTAATTTCCAAACTTTTTTCCTGAGTTTATATCCAAGTGTGTTTTTTTGCCTGAAACTAAAGGCGTGACAAATGGCTGTATATAACGAGTTGGGATGAGAATGTGTTGAATAGTCGAACACAAAGCCTCGGTAAATCACAACTTGCTGTTTTTGTCCAAGCTAGCTTTTTCTCCTTTTTGCTAGCCATTGTGCTAAGCTAAGTTAAGCGAACCATCTCCTGACTGCTTCTTAAAGCTAACACTTAGCAAGGATGCAAATTAACTTAGTTCCCAAAATACCACATTTATTCTTTTAAACATGTCATACATTCGTTACACCAGGCTACTAACCAGTTTTTGTAACATACAATATTTCTGTCTTTTTTTGTCTATGAGGAGGAAAAAATTCACAGATTGATCTGAAAATGTTGTCAGATTTGAGGACACAGTTCAGGGAGATGCAGCATGTGCTACAACTTCTTAAAGGGATAGTTTGGGTGTTTTGAAGAGGGGTTGTATGAGGTATTTTTCTGTAGTGTATTACCTGAAGATAGTCCTTTATTAGTCCCACGAGGGGAAATTCAATTTTTTCACTCTGTTGTTAACTTATACACAGTACATGCAGACCCGAACACACACATGCACAAACATGCAACAATGGAGAGATGTCAGAGTGAGGGGGCTGCTCCTGACAAGCGCCCCGAGCAGTTGGGGGTTTGGTGCCTTGCTCAGGGGCACCTCGGCAGTGCCCAAGAGGTAAACTGGCACCTCTCCAGCTACCAGTTCACACTCAGTTATTGGTCCATGTCGGGACTTGAACCGGTGACCCTCCGGTTCCCAAGCCAACTCCCTACAGACTGAGCTACTGCCGCCCCCCTACCTACAGTAGGTGTCGGTCTGCACGCCTTGCTGTTACTGCACAGAAGTCCAACCATGTAGTTTTTTCCTAAACGTAACTAAGTGGTTTTGTTGCCTAAACCTTAAGTGACACCAAAGTTGGGTTGTGATGCTAAAGTCATGTCCAAGGGTCATGACAATAAGGGCTGTGACACCAAGGGTCATGACACCATACTTGTGAATATTTTCACCACTTTATCTTGCTGTTAGACAGCTAAACAGTCTACGTCTCCAACAGGAAACTGAATCCACTATCTATGCTCTCACCAAAGCAACCAGACTCCATTGCAAAAAACAGTAATTTTACTTGTTCACACAATAGCACAAACAGACTAACCGATAGAGGCATGTTCTGCGAGGTAAAAAAAAATTCAGTGGAGTCTGGTTGATTTCCCCATCAGAAAGGGCTGTCTTATGACAAGATAAAGCAGTGACAATATATAAATATAGCATACACTTCAACAGATATTGATTTTTTTTAGGCGGGCCTTTCTTTCAGGTGGCTAAAATACGTTTGACTCCCATCGACAGCAGTACATTGCTTTGGTTCCATACTGTAACTCCTGTTTGCTTCTCCAAACTGGGTGTGTCCCGATACACTGACTGTGGAGAGGAACCTCATAAAATCCCACTTCAAAACACCTGAACTCTCCCACATAATGTCAAAAATGCACAATAATATGGTGTTATTCCCAAAACAATGTCCATAAATGCTTTGTTGTTGCTTTTTGAAGCACAGTTTTCCTGACTGGTATCTGTTCAGTTGTGCAGTCTGATCCTCAGAGTGTTCCTGATCACATGCTGCTCAGCTATAAATGCTGCCACAGTCCAGGGCAGCACATACTCCAGAGTCACCAGTCCTCCTAGGTTGTACCTATAACCCGAGTAGTCCCAGGGACAGGCCCCCAGCAGCCTCAGCCCCACCCCCCAGCTGAACTCCCACAGGTAGATGAACACGGTGTAGGCCGTGAGACGCACCGGCAGCGGGAGACGCTGAGCCATCAGGCGGGATCTGAGGGTTTCCATGAGGTAGATTGCGGTGGCGTACATGGGCAGCGCCCACAGGCTGCTGTGACCTGCCAGCCTCCTGTCCCGGGTGCTGCACCAGTCCCACGCAGCGGTGAAGGCCACCTCACAGAGGCAGCCATGCAGGGCGTACACGTAGAGACGAGCAGCGGCAGAGAGAGGACCGCTTGAGACGCTCCCATGTGGTGCTGCTGGAGCTTCATCCTCAACTACAGACCCTGTACCAAAGAAACTGTCATTAATATACTTTTTTGGCAAATTTCCTAAAATGCTGAACATATCCTGTGAGTTAAAACACACAAACTACTACTGACTACTACAGGAAATGCACAGTGACAGCTGTTGTACATTTTTGACCATATTAATCTGAGATAGTTGCACATTATTGAAAAGTTATAAATGAAAAAAGGACGTTTGTTTCTCAGCTGGTCATAACTCAAACCAGCTCTAATTTACGGTTGTGTTTACATTGCTGATGTAATGAAAAAGGTTTACATTAACATTAATGACATAGATTTACAGTAGTAAACAAAACCTGTCAGTTCTTTTGGGACTGAGAGCAGCTTGCAGTCCTGTGCTTTGAATTTTAACGGTGGGACCACAGGTTTGTTGACACTGGCATTATGAGTTGTTCCTCATCTTTTGTTTTTGACCATGATTGTGAAGCATGGTGATCAGAATCGATGTTCAAGAAAGAAAACCAGGAATTACAGTAAGTAGATCAGTTACTGCAACAGCCGCATTAATGAGATGGATTTTGTTATAGAGAAGTTGACCTTGCTTACTGAGCATTGTGTTATTCATGCTGTTAATCATGAAATTAATTGATTTTAAATGTGTGGTATAGCTATTAAACTACTCTTTTGAAAGGGAAAACTGTCTCCTGTGAATCAATTATTTGTTAGAAAATAAAGGATATTGTCAGGTACTATTATTTCTCAGAAGAACTCATATTTTTTCTAGATTTTCTTCCCCACATTATAATGCCTCCAGCCTCCTCCACCACAGGACACACAGCATAGTATACATGTACGGGCTCTAATCTGGATTAACAGACTAATAGCTCAGTTTAGCAAGTTAAAGGCTCGGAGAATCGTCAACAGGTTTTCACTCTGCACTACAACAAAAGTGCCATTTACCACACCAACTTGTTGATCATTGCTGTCATTCAATTATTATCATTATAATAAAGTTAGTGGTGTCACAGAAGCATTGAATCCAGCTCCATCACTTGGCAGACTTCAGCTGAGGATGCAATGACAGCAAAATGCCACATAAAGCCTTTAAGTGTGGCCTTCTACAGTTACTAATCATAATAAACAATAAACAGTAATAATTCTTACCTTGGTCGTTACTACGTTTTGTTCTCCTCGTATTTAATGGTCTTGCATCCATCCCTGGGCAGCATATGGGTCTCTGTGCCGTTGTAATCCCTCTGCTTCCCGGTGTGTGTGTGTGTGTGTGTGTGTGTGTGTGTGTGTGTGTGTGTGTGTGTGTGTGTGTGTGTGTGTGTGTGTGTGTGTGGATCTTGGGCTAAACATTAAGCGGCTCCATGTTATCAGAGTGATACCTCCGCTGTCACAGGCTGAGGTCGTGAACCAAGGCAGAGGCCCAGGAAGCGAACCTGGACCACCTGAGGAACTAATGTCTGTGTGCAGTATTGATCTCACAGTGACATACAATAGTGTTCAGTAAGTGCACAATGTGTCGATGTGTGTTTTTTGGGGACAAACTTTGAGGTTATCAGTGAACCACAGTAGCTGGGTGTGTCAGGGAAGCTGCTCAGCACTGACTGTGAAATGTCTGCTTACAATGCATCCACAGTTTCTTTCATTTTTTAAATTATTTTATAACAATTTTTAAATTTTGGTTCTCAAGCCACCAGCAGTTGTGTCATATTTCAGACAACAGAATATTTCTACCACTTAAATATTTGAATTAGGACTGTCAATTGATAGTTAATTGCAAATAGATTGCACATTTTTTATCTGTTTAAATGTAACTTGGGGATATTTCTTAAGTATTTAATACTCTTAGCAACATGATGGGTAAATATGCTGCTTTATGCAAATGTATGTATATATTATGAAAATCAACTAATCAAACTATGAGTCTATATGTAGCTGACCTCAGGCCTGGACCGTCATCGTAGCTGAGAAATCTGGAGCAGATTTGATAAGGTGCGCTGAAGTTACAACAACTTCCTGCTTCATGGCGAATCACGCCATGCCACGACAACGCCATTCAACAAAATCTCACAATCTTCACAGTTATGCATCATCAAGGTCTTCAGGCTTTTCTGGCCACGTTTGAGGTGGATCTGTTCTAGGAGGAGATCATTAAAATATAAAGCATGTCATGTCCTGTTGCCAGTAGTTGGGCGCTATGAGTGTGACTCAGTATGGACATGTAAATGTCCTTAGAGCTGGATCCGTATCACACCTGAGAAATCTGAGGCAAAGTAGACTCTTGGTGCCTTCAATGTGGTGGTGTTTATTGTGTTTACTAGTTGGGTCGATCTGAACGTCCCCCTCATGTCGTATTCACGACCTCGTCATCAGGAAGTTTCTGAAAGCTCCGAGTTCGCGACTTGTGACGTGTTTGTGGACGTTGTAAGAAATGGAGGAGCCCATGGAAGTTCATTTATCGCTGCATAATAAGTTAATATTGTTCAGTATATTGTAATTTTAGTCACATATTGTTTTTCTTGGTAATCTTATAATCTGTCTGAGGAAAATGTTGATATTCACAACGACCTCATCTTTCTCCTCTGTCATTATGACTTTACATTTCCTCCATCATGTTACCCACTAGATAGCTTGTTAACTTGTTAGCCTCTGTGGCTTCTAGACAAGGACAGTAACTTTAATATTGCCGTTGCTTAGCAGCGGTGAGCTTCAAAGGGGAGACTGGTGGGGACCCAGAGAACCCATTTACATTCACACATCTGGAGGTCAGAGGTCAACGGACCCTTTTGAAAATGGACGTGACAGTTTTTCCTCATCAAAATTTAGTGTAAGTTCGAAGTGTTATTTAACCTCCTTCACAACAAGCTAGTCTGACCTGGTTGGTACCGATGGATTCATCAGGTTTTCTAGTTTAATGTGATGCCAGTATCGTCACTCTGGCTTTAAAAGTGAGTCCGCTACAACCTTAAAAAAACACAACCTGCTTTAATGTGTTAAAGAATTAGTGGCGTTTAAATAAATTTGTATTAACGACTTATTATCAGGTTAACATTGACAGCCTTTATTTGTATAGAATATTTCAGATTGACCTTAGATCCTGTATTTGTTTGTCTTGTGGAGAACATACTATTTTGATCATTAAAACTCTAAAATTTTAGACTAAACTGATTCAACAGGTTCTTATGGTTATTTATGAATTTACAAATAATACCGGTGAGTAATGTGTTTAAGTTGCAACGTTATTGTAGGTCTGCATGTAGCTTCTCTGTAAATAGTGTCTGTTCGTTTCAGTTATTTAAACACCTAAATGTGGAGTACAGAGATTTATGATCCTTTATAAAAACTGTTATTAGTCATTCACCTGCAATTCTAAAAAGGAATAGCTGGAATGTACTCATTAAACACTAACAGTAAGACTACACAGTTATAAACACATGCACTACCAGCACAGTTTCACACATCCACAGTGTACAGTGTGACCATAAAGAGAGCAGATGTCAGTCCTAACATGGTGCCACCGCTGCGTCCTGTGTTTGTTTTGTGTGTACTCTAATAAAACAGTTCGATGAATGGTGGACCTTTAGATCAGAGTCCAGTGATTCTAGCAAACACACCTTTTAGGGCTGGGAAGAGGGACTACACCGCTGCATGGGAGTCAACGACCATAAAGTTATCAGGCTGACAAAGGTCGGACTCTTCGCACAGCGGTGAGCTGACTCTGTGTGTTGTGCATTGTTACAGACTGAACTGTCACCAAAGAAAATTTGGTTAGGTAAATTAGCTCTCAGAGAGCACAGAGAGCCTTCACTCGTTGCTCTCTTCAAGCCACTTATAAGCAGTGTTGAGTTGGTCCGGTATGGGAAATCAAACAGACCTAAATTACCGGTAGATTAAATTAATTGACGTGAGCTAAGATGAGACGTGATGAGAGAAGAAGAGAAGAAATCAGATTTAATGAGATAACGAGATGTGAGAAGATGGGATGAGATGAGATGAGAGATGATGGGACAGTCAGGCTGCAGTCCAGGTTGTGCTTAGAAAGCTGATAATCAGACTGAATTGCTATTTTTTTTAAATGTAAGGTATAGATTACGACTGTCGCAGTTAATGTAAGAATAGCGCCTTAATGCAAAGTAATTTTAATGCCACTAATTTCTTTAACACAATCAACCTTTTAGAGGTTGTAGCAGGATCAGTTTTAAAGTTAGATCAGAACTCATTGATCTGTTGGACTAGAGTTCTGCCCCTCTCAACTCCCACCACAAAGTTAAACTAAGTTCAAGGAATAAATTGAGTTTGATAATATTTGTGTGATGGTAAAAAAAAAAAAGACCTTTATTGTTCACTAGAGAGTTATTTTGATCTCTGATGGATGAGTAATGATGAGGGTTTCTGAATCTCATAAATTCATGGGATTTATGTTATAATAACATAGAAATGTGAGTGTGTGTCCACATACAGTATTTTTTGTGTCTACATGCATATATATTAATGCAAAAGCATGTTTTTGTTACTGAGCTCATTTTTTAAAATTAATTGTACAATATTTCTGCTTGCAATTATTTTTTCCTAGACTTCTGCTTTCAGAGCTAGTTATTCAATCAATTATTGATAAAACTATTAATAATCTAATGCAGAGGCAATTTTGTAATATGATCAAGAGCAGATATATTTATATAGTCTTACAATTACTACCGGCCCTTTGAGGGGAACCCTGATGCTGATGAGGCCCGGGATGAGTTTGAGACCCCTGGTGTAAATCAGGCTTACTGTCACTGATTTTTATTTTTTTCAATTTTGCCTGAACTTAATATATAAAAACTGTCTATTGTGTGTTAATGTCATAAATCGAGTCACTTCCTGTTTTGCCGTTTTGTTTCCCGGACAACCGAACACGTATTGACCGGGAAGCGGTTTTCCTCACAACACCTGCAGGGGTTGTTTTGATGCTGAGAGGAGAGGAGGAGCCGTGCTAACTGAAGGCTAAATACGTTGTTTTAGTAGATACGTTTTGTTTGGGAGGATCCAGCTGAACTCCTGATGTAGACGCATCAACCGTCTTTCATCCTCATCGTTACGGACATTAACTTTACGACGATGATGGAGATGTCGCGGGGAATTTGCAAAATGGCAAACTGGACTTGAACCGCTGAAGTACAAATCTCCTTCCTCCGGCTGGATTACTTTACCCGAGAAAGACGTGGATTTTTTTTGCTCGCTTCGTCGTCTAAAGGCACGAGGTAAGCTGACAACAAGTGATGTTAACATACAGTATGGGGACTCAATGCAGGATTCAAGGTGGCTCATTAGGGGTTAGCTAGCTCGATGTGGTCCAGCATTGGTTCGTGTTCACTGTAGCTGTCAACAATGTGGTTTACTGGTGTGTTGACTTTTTGTCTCAACTATAACTGTCTAGCTGGATTAGTCTTGAGTTAAAATGAAACGGGATTTAGGAGTTAAGACAAGCACTTCTCCTTGTCTAACATGTTGTAGCATATGTTTACTTCGGCAAACTATCGGCAAAATGTTAGGGTAATATTAAAAACTGTTATAACGTTACATTTGAGCCAAGCTAGCGTAACAAAAAGTAAAACAGTGTTTACTGGTTAAAAGTCAGCTATCTGTTTAGGTAGCTGACTTTTAACCAGTAAACAATAAAACAGTACTTCTTGGTTATAACTTAATTGTTTAGCTAGCTATCTGTTTAGCTAGCTAACTAGCTAAGTTATACTTAGCTGAGTTGTAACTTAGCTATCTGTTTAGCTAGCAACATATAACCAGTAAATATTAAAATAAGTTTTACTGTTTATAACTTATTTAACTCTTTAGCTGGCTAACTGTGTAGCTAGATAATCAGGCAGCCAGCTAAACCGATAGCTAAGTTATACTTAGCTAAGTTATATCTATCTGTTTAGCTTGCTAACTTTTAACCAGTAAACATTAAAACAAGGTTTACTGGCTATAATTTATTAAATTCTTTAGCTAGCTAACTGTTTACCCAGCTAAACAGATAGCTAGGTTACGATTAGCTAACTTACAAGCAGTAAACATTAAAACAACGTTTACTGGTTGTAACTCATTTAACTGTTCAGTTAAACAGTTAGCTAGCTAAACAGATCGCTAAGTTAT
This sequence comes from Pterois miles, assembly GCA_947000775.1. Classification (NCBI taxonomy): domain Eukaryota; kingdom Metazoa; phylum Chordata; class Actinopteri; order Perciformes; family Scorpaenidae; genus Pterois; species Pterois miles. The sequence continues at coordinate 2,619,200 of CAMQGK010000341.1, forward strand.
ACTTAGCTAAGTTATAATGTAGCGATCTGTATTATTAGTATTATCTGTATTATTCACAGGTGAAGTGAATAACGTTGATAATCTCATTACGGTGGCGCCTGGTGGACGGTGGGATATAATTTTTTTGTAAGCAAGTGAACAGTTTGTCCTTGAAGTTGATGTGTTGGAAGCAGAAAAATGGGCAAATGTAATGATGTGAGTGACTTTGACAAGGGCCAAACTGCAGCTCTTGTGGGATGTCCCCAGTCTGCAGTGGTCAGGGCCTACCAAAAGTGGTCCAAGGAAGGAAATCTGGTGAAATGGTGACACGGTCATGGGCGGCCAAGGCTCAGTGATGCACATATATAAAAAAAACCAAAAAAACTCTCATTTACTCTATAGTGACGTGTGGAAAGTGATGCCAGCCTCGCCGTTGATTTTATTGGTAAAGCAGTTATGTGCTGAATAGTTGACATCCATCAGTTGCTGCCCATTGTTGGCGATTTTAAACAATACCCAGGGGACAGTTATCCCTCGAGTCATGACGCATCTATTGTTTTAGGCTTTCAACATTGGCGATGTAGTGTGGCAGTGAAAACTTTCAGCCGATGTTTGATTCCCTTTTTTTCCTGGATGACATGTTTTACTTTGAAATTATTCAGACTGTTTCCTCATGTTGCGGTCGCTGAGTATGACGTCACATCCGTCTCTTTCAAAGCGTAGCTCTACAACCAGCGGATAGTAGCGGGGTTACGCGGAGAGACGCTGGGAAGACATGAAAAACCAGACATATGATATTATTTCGCCATACGTTGAAATGCATTTATATCATGACACTGCTTGTATTACTATTAATAGCATTTTTCTGCTCGGTCACCCTGCTGAGTGCCGACATGTTTTCATGTGACAAATCAGCAATCATTTCTCTAGTATTCACTCCGCTGTTATCTTTTCGCTCCTTGATGTTAACGTGAACATAAACGTTTGAATGGAGCTGGTGCAAACGCGTTAAAAAGTAAACAGAGACGAGCTATATGTATGTGTGTGTTTAAAAACACAACTGCGGTGTGGGTACAGTGAGCTCCAGTGGCGCAATCGGTTAGCGCGCGGTACTTATATGACAGTACATTGTAGAGCAATGCCGAGGTTGTGAGTTCGAGCCTCACCTGGAGCAGTCTTTTGATGTACTGGAAGTTTTTTTTTTTTTACTGAATGTACTTCATTGTATGTCACATATACTAGAAATCCTACTCAGAACGGAGTCGCTGTGGTGTCTCATCGTGACCAAATTAACCTATAACCACAATTAGTACAGATATAGCTTGAAATGTGAACCCAGAAAGACACTCTTACAAATTAATTGCAAGTCAATAGAAATAAAAATTAAAGAAAGATAGTTGGGGATATTGATATTGACAATGCAGTTTAACATATTTCCAGTACCTTGCATGAGCCTGATGTGCTGCACAAAGTTTATAACTGTTGCTATTTTTTAACTCCTGTCCCTACTTTTACATGTACAGTGTAATTAAAATACACAGCTTTCTATATGATGCTAATATAATAAAATACAATTAAATATACATTACACTATACACATAACAAATACGCTAATATACATATACTGTACATCATGGTAATTTACAGCGAATCTTATAAATTTTTACCTTTTTTTAAATGACTTAATATCTGGAGTTGAGTTCATTTGGTTGGTGATGTGTTCCAGAGTTGACAGCCCTTTATGGAGAAAGCTGATTGTCTAAATGTAGGTCTACAGTGTGGTATTTTACAGTTGCCATTCACCAATATGCTATTCGTCATTATTTTCATATATGAAACCCACATTTATTTTAAAACAAAAAAGCCATACGTCATTTATATTAATGTTTTGTGACAAACCTGAAAACATATATTGTAGCAACATGGCATGTCTGATATGACTCGTAGTATTATTTACAGTACAAACTCTTAGATGTACTGTAATTCAACTGTACTGAAAACAGGGGGCAGTATCTCTCCATCTATGCAAAGATCCAGTGTTTGAAATTGTGGTGAAGAGAAACATCACTCATGTACTAACAGTATAGGTTATATGCCTGTAGAAGCTATATATTTATTTGTTGTTAGTATTTCATTGCTGTTTTACTAATATTAAGTAATATTGTGTGATTTATTATTGGAGATGTTTACCATATTTTGAATTTTGACAGTGTTTTCTTTCATTTTCCTGTTTAGTAGCCGGTTATATACTGTAGGTAGGTAGGACCAGCATGCACCTGGGTGGGCTTACGTTTTTTTTTTTTAACAGAACAAGAGAGGCAGCGAGATCCATGTTTTCTTCGTGCTTTGTTTGCTTGCCTCCTTTTGTGGATAAATAAAGCTGAGGAGTTGTAGCTTGTAGCCTCGTAGCATTTATTCACCAACAAATAAACTGTTCACACACTGTCTGCTACAGCTACGTTCACAGCTATAACACCACCAAGAAACCCACACTCACCACCGTCACACACGGCCTGTCGGAAACTCGCTGAAGTTACACTACAGTGGGCACGAAGCCACCGGCAACGCTAGCTGCTGCTAACGTAGTAAAACACATGCATTGTTTGTCAGACAATTGCTATCGTTAATCCGGGTAGACGCACAGCTGACACCGTGGCTGCTACAGTAGCTCTCCTGACGGTGAACTGGAGACAGTGAACGCAGCATCGTGGCTGCCACAGTAGCTGTCCTGACAGTGAACGCAGCATCGTGGCTGCCACAGTAGCTGTCCTGACAGTGAACGCAGCACCGTTGCTGCTACAGTAACTCTCCTGACAGTGAAGGTACCACTGTTGCTGCTTCAGTAACTCTCCTGACAGTGAACGCAGCATCGTGGCTGCCACAGTAGCTGTCCTGACAGTGAACGCAGCATCGTGGCTGCCACAGTAGCTGTCCTGACAGTGAACGCAGCACCGTTGCTGCTACAGTAACTCTCCTGACAGTGAAGGTACCACTGTTGCTGCTTCAGTAACTCTCCTGACAGTGAACGCAGCATCGTGGCTGCCACAGTAGCTGTCCTGACAGTGAACGCAGCATCGTGGCTGCCACAGTAGCTGTCCTGACAGTGAACGCAGCACCGTTGCTGCTACAGTAACTCTCCTGACAGTGAAGGTACCACTGTTGCTGCTTCAGTAACTCTCCTGACAGTGAACGCAGCATCGTGGCTGCCACAGTAGCTGTCCTGACAGTGAACGCAGCATCGTGGCTGCCACAGTAGCTGTCCTGACAGTGAACGCAGCATCGTGGCTGCCACAGTAGCTGTTCTGACAGTGAACACAGCACTGTGGCTGCTACAGTAGCTGTCCTGACAGTGAACGCAGCATCGTGGCTGCCACAGTAGCTGTCCTGACAGTGAACGCAGCATCGTGGCTGCCACAGTAGCTGTTCTGACAGTGAACACAGCACTGTGGCTGCTACAGTAACTCTCCTGACAGTGAACTGTTGACTGAGTTGACTGTTGTGCTCATATACTGCAGCTGGTTCATCGCTGCATGTGCAAATCTTATCGGTTACGGAGGGTTGGTCATCGCTTAAGAATTTTTTTCAAAATTAGCATCCCTAATGGATATCAAAACTCTTAACATGCACCAAAATAATCTCTGAAGAAGACAGCGCGTTACAGATATTCAGATGTAAATTTCCCCACTGTGGGACTAATAAAGGAATATCTTATCTTATCTTATCTTATCAAGATCTTTGTAATGTAAATCTGACATAGTCAATGCTCAGTCTCTCCACACTTTCCACACTGTTTCTTTTCTGGCTTCATATTGTTTCCACAAGACTCAGTTTTACCCTGGGGCCAATTTATTCAGTTAAAAACTAAAGCACAATGTCAAATTCAGCTCATGGAACATGGAATGATTTATTCATCATTATTTTCATTTTTGAAACCCACTTTTTTTTAACAAAAAAGTCATATTATATGTCATTCATATTAATGTTTTGTGACATCAGTAATAAAGTGGCATGTAAGATATCGTATGACTCCTGGTATTCTTTACAGTAGAAACTCTAAGATGTATTTCAGCTGTACTGAAAACAGGGGCAGTATCTCTCCATCTGTGCAAAGACTCAGTGTTTGAGAGTGTGGTGAAAAGACGTCACTCATGTACTTACAGTATATGTCATATACTGATTTCATATATACATCATAAAATAATCATTTACCGATAGTGTAAAATGGATATTAACGCTGTGGATATCAAATCCTACATCTTGCATTATGTGTGATGCCCAAAAATAATATTTGAAGAAAATAATTCTTCAAGTCATTCAAGATATTTGTATGTTTTTATTGTAAATTTTATATAGTCAAGGTTCAGCCACTCCGTGTCTGCTTCTTTTCTGACTTCAAACTGTTTCCAGGAGACTCAATTTACTTATTTTCAGCATTAGGTTAAATTTGTCTTATTTAACTTGGTTTCAACCATTTTCATGATAGTGATTAGATCATGAGTCAGTGTGAGAGAAAATAGTGTTCAGTAACTTAGAGACTTGACATGACACATTGCTGTTCTACCGCTAGGTGTCGTTGTTGTCCACAGTTTGGGTATGCTGGTGTTTTTTTTATTTTTTTTTTTTTTTTTTTTTTTTATAATTTTCTGATGCAAATGTGGCTGCTTAAATCTGACTGGCTGTGTCTGCTGTTTGAATGAAAACAGTTGGTCCGACTTTGCTCTTCCCACTTCTGCTCTCTACGTATTCAGTGTGTGTTTGTGTGTGTTTGTTTGTGTGTGTGTGTGTGTGTGTGTGTGTGTGTGTGTGTGTGTGTGCATGCTCTCATCTCTTACACATGCAGTTACATTTTACACAAGCCAACTTTATTATCTAGCGGGAACTGCCGCGAGACCTGCACATATGGATGTCTGAATGATTTCTTTCATGTCTGTTGATGAAAATGTGCCTTTTGGGGCATCTGGTTGCTCTTGCATATATACAAGTTAAATACGTACAAGTCATTTTCTTCTTGCCGTGATCTTGCTGCTCCTGAGTATCTCAACAGGCATATTGAGATACTCAGGAGCAGCTCAGAAGGGGAGTTGTGGGGATATGAATGGTATTATTTCTGCATGAATGGAAGGATATGATTTAATGCAAACCTCAATTCATCACACACAGTCTCAAGTCCAAGGTGGATGCGTCAGTTGCATGTCATTGACTGTCATAAGCTCAGGAACAGGGCTAATGTAGAAAACATGGTCTGCTTGGAGACTTCAACTTGCTCCATAATGATTACTTGGGGCCAGCTGCAGTGTGCATGAGGTCACCGTTGTGCAAAAAAGTCAGCATGTGAGCATGAATGAGTATATAAGAATATTAGTTTGTGTGCAGAGTACTCCATTACTCACTGAAGTAAGGAGTAATTACTTAAATGTTAGATGGTTAAAGCTCACACTCAGGATACAACTGTCTCATCTGATCTAACAGACACACTTTGTTATTACTGTCCCTATCATTGCCGTAGCATACTTGTTGTTTGTATAAACATTTGCAGGAGTCTTTTCATTCTGTCAGTGTTATCCTTTCTCTTCCTCCTCCTCCTCCTCCTCCTCCTCGTCCTACTCCTCCTCCCATAGCCAATTCCTCCCTCTTCACATCACTTGGCTCCCAGCATGATCATAAGATGTGCTGTATTTCTAGGCCTTAGAAAGTGCAGTCAGAGTAAAATGGTGAGTGAAGTATGAATTATATCAATGATTACAGCATCAGATGTCATTAGATGAGAGGAACTGTGATGCAGAAAAACAGAATGGTAAAGCTCAATTCGAAGTCATTTTAAATTAAAACTCTCAGTTATCATAGTGTATACAAAAGTGTTAGCACTGAGCCCACTGTGACATAGAAAGTGCAAACATTTTACCATAGAGGGCCTATTCTCTCTCAAAATAGTGCATGTTTAAATGTTTTCAGGTGTCATCACGGAGCGGGTGCACTAGTTGGTGTTTGGCTGTAGTCTTTGTGATGTGTTCAGTTACAACTTTTTGGCCAAGACACAGGTGATATGACTAGATGCAACAGTCACGTTTTCTCGCTGCCAGGTCTTTGTGGTCGGTTTGGTGTGTTTGGTCCTTTACAGCGTATGCTACAGTGTTCGCATAGAGTCAATTGTCTGTCGGTGTGGTGTTTTCAAAATGTCAGCTATCTCTCAAAGCATATGCTAAAGTGTTAGCATGGGGTCTTCTGTTCTGTTAATGTAGTCAGAGACATTAGCATGCAGTTATCGCAAGTGTGAGTGTGTGCTAAAGTGGTAGCATGGTGTTTGTTCACTCTCAACATAGGCTATGTTACAATATTAATGTGCAGTTGACAGTCTGTGAAAGTAGTGACAGTGTAAGTGTTAGCGCAGACTGCAGAGAGAGCATACTGTCTCTTAGATCATATGCTGAAGTGTTAGCATGGAGTCTCCTGTCTGTCTAAGACTATCTAGTCAGACATTAGCATTAGGGTTGACGGTGTCTCAACAGAGTGTATGCTAAAGTGTTAGCATGGAGTCTGTTCTCTCTCAACATCATGTATTCTAAAATATTATTGTGCAGTTTACTGTTTGTGAATTTATTGAGAGCAACAAGACCACAGAGAGAGCATACTTTCTCTCAATATAGCATTTGTTAAAGTGTTAACATGGAGCCTTGACTCGATTAGTCTATGCTAAATCTTCTAGCACTACGGCTACATTAATGCTCTTTTCCCTTAACAAGCCAACCTACCAAAACCAAAACTTCATGTGCCATGAATTTTTCCAAATCATGTTTTGTCTCAAATCCAAACAATATCTTGATGACATTGTTTCCTCATATAAAATGTAACAGGGCAGTGCACGGTGTACCAACAGCAGTGTACTAGTATACAACTTATTCTAAACTTTTGTCTCCGTTATGTCAGAACAACCTGTGCAGTATTATTATGTCAGGGTTGTTAGTGTTTATACAGTAAGGTTCATATCAACCAACACATTCCTCACATTCTTGAGCTGTACAATAGCTTTGCTTTGTTTTAATATACAGCCTGCTGATCCATTTATTCTCATGGACAGGAGTATTTGGTGTGTGTGTGAGTATTAGTGATAGTGTAAATAAAGAGAGAAAGTGTGATGAGACAGTGGGAAAGGGAGAGTGTGTGCTGAAGATGACAAAGAACCACACAATCTCTGTGTGTGATGAAGGAGAATAAGCTGAACCTGACGGCACCATAACTGCGAGTTGGTAGTTGTTGTGGCATGGACCATTCTCACACTGTATCTCTGTCCTGATCTGGCCTGCAGCACCAAGCAGCCGCTCATTATCCAGTCATGTTCATGCACACACACAATCTTTCACGCTTAAAATATCACATCTACCACCAATACTTTTATTTGATAAATGGTAATTGTACTTGTCATGAATGCAAACCACCAGTGGTTATAATGAAGCCTTTATTTACCTATTAAAGGTCCAGTGTGTAACGTTTCAGGAGATCTATTAGCAGAAATATTTTCATTAGTCTCTAATAGGGATGTGAATAAGTAATCATTTAACTGACATTAAACATTTTAACCAATTGAGGCAGGTAAAATGGTTAAAACAAATATTAATAATTAATTAAAAAACTGAGAAAAACTCAGAGGAGCGGCTCTTCCAGCTGAGGAGTTGTAGCTTGTAGCCTCGTAGCATTTATCCACCGACAAACAAACTGTAGACACACTGTCTGCTACAGCTACGTTCACAGCTATAACGCCACCAACAAACACACACCTACTGCTGCCACACACACATGATCTGTCGGAAACTAGCCATTACGCCGGGCAGACACACAGCTGACAACCTGCTAAATTAAACTAAATGTGTGGTGGAGACTTTTACTGGGAAAGTGGCTGCATGTCCATGACACTATAACGCAGTACCGTGGCTGCTACAGTAACTCTGCTGACGGTGAACTGGAGAAAGTGAATGCAGCACCGTGGCTGCTACAGTAACTCTGCTGACGGTGAACTGGAGACAGTGAACGCAGCACCGTGGCTGCTACAGTAACTCTGCTGACGGTGAACTGGAGACAGTGAACGCAGCACCATGGCTGCTACAGTAACTCCCTGATGGTGAACTGACTCAGGTGTCTGTTGTGCTCATCACACCACACCGCTGCATGCAAGACACAAATCTTGTCAGTTAATAATTAATAATTGGTTAACAGACACCACAGATGTGTAGTAGTTCTGTTTATACCGTCCACTCAGAGAACATGCTCCACTCGTGCAGTAGACCGCTATGGTACCTCTTGTAGCATGGTGCCTGTGCAGACACAACAAATAGCTGGTACACGAACACAGAGCCTCTGTGTAAATCCTCTGATGACGAAACTTGCGTCATGCGGACCTTCGCGGAAGGTATAACTTTGGCTTAAGACTACCAACTTTAGCTTAATTGCTTCCCACAAGAGCATGTTGTGTAAAAAGTTTTTTGGGAGGATATACGTGCATCAACATACCCTCAAAACTTAGCAAAACCACAGATTTTACAGTGACTGTTGAGAGGCTGACCCACAATCTCAAGCTCTAATGTGTTATTTCAGTGTTTTGAAAGGCATCCTCCAACAGTACATTAAGATCTTTAGATCCAAGTCCGCCCCGACCTGTTACTAACCACACAGCTATGTGTCACAAGTTATAATTCACATCTGCCTTTGGTTAGCGCTATCTAGCTGCTTGCAAGCTCCCAGGCCCAGCTGTTATGTATTGCGGCCCGTAGGCTCTACTCATTACGTGTGAAGGTATAATTATTATCATTATTGTTTCGTTTTTTTCCCCCTTCCACTGCTTGCTGAAGCCTCGAGCGACTTCACTGATGAAGCGCCTGTCAAGTTGCCAAAAGGAAGTGATGTCATTTTGTCTGGATGCACACCAGCAAACTTTGAGGTCAAAGGTGTGTCTTGCCAGAAGGGTGTGTGTGTGTGTGTGTGTGTGTGTGTGTGTGTGTGTGTGTTGTGTGTGTGTGTGTGTGTTGGACATATAACCTACGGGCGAATGAGTAGTGATAATGTTTTGTTCCCAGGAAGCCAATTATGTGACTGTTCTTCATGGGAAGTGTGTGAAGCTCTGGGGTCATCCAGTGAAAAATTCCCAGATGTGCCATTTACATTCTTTTAACCTCCACTTTCTAACCTGTGAACATCTCTCACACTTGATGATCATTATCATCTTGGATGTAAGTGGTCTGGATAGCATCGTGTGGGTGTTCCCCACCTCAGATAAAGAACAGCACACAGCTTTTCTTTGGGAACCATCCCGGATCAGCTCTCATGCAGACAGGGCCTGATCAGCCAATATGACTGTGGCTGATACAAGGTGATTCACTTTATGCTGCATATTTGTAGTGCAACGGTTGGAGAAGCAGTTGTTAGCAAGTCCTGACAAATACACCAACAATCAAAAACATCAAATCTCATTGGCGGTCCAGGAAGTGCAGTTTGAACAACATATCCAAGATTTTTAAGGCTTATCAGATGCCAGATGTCTACAGCAGTTTATGATACTATGAGACAATAGTTTTTAACTCACTTGACATGGATTTTATGTTCACTGTCTCTAGTTCACCGTCAGGATAGTTACCGTAGTAGCCACAATGCTGCATTCACTGTCTCCACTTCACCGTCAGGAGCGTTAATATAGCAGCCACAATGCTGCATTCACTGTCTCCACTTCACCGTCAGGAGCGTTACTATAGCAGCCACGGTGCTGCATGTAGTGTCGTGGACATGCATTTACTTTCCCACCTCATGTAGTTTAGTTTAGCAGGTTGTCAGCTGTGTGTCTGCCTGGATTAACAATAGCAGTTGTCAATAAACAGTGTGTGTGTTTGTGCTATGTTAGCAGCTGCTAGCTGATAGCGTTGCCGGTGGCTTCGTGCCTGCGTAACTTCAGTGAGTTTCTGATAGACAGTGTGTGTGTTGTGGTGGTGAGTGTGGGTTTGTTGGTGGCATTATAGCTGTTCATAAGCAAAACACTAACGAAATGGGGGCAGCAGTAGCTCAGTCTGTAGGGAGTTGGCTTGGGAATTGGAGGGTCACCGGTTCAAGTCCCGACATGGACCAAGAACTGAGTGTGAACTGGTAGCTGGAGAGATAAGATAAGATAAGATAAGATAAGATAAGATATTCCTTTATTGGTCCCACAGTGGAGAAATTCACAGGTGGTGCCAGTTTACCTCTTGGGCACTGCTGAGGTGCCCCTGAGCAAGGCACCAAACCCCCAACTGCTCGGGGCGCTTGTCAGGAGCAGCCCCCTCACTCTGACATCTCTCCATTGATGCATGTAATATATAGCTTCTACAGGCATATAACCGATACTGTTAGTACATGAGTGACATTTCTCTTCACCACACTTCCAAACACAGAGCCAACTTCCTGTATCTGCTCCGGCTCTCTTAATGTGGACCAGCTTTTCTCCTTAAAGTAACGAGCTGCTACACTGAGTTTTTCTCAGCTTTTTAATTGATTATTAATATTTCTTTTAAATGTTTAACTGACAGCGTTAATCGTTTAAAATGCTTAATGTTGGTTAAACGGTTAATTATTAACATCCCTACTAACAATACATGCTGAAATATTGTAGTTCAAAGGGTAAATAAAGGCTCGCTTTCCAAATCTAAGTCTATGAGAAAAAGTCATTTTGGGCTCAATGGCATCACGTGATGGACACAGAAGTTGCAGCACCACCGTTTGGCAACTACAAAAATTGGGATCAATGACCGGCACTTTTCTTGGGAGTTTGGTCTGACCTCTCCGGTCAAACTTTCATTGCTGGGCCACCAAGCGCCACGCACACCAGCTGTGACCGCTTCGTCCTCCATGCAGCGACTGCCTCAAAGCTTTTCGCTTTGACATGAAATACTCCATAATCGTCTTGTCTATGAACTCTCTCATCCTGTGTGTAAAATCTTGACCCTACGGAGCAGACACTTTCAGTTTGTAGCGTCCATCATCCAACTATTTATTGATAGCACGGCACTGATGAGCAAAAATGAACTAAATGAGTTTTATTTCCTTTAAATTAAGCAAAACAACAGTGTGGGCGGTGGGCAAGTAATGTAATCAGTGTGTTCCCAACCACCATAAAACACGGGTAACACCGACTGCTGTGGCCAGCCAAGCCAACAGTCTTTTTCATACAGGTTTGCTTTGTCAAGTTCTACAGACGCTAAAAATAAATGAAAGGTTGCTGGTTACTGAAATGTGTTGTGCGTTCTCTCTCAGGAGTAATGAAAAGTGAGCACAGCAGCAGGTGGCAGCTAGAAACGTGTGCAGTTTTCCAAGTTTTATGTGTACCGAACTCTGTGCTGAGCCTGAGGAGCCAGATGCACTTAAGAAGTGGAGTGTCTACGAGTGTGTGTGTGTTTGTGTGTGTTTGTGTGTGTGTGTGTGTGTGTGTGTGTGTGTGTGTGTGTGTGTGTGTGTGTGTGTGTGTGTGTGTGTGTGTGTGTGTGTGTGTGTGTGTGCCGAGGACAAGGGTGTGTGAGGCCAGTTGGCTGTCTTCCCCGCTGCACCTCCTTAACCTAATTAAACATCCCTCCAACAGCCTGGCTTCTTTGCCAAGTCCAATCACACACACATACAGTACACACATGCACTCTCTTCCTGGAAATTACAGTGGATTTAAAGGATTTGCAGCACTTCACTCTTCATTTATGGACTCTTGGGTCAGATACGCAACATGTTATATGAATCAGTACTTGTAGGTGTGCATGAATGTACTCATTCCCTTGTTTTATATCCAGGAAACTTGTACTTGAAACTTTAAAACAAACTATTGCAGCGTCCCATAACTTCCAGGAGAGTTGGCCTCCTTCATTTCTGCTGCTTCCTATATCTTCCCAAGCTGAGGCTTTCATTTGTCAAAGGGAAAAAAGCAGCACAGGGAGTATTATCATCCCAGCCAGAGATTTAGTTTGTATCCCAGCCCCCGCCCCGCTCCCCTGGCCCAGGATTCAGGCCTGGCGGGGCCCGGTGAACGACCACATCCTCTACAAACGCGCCTGCCCATCCAGATAGATGTCACGAATAATGTGGGGAGCGCTGGGAGTGTTTGATTTATGTGTGCGCAGAGCACTCTGGAAGAAGAAGAGTGTGTGACCTGATGGAGGGCCAGGATCCCTGAAAGGGTCCTTACTGAGAGTCTGAGCCAAACAGCATTCTTGGCTGGACTGACCTGAACTTGTCACAGAAAGAGAAAAGAAAGTTTTTTACGCTGTTAGCACCCATCTGTCTAGCTTTTCCAGTTGTCTCTTGAACAGTTTGCATGTGCAGATAAACACAAGTATCTAGATCTGACCGTTCTTTTAAACATCTGCTTCGTAAACACGCACACATGTGCTTCCCTGTGGTCGCCATGACTTGTGTATTTCCTGCTTTGTTGCTACGACAAACATCATAATCTTCGTTTTGGCGTGAGCCAGGTGCATTTCATAAATCCTCCAAATACTTAATATGGACTCAATGATTTATAATGCGTCCATTGTGTCTGTTTTGCTCGCTCTGTAACAATCACAGCGTGAGTCAGATGTGGATGGTATAACTAACAGGGCGATGACCTTTGATAGAGGAAGCGGACTGTCTGATCCTGTGCCAGTGTGACTGTGTGCTCTACCTGCTGGGCCAACTCAGCGTCACGGCGGCCGGAAAAGGAGGAAGGACGTCTGATTAGCGTGTTTTTGTATTTAGTGTGTGTGCGACAGAATGTGTGCATGTGTATTTACTGGTGTATGAGTGTTTGCGAAGACGCTTGGCATGTCTGAGCATGTTTTAACACGTTTTTATGAATGAATCTGTTTTTTTCTCCCATGTTTACATGTATTTCTGCATGTTTCTGTATTTAAAAATATCAGCATAACTTTTTTGATAATGAAGTTTGTCATTTAGTGCAATGTTTGAGCCAGGATTATGGGATAATTGGGTGTGGGGATGATGTAGAGACTGGGTATTTGATGTTTTAAGAGGGGCATTGCTGTAATAGTGCCCTTTGGCTCAACCCCCGTGTGTAACTTAATCAATGCTAAATGCAAAATTACAGGCAATGGCCCATATTCCCCCCTTTCTCTGTCTTATGTGTTCTGCACATGCCTGTATCAGCCTCTCATGAAGCAGTGTGTGTGTGTGTGTGTGTGTGTGTGTGTGTGTGTGTGTGTGTGTGTGTGTGTGTGTGTGTCTGTGCGTGTGCGTGCATTAGTCCCGGGTGTTGCGTGGATCTGTCGGCGCCCAGCCTATCGCTCCCCGTTGGCACATGAAGGGCGGTATGGTGGCTGGGGGCTGGGAGCTGCTGACATGACCGCCCAGTTCAAAGAGATGGAGCAGGAGATGCAGGCAGAGAGCGAACAGAGCGGCCTTTATACTCACCTTGGCTGAGCCTGGGAAAACTCTGCAGCCCCCCTCGTGTTCGCCTGTGGTTACAGGCAGGGAGGCAAGTGGACTTACAGGTGCTGTATAGTGCTGGTCAGGCTGCGTGACTCTGTGATCTGTCGAAAAAAAAAAATGAACAATATCCTGTGTATTTCAATGAGAGCTGAGGGCTGATGGATGTCACAGAGTGTAGTGTAGTGTGTGAAAATATCACAAGCAGAACGTAGAAAAAGTGATGTCGGTACTACTACCTCGCCATCTGACCTCTGACCTTCATCCATGCCAGTATGTTTGGTGCTAGTTCACATCATGGTTAGGCTTTAAATGAGTAAACTAAGTAAAATATGTACATTTACAATGTAAACACAGAAAAGGCATCACAGACATCACTAAATAACTCAATAACACAAACACTCATATCCTGGTTGAAAGTCCTGTGTTTGTTGGACCTGCCCACCTCCACTCCTGCCCATCATAGAGAAGCAAAGTCCTGCACCTTCTGGTGGACACCAAAGGGCCTTATTTTGAAAAAAATATTTTTCAAAATACAAAAATTTTTTTGATCCTGTTTAAATTGTGCCGTGAATCACACAGATGATGTTTGTCAATTTAAAAGATAATTTTGCAAGTCAAGAAAGTCGCAGTTTGTTGTAAAACTAAAAATATATAATTCGATAAGTGACGTCTCCCCCTCTCTCTCTCTCTCTCTCTCTCTCTGAAGCTACGATGCCTGTGTGTTTCCTGCTGGGATGAACTCACACCAGCAACAGGTCTGATCCTTCTTTCACACCAGGGGTCGCTGGATAAAACACATCAGGTCAGATAACGTGTCATTTGTACGTCTAACATTGCTAGGTTAGCGAGCTAGCTAGTGTTGGTGACGTATATTGTGTGAGCCAAGAGATGTAGATCACTGAGCGGTTCCACACAAACTAAATGTTACTACGACAAACCTATGAAAAACATCATATGTTTGATTCATGGCCCAATTAAAACACATCAAATTTGTATCTCACCGCTGACTACAGTACATATTTTTTCCAAAATAAGTTCCTATGGGGTCCACCGGAAGGGGAAGGACTTTGTCTCTGAATATACAGTCTTTCTCACCTACTATACCGCCTCGCTAGCGATGAGTGTATCACATTGACGTGGATGCATTTACATTACCATCACTACTGACTACATGGTGTAGTTGGGGGCGGCAGTAGCTCAGTCTGTAGGGAGTTGGCTTGGGAACTGTAGGGTCACCGGTTCAAGTCCCTACATGGACCAAGAGCTGAGTGTGAACTGGTAGCTGGAGAGGTGCCAGTTTACCTCTTGGGCACTGCCGAGGTGCCCCTGAGCAAGGCACCAAACCCCCAACTGCTCGGGGCGCTTGTCAGGAGCAGCCCCCTCACTCTGACATCTCTCCATTGTTGCATGTATATGGGTCCTGTATGTGCATGTGTGTGTTAACAACAGAGTGTAAATTGAATTTCCCCTAGTGGGACTAATAAGGTTGATTATTTGTATTTATGTATTTATTTATAAAATGACATGCCAAAAGCAAGAATTGCTTTGTTTTTGCATGCAAAATAATTTACAAGATATATACCATACACCATTTGGTGAGACAATGTTCAGTGTTACAGTGTATATAATAGGACAATGGTATATGTTTACCCTTTTTTCATATTGACATGTCTGGAAATATAATATAAAAGCTCAGTAGATATAAATGGAAACACAGGCTCCTCACTGCCCTAATCTTTCTCCAACCCATTATACCTACCTACCCATTATCCTCTTACGACGGTTTGTATATCTTACGAAACGTTATTCCTTATTTTTCATGCATTTTCCTACACATTTTAAGCAACACATGTCAATTTTAGCTTGTGACATACATACAGTCTTTTCAAAATGAACTCCTGTCTTCACAGGAAACAACTTGGTTAGATTTATGCAACAAAACTACTTAGGTTTAGGAAAAGATCATGGATCTGGTTATAATAACTTGTGGGGTAACTTAAGTAAAGAATAATGTGACAAATGATTGATGATTGATGATTGAAATGAGTGTTTTTTGATCCACCCATCCACCATGACGTCCTCCGTACGCTGTTTTGTCGATCTTTAAACTTCCTGGTTCACAATTACGTGGATTACATATGATCCCACTGGTTTATTCCAGTGGCTCTCTATGTAGCACCATTCTTCTCTGTCCTACATACAGGCTGGCTATCACCTCCACGTTTGGTGTTTATAACCTGCAGCCCATGCAGTCACACCTGGCTGTACTGTTGATACTGTTATACTTGCAGCTCCGCCATCCTGCCGTGCCCTAAAGCTGAAGTACAACCATCCTCCCCCCAGCCAGCCACACTCAAATTACCCTCCAGGATCTTTATTTTTCCTATATTTTCTAACTCGTATTTTTATGACACCCTCCTTAGGGCTGACTATGATAACACTTGTTGCTGGAGCGGCCTTACGTGTTTATTGGCAGGGCCAGGCAGGTGTCACTCAGCAGGCCCTTGCTGTTTTATTAATAGTGTTTTATGTTTCGCCGCAGACGGCTATGAATGTGGCTATTCAGCGGAGGGTGCGAGGAAGGGCTGGAGAGTAAAGGGAAAGGAAGCTGTGTGTTTTGTATGGACTGGCTAAGGTAGGCTGGTATGCTGTGCTGGTGTCTGATTTGAGCGATCGAGGGGGGTGCCGGTTGTTTGTGTGTGAGTGTAAAGGGAGGGGAGAGGCTGACATCACTCCTTCCAGTGCTGAGGGGGTTGTTATTGTTGCTGTTCTCGGCTTGGAGGTGCTGGAGCTACAGCAAACATTTCTATGAAACTTCACATCACAGGAGCTCTGTCATTTCCTACTGTAGGAACACACACACACGCACACACACACACACACACACACACACACACACACAGATAACTACACTGACAGAAACGCTCATATGCTACGATCCGTTCACGCTGACTGGCATGCACATTCTCACACATAAAAAAAACACCACACACACACACACACACACACACACACACACACACACACACACACACACACAGCAGCCGATAATTTCCAGTTTAATTACAGAGCACAGGGCTGACACTGCTGCATTATCACTCCTGGTGAAACCTCCAATTATGGCTCAACATCAGCTGTAAATCTGCCCGTATTAATAAGGTAAAGCAGAGCTGGGGGGGGTTACAACTCTGTGTGTGTGTGTGTGCCTGCGTGTGTGTGTGTGTGTGTGTGTGTGTGTGTGTGTGTGTGTGTGTGTGCCTGCGTGTGTGCGTGTGTGTGTGTGTGTGCATGGGTGCAGCACAAAGAGGCACATGCTTGCACATGTTGCCCAGACTCGGGGCTTAAACACATTAGTCTGCATGCAAAGAACATGCTTTCAGGGGAAATTTATGAAGGCTGACAGCACAGTGCGGGCGAAGCAGTCATTTTCACTGAACAGAGTTTAAAGGTGCAATCTGGAATTTATTTGACCATCCACACGAGTTTGACTTTGAGAAATAGCTGATGGGAAATAAGCCTTCTTTAAAACTTTGTTAAGCTATAGTAACTTGATGCAAATGTTAGGCATATGAACAAACCTTTGATGCACTTTCTTGTTTTGGCCTCATATGAGAAGAAGTGTATTTACAGTAGTGTGGGCAATGTGGAAACCAGAGGATTATTTTAGATTTACCTGTTTAACACAATCTACACAGGGCTTAAATGTGTTAAAGTTGATATCAAGAGCATTAATATAGCAGAAAACAACAATTTTCTGTGTAAAGATACAGAGTAATGTCTACCTGAGCAGAGAATGAAGTCGCTCTACCTCTGTGTTGTAATTAGAGCGTCTCTTTGCCTTGTTGACAACGCCGGGCCGGCTGCATGTGGCCACCGCTCTGCACTGCTCTTACACGGCGGTTACAGCTGATCACGCCATTTCGACAGATGCCATCGTCGCAGGTTAACACTGTTATCTCTGTAGGCACTCTCACCGTTGTTTTCACCGTTACCACTGTTTGCACCTTTGGCTGCAGGATTGCTACAGCCATGTTGAGAACCGCTGAGAGGCAATACAAATGCTCCCAATCTCGTAATTAGCACTTTTAATCCTTTCCTTTAAGACTTACAATGAGATTTAGAGGATATTTGATTTTAAAGCTACAATGAATAATTGCTAAGTTGTCAACTATTAAATAATTCAGCAGCTTTTGATAACTGGCTAATTTGTTTGAGTCATTTTTTTAAAGAAAAGGAAGTCTGATTGCAGCTTCTTAAATGTGAACATTTTCTGGTTTCTTTCCTCTTCTATGACAGTAAACTGAATGTCTTTGAGTTGTGGACAAAATGAGACATTTGAGGACGTCATGTTGGTCTTTGAGGAAACACTGATCAACATTTTTCATCATTCTGACATTTTAATTCAGAAAATAATCAACAGATTAATCGGCAATGAAAATAAGTGTTACCTGCAGTCTTTGAAATAATGCAGAGTAGGGCTGAACGATTGCATTTGCCATAATATTGCGTTATGATAAAACATGATTTTCTAACTGCAAAGGCTGCGATTACACTCTGGTCATGTGACACGCTAGAGTGGCGTAGTCGGCAGAGGAAGCATCCACTTAGCACACTATGCTGTACCTTAAGATAAGATAAGATAAGATGAACCTTTATTAATCCCTGTAGGGAAATTCAGTTTTACACTCTTGTTAATTTCACACAGTACACATACCTGCATTAATGGAGAGATGTCAGAGTGAGGGGGCTGCTCCTGTCAAGCGCCCCGAGCAGTTGGGGGTTTGGTGCCTTGCTCAGGGGCACCTCGGCAGTGCCCTTCAGCTGTTATACAGCGGCCTCAGGCTCAAGCTCAACAGAACCTGACACTGAGGAAACTTTAGTGTCAAAGAGGAACATTATGTCAGTTGTGTGGAACTATTTCGGTTTTAACAAAGAAGATGCTGCACAGCAAAACCGCAAAACCTGCCTTGATACTGCTGCTACCTCATGGGTCAACACTACTAACCTGTATCACCGCAAAGCCATGTACCGTAGCTGCATGGCTAAAATGCCGACCACCAGTGCGTCAAGTAACCAAATACCACCCAACAAGTAACGTGGTGAAGCTGTACATCGGAGCCCTATCAGAGCCTTATAGTGCGTTTTGTTAATGAAGACTTTGACGTCAAAGCTCGCTGGCTTCAAACATGTACTTTACTTGTGTGATTTGTTACTGACTTTCATCATAATGTTTGTCAGTGATTTGTTGTCATGATAATTATTATGTTATGTATATTATTATGCTTACAAGGCTAGAAATTCAACAAAGCAGTCAACTGTGATTGGAGTAGATTAATAAAATATATCATTCATATCAATTCATGCATCAACTAATTTCATCATAACATAGAGGCCTGGCCTACAAGAAAGAGCAGTTTATGTTTAATCTGTCTAATATAATATTGTGTTGATCATACTACAGAATGATTTATTGTTGTAAATCTCAATCGCAATAATGGTAAAAAAAAAAAGGTTATTTTCCAATAACGTTCAGCCCTAATGCAGAGAAACAATATATTCACATAAAGTAAAAATGACGCTGTGCCTGTGAATCTTTTTCCATCATTTCTGACTGTGTGGGTT
The DNA here is from genome assembly GCA_947000775.1 of Pterois miles. Classification (NCBI taxonomy): domain Eukaryota; kingdom Metazoa; phylum Chordata; class Actinopteri; order Perciformes; family Scorpaenidae; genus Pterois; species Pterois miles. Next base: position 2,638,220 of record CAMQGK010000341.1, read on the forward strand.
ATATCCAAAGGAATGAAAACATTTCCTCTTCCTTTCCATTCCAGTTAGGAATGAAAACATGGACTTCACCCCCCTTCCTTCTGTCTGGCTGTCCGTCAGTCTGTCAGTCTGTGGGGGGGTGTATATACTCAGTGCCCAGGGTGGAGATTAGGTCTGGTATTAATGGGATGTCCCTTGCTGCATGTCCCCCCTCCGCTCCCTCACATTCCACTGTCCCAAACATACACTCACATACACGGCCTCATGTGACCCCTCTCTACCCTGCCCCACTTCAACATACACATGTACACACAACCACACACACACATTCCCCCTTTGGCAATGCTTCACTCCCTCCCTCCCTCACCTACCCGGGCCTTTGGACATCAGAGCAGGCCTCCCCAATCCCCCTTTAGCAAGCAACCAGACCTGTTAAACCAACAGACAGCCAGGTCTATTGTCCCACAGCTTGATCTGGAGTGTGCGTGTTGGTTTGGCCTGGACGGTAGGTTAGGATAAGGTTTGGACAGCACTGGATCCCCTCTAATCCCAAAAAAGCAGAAGTAAAGCCGAGTCCAGGACCTCCGGCGCTTTCAGTGATACACCCTTCTTCACCTGGAAACACACACATACAAATGTGCGTACACTTGGGAATAATTAACCGTTTAACTGGTAACCGACATTAAGCATTTTTAACCGATTAACGCCATTGGTTGAAACGGTTAAAATAAATATTAATAATTAATTAAAAAGCTGAGTAAAACATTTAAGGAGAAAAGCTGGTCCACCTTAAGAGAGAGCTGGCGCAGATACAGGAAGTTGGCTCTGGACTTCCAGCTGAGGAGTTGTAGCTTGTAGCCTCGTAGCATTTACTCATCTCCTGCTGTACGAGTAGATCATTTGCGATGTAAAGCTCAGTATACGGTCCGATCACACTGTCTGTATGGGTCACAGTAATGCTAACAAGGCAGAAACATGCTGCCTTGATCATCTGTGCGATCCTGTCTGATGAAACGTCTAAAAAAAGAGGCAGAGGCGTAAAGTTATATGGACTCGCTGTGGCGAGGAAGATGTGGACAGTATGGCTCGTCTACTTTGCAGACAGAATTGGAGGTAAGCTATGTTTCACCAGCTACATCTGTTGTAGCCTACATTGTTATCTTGATAGCTGCGCTGTATTACCTAAAAGCCTTCAGTTTGACGTTAATCCGTTTTAAATACATACTCATCTGTGACGCTGACCATTTACTTAAGTTACTACGAGCAACCACGGGCGCTTTTGGCTGAAAGTCACCAGTTTACACGGTTCGCAGACACTTAGTCATGATGACGACTAATGCCGGCGCCGCTAGATCACAGAACACACAAAGTGGCCGCTGGGTTCGTCTATTTTTAACCATAAAGCCAGGTCCAATTTTAAGACATATCACTCAGTATGTTATAAAACAGTATTACTCCAACTTTTAAAAAGATGTGGCCAACCAAAGAATGCGCTTTAACACCAAAAAGAAAACTATTATTCATTCTGGGCAAACAGAGAGTCATTTCCACTGTATGACATTCCTTCTGTAGTGATTATTTCCCACACTTTTAGTACTTTCAGGCTTCCCGTTGCCATACATAATACGTGATGCGCTTTCTAATGCCTGTACATTCAAAACTTATATATCGCCCCCAGAGTCTTCTAACCTCCAGCTCCTGAATACTCCTCTGTGACTGTGTCAGAGGAAAGAGTTAAGCCGTGGGGTGTAAGTGTAATGCACACTGCCCCTGCGAATTTACTTTAAACGGGGGAAAGAAAGTCAGAACACGGCAAACGGTTTTGATTTATGGGAGCAGTACCACATTTGATATTCATTTCCGCAGCTGTGGCCAGCTAAAAAAACAGCCCGCAAATAGACCCACACTGACAATGGCGCAGTGTAGCCCTCCAGTGTGTGCGAGTGTGAGTCTCCGAGCCTGCGTGCGTCAGTCCTATTTTAGAATTGTTTTGGGGCTCTTTCACTCAAATTTGCCGCAGATGTTTCTGATTCGCCAAACACATATAATAAGTAATTATTGAAAACACCTTTCGGTTGCCCAGGGTTGTGTGGTGCTTCATTTTGTGTAATCGAAGCTGTGGTTTTTCAGAGGCACAGGATCCAAGAGTTTTATTGAAAGCCAGCAAAACAGACCCGCAGTCAGAGTTTCCTGAGAGGAGAAGAAAAAAAGGGGAGCTTAAAGAAATATTCCCCATCCCGCCTCAGTGAGAGAGAGAGAGAGAGAGAGAGAGAGAGAGAGAGAGAGAGAGAGAGAGAGAGAGAGAGAGAGAGAGAGAGAGAGAGAGAGAGAGAGAGAGAGAGAGAGAGAGAGAGAGAGAGAGAGAGAGAGAGAGAGAGAGAGAGAGAGAGAGAAGCAGCAATCACAGCCAGTCAGGTGGAAACTAAGAGATGAGGAGATTCGGTGGTGAGAGATAGAGAGAGGAAGAGATGATTAACTTACTGAGACTCCAACTAAGCCTATAAGTGGGAGTGTAAACTGAAATATTTGCCTCTGATAAAACATAATGAGCAAGAATTCTTCCCGCAGCAAGAGGATAAATCAACATCTGTGAGAGCAGCATGTCTGTATGTACAGGAGACGATCGGTGGCATACGAACAGAAGGGAAAGAAATCATTCATGAAACGTCAGAACCACACTGACGTGTAAATCGCATTTGAAATTCAAAACATACAGAAAGTGTAACGTGTGCTCTTGTAAAAACTGCCCACTGTACTTAATGTGACTGACTCATAAGGTCACACCAGTAATTAACATCGTGCAATTTCACTCACAAGGGTGAAACATAGCCATCCTTTTGCATTGAACGTTGACAGATTTGCTCTGTTAATGACAGCAAGCCGTCTTGACCTTTCTTTAGTGAAACAGAGGCAGCTATCGTAGGTTATTAGCCATGTTGCCTCTTCCAGTCTTACTTAACTTCCTCTGTCAGAGTGTAAAATTCTCCACAACATAGGAATGGTTTGCAGACAGTCATAGCCATAGACTGTATATATAGATGGACATCGCGTCCACTTCCTGCCTTTTTACAAAATTGAAGCTGAAATATCCCGGATATGGGAGCTGGCATCTTGAGATTTTGATGTGTCTGGAGCCAGAGAATGTGCAGTAGTGATCTGGGGGCTACTAAACCTGGGGAGCCACGCCCTGTTTTTCACTGATAATGTGACACCGTGAACACCAAATCTGTGTTGAAATCAATAGGAGTTAGTAACGTTACCTGTTAGCAGCAGGTGGGCAGCACAGTCCTGCTTGGATAAATAGCTTAGCTACTAACGTTAATGGAGGTGCCAGTTATGATGTGTTCACGGTCTGCTCAGCAAAGCCACTATTGGGCGAAGGTAAATCACAACGTTCTCATGATTTGTTTAAATGTGATCTTGTAAAATTACATTTTTGGTGAGAAGCTTGAATAAATCCATTTGTTTTGAAGGAGATGTTTTAATAAAGGAGTGTGTGTTGAATTACTCACTCAATCATTCATCATCAACCTCTTATCCAGGTCGGATCGCTGGGGGCAACAGCTCCAGCAGGGACCCCAAACTTCCCTTTCCTGGGCCACATTAACCAGCTCTGACTGGGGGATCCTGAGGCGTTCCCAGGCCAATGTGGAGATATAAACTCTCCACCTAGTCCTGGGTCCCTGGGGGGCCTCCTCCCCGGGGACCCAGGACTAGGACTAGACTAGACTAGACTAGATTGAGAGCTTTGCCTTCCAGGGGTAAAGACTCATTCTCTGTGTGGTGAACTACATCGGATTTATCTTTTTTTTTTGTTTTTGTTTTTACCATGGTATTGAATTAGGTATCAATAATCGTGGAAATTCAATGGTATTGGTATGAACTACTTGATTTCTGTTATTGTGACATCCCTACTAGAAAGACAACTAACCATAATATCTCTAGAACTACATTTAAGATCACATTAACCTGTTTTATTACACAGACTCGTGGCAGCTATAGAAAGTTAAAGTTACATCTCCTGTCTCGCAGTTTCCAATCCTCCATCTGCACCACTACTTAGCTGTCAGTCACCCCCTTTTTATAGAATCACACATCTAATTAAAACCAAACATCATTGTGATAAGACCCACCTAAAATGACAGAAATCATCTTCGGGAAAAATGCATTTGACATGTACTTTAACTTGTTAGTTTGGCCCATGTACCATCCGCTAACATGGAGGGGGCTGGATTTATGATCCATACTGTAGCCAGCCACCAGGGGGCGAGCCAGATGTTTTGGCTTCACTTTTGGGGTGCTGTCATGTCTCCATCTTTATATACAGTCTATGGTTACAAGACAGAGGTTGGTACAAATATGTATTTTGAATAAACTGTGTGAATGTACTATGCAGTTAGCGATGGAGCTAACTGAATCTAGTTAAATGACACTTAACAAGTTCTTTTGGCGGATCAATAACTCTTTGGGTGATGAAATGATGACCAGTCCTGAGGAAGGCCAGACAGGGTGGGTCAGAGGGAGCAAACCAACAGAGAAAATGGAAAACCTTACAAACTAATGTAGGTTTCTAACTTCTGTAAATCCAATAGGATATCATGGAATCGGTGTCTCATAGTGGTGTCTCTACACTCACAATGTTCAGTCGCTGTGCGTTTTCTCAGTGGTGCTGCATTTACAAGTCACTGCAGAAAGTCTCTGACTTTTGTGTTTGCACAAGCTTACATGTCTACAAATTGGTGTCTGCGATTCTGTGCGGGTGTCTGAGTGCTTGTTCTGTATGTGGGTGTTTGTGTTCTGCGTGTGTGCATGTCATTTAGAGAGAGAGAGGGATTGAAGAGAGGGGAAAAAAGAGAGAGAGAGATTGGAGACAGGATGGGGGATGACAGGCTGGATCTGATTACGGGTTGGAATGGCTGGGAGGGTTTTGCGGTGCAGCGCTTTCTCAATAGTGCATTCCTGTGTGCAAGCCGGGGCAGGATCCACAGCTACAGGCTGGCCTCTGCCAGGGGGACTGAGCAGGAAGGGCCTCGTCAGAACAAGCAGCAGGTCAGGACTCACAGTTAGTAGGCCCTCGCTAGATAGCAGGATAGAGGATGAGTTATTCACACATCCCGCGCCAGCCTCCGCGGGGTTAACGGGCCTCCTGTGTTATATGAACGCAGCAGATATTTTCTGCAGCTCGGAGGTCTAAGGTTGGAACGGCCGTTTATTGTTTCTGGCCGTGAGGTGAATGTTGAATTCACATGCCCTCTGAAACTGTCAGCACTGAGTGGAGTGACCTTTAAAGGAGGAAGCCGACTTTTTCAGAGGCCCAGAGGTTTGTGTGGGCCAAGGATTTCTGTGTGTGTGTGTGTGTTAGTGTGTGTGTGTGTGTGTGTGTGTGTGTGTGTGCCAGTGTGCCAGCAGGAAACGTCTGACAATTGTACAAATCAGCACTTTTTAAAAGTCAACAGTTGCATGCCAGCGTTGTCCTTCAGCACTGGAAAATTCAAAGACCTGCTCACCTGCTCTGCCAGGTAAAATGCTAAACGTTGCTTGACGTCCTTCCTCTTTCTTCTACGCAAACATTAGTAAACAGAAGGGCTGGGACGATACACCTATCTCCTCATTCAGTGCCATCACCATACTTCAGTGCCGGTTTGATAAGTGTTGAGAGTTCTAAGTACTGCTATTCTACAGGATTTGTGATTTGATATTACGTTTTATTGCTTTACTTCTTTAACACTAGAGCATGGGGAGAAGTTGAATTATACATTTGTGTAGTCTGCCGAGTTTCAGCATGTATGTACTCAGAAAGTCCTGAAGTCAAATATCTGAGGATCATTGTCAACAAATCATTTATTAAATCCTTTCCATCAACCCAAAAATCAAAGAGTAAAGACATTTCCCTCACAAATTAGTGGTATTTCTTTTTACTTTAAAGGGACATGAAATGTTTAATACTTCTGGTGAATATAATCCTATCAATCTTATTTCCATAGATGTATTTTATATATACAGACGTAGCGTCGGCCCGTTGGACCACAGAGATGAGAGTGACGGCCGGCCGGACCGCACGTTACCGCGATATAACGTTTCTTGTCTGTGACAGAGTTAGCATGCAGCTTTAGCCGTGATGTCTAGCTCTGCTTTTCCTGATTCCATCCTTTACTGGATGTGTAAAGTTTACCACTTTGGGTTTAACGCGAGGGTGCAGCTCGTATCCATGTCGAACCTCAGCGTTTTGGTTGATGGATTGGAAATGAGCAGATTACAATTAGATAAGATAAGATATTCCTTTATTGGTCCCACAGTGGAGAAATTCACAAATTGTAGGTGGTAACTTCCTTCTACCTCCACATGGACTCAAATGAAGCAATTATGTCGATTCTGGCATTAAAAAAAATCAACTTCAAAGTGATTTCCCCCACCCTGAGTAAACACACCTGTTAAAAGATCGAACCTTTACCTGTCTATCAGTCCCACAGGGGATACGCCAAACGTCTATCTTTCTCTTGGGCTAACTGTCTGTCTGACCAGCTGTTTGTACTTGGCAGTTAACGACAGACTGTCTCTCTCTCTCTCTCTCTCTCTCTCTCTCTCTCTCTCTCTCTCTCTCTCTCTCCACACACACACACACACACACACACACACACACACACACACACACACACACACACACACAAGCACTCCCTGTGCGTCAAGTTCAGGCCAAGGTTTTGACACGAGTCAGTGAACAACACAGAGGTTCCCATGCTGAAAGCTGATAAGGAGGCCTTCCTCCCACTGCCAACTCCTCTCTCCTCCCATATAGTGCTAGGCAGTGTGTGTGTGTGTGTGTGTGTGTGTGTGTGTGTGTGTGTGTGTGTGTGTGTGTGTGTGTGTGTGTGTGTGTGTGGGCAGCAGGGGAAGGTAGGTGGGAGGATGAGGAGGGTGATGCAGGCCTTCACCCAGACCTCTGTACCGTCTCCTACTCCTGCCGCCATCGCTGCTGACGGTAAACACCTCCACCACCTCACAAAAGAAGCCCTCCTCCACCCTCTCGCCTTTACTTTAATTTACCACACGAAGGAAATAACATTAACTTGTCCGTGCCCCCCCTCCCCTGGCTCTTTGTTCACAGGTTTGTTTACTATTCTCTGTATGGAAAATCCTTCAGGAATGTGGAGGAAGTGGGTGTTTCCTCCAGAAGCTTGAGTTTTACCGGGGGCGGCTGTTCCAATATATCCCACAATGCTTCAGGTGGTCAGGGAAGCAGGCTTCAGGTTATCCGAGGCAGCGGTGCCTATTTTTCAGTCCTCAGGCTACATTAATTAAAGGGTTTAGTCCAATAAGTTCAGCTTCAGTCCACACCTACAGACACATTTACAAGAAGGATCTTCCTCTGAAGCTCCATCACCCGGATTTTAATAATAATAATAATAATTCATCCACCAGTTATCCACCATACCTATTTATTCTTGGATGATGATGATGATGATGATTCAGTACCATGAAACTTTCCTTGATCCAAATATCATTTTCATAGTTCTTGTATTTTTCACATACTATGAAGCAAGGATCCCCTGAAATATGCTTATTAATTCTTAATTTGTCCCCAAGGTCATGAATGAACTTTGAATCCCAGCGTTCTAGTAGGGCTAGCAGTCGATTACAATGACTGTTCATAGATAATCATGATTAATGCTGCTCCTGATCTCTGGAACAGTTTACCTCTGAAAATTAAAAGAGCTCAGACGTAGAGTCAGTTAAGTCTCTGCTGAAGACTTCTCGCTGGCGTTTACCTATTGATTAAGTTTATTTTCTGTTGTGCTGCTGCTCTTTTACTCCTGTTACGTGCACATTATGGTTATTGATTTTGCAATGTTCTTATTGTCTTTTGCATTGTATTAATTTTATTTTATTATGTACATGTACAGCACTTTGGTCAACTATGGTTGTTTTTAAACGTACTATACAAAAAGTATTCTTAAAATCGACTTTACAAATTAGCCACATTTTTTTCAGTTCAAAATGAACCTTAAAGGGAGATTTGTCATGTATTTAATACTCTTATCAACATGGGAGTGGACAAATGTGCTGCTTTATGCAAATATATGTATGTATTTATTACTGGAAACCAGTTAACAACACTAATCAATGACAGATATTGTCCAGAAACCCTCCCAGGTTCTGACTTTAGCATCAACAATCTGCTCCAATCAGAACATGACAAACTGCAGCCCAACAGGCAACAACAGCTGTCAGTGTGTCAGAGTGCTGACTTGACTAGGACTTGATCCAGACTGACTGGGACTATCATAAAGTGGGTATGTCTGTAAAGGGGAGACTGGTGGGGACCCAGAGAACCCATTTACATCCACACATCTGGAGGTCAGAGGTCAAGGGACCCCTTTGAACATGGCCATGACAGTTTTTCAGTTTGGAGTTATTTAACCTCCTTTGCTAGTGTGACATGGTTGGCTTCGGTTTCTAGTTTCACATGATTCTAACATCGTCACTAACAGCTATAAAACTGAGCCTGTTACAACCTCACGGCCAGGCTTAATTTAAATTGAATTTGCATTAATGCGTTATTATTGTGTGAACTTTGTCAGCAGTATTTTCAAGCCAATGTTGACGAGAAGGCTTAAAGCAAAAGAAAGAACAGATGGAAATTTGAGCATCTAGACATGGCAAACTTTTGTGCTGAGGGAAGGTCATGTGATGCAACAGAAAAGAGATTGTTTTACCTTAAACATCTTACAGATGTTTGTTTAGATTATTAGAATGAAGCCAGAAATCCCTTAATGTGTCAGTTAATTTTAAAAGACAGAACTTACTTTAAACCCCTTTAAAACACCTTAAATTTAAAAATATCAAGCCGGTTTGAAGTGACCCTGATTATCCCCTTAGTTTGCACATTAATGTGAAAAATTTGACAAATCCAAAAACATTATTTAAGTGGTAAACCAAACCTTAAAGCTGCATGAAATGACTGTATAGTGTCAACAGAGATAAAAGAGTGAATATTCATCAGGTGGTCAGAAACAGGGCTTTAAATGAATGCTAACATTGCTCCGTGTCTGCTGGATGTGTAAAGAGGCTACTGTTTGCTGACACATGAGCTATGATAACTTAATGAGGTGATAATATGTCAATGTTGTGTTCACGATTACCAGTTGTCGACTGTTAATCCTTTAATTAACAAATGACTTAAATGCATGCTACATGACTTTACCACTTTTTTAAGGGATTAAGAGATAACTCCTTAATAAAGACTTAGTTCACCCATTAAAGAATAGCAGTTTAAGTTAAGGTGTGAGCTTAAGTTTTATTGCCCCTTTAAGGTATAACTAAGGACTACGGACTGACTTTTATTTCATAAATTTTAATGGGTTTCAGCTGTGCCCAGTGAATACTTTAATAACTTAAAACCCATTAATTTATCAATCCATTATTATCCCCTTCAAATCCCTTAAAAACCCATGCTTATTTATTCAATTCATGGTGTTTTCAGGTGAAAAGTTAAGGGATTTAGTTTCATAGTGACAGTTTAGCAAGCACCTCATTTCCTCTGATAGTCTGTCACTGTCGTTTACTGTTGGTGTTGTGTGGCAGTTGCTGTGGTGACCTTTGACCCGCCTCTGCCACCAGTAAAAACACACCTCTGTGATTCACACACACACACACACACACACACACACACACACGTCTGCAGTCACCTGCAACCTTCCTCGCTGACCTCTGACCTTGAGAGTTTCAGTAGCCGTGTTATAAATCTCAACCTCTTGTCGCGAGCTGTTTATGTTCGAGTGATTAAATGAGGATGATCCAGCGGAGGAAAACGTGACGACACCAACAGTGAGGGTAATAACACTCTTCGTTCCTGGCACCTACACAGGAAAGAAATTAACTGTAAGAAATGTTTGCAAATACTGGAGGTCACAACCTTTCCATTATAAGCTCTCACGCCCCTCACACACAGACTCCCAGCACAGCCCTGTGAAAAGGGGCTGAATCATCTGTGTTAATGAGAGCCTTATATTTCCATGCTGCTCTGATTCTGACTGTGTCTGCGTCTGCCTTGACCACTAAAGAGCCCCAGCTGCCCACAGAAATGCCTACAAGGGGATGCCTGCCTCCTGACTCCTGACTCCATGTGTTCTCGTGTGTGTGTTTATGTGTGACCAGCATGAAAAGTACATTGTGCAATTGTCCTTTTTTTGTTTTTGTTTTGTGTGTCTCCTAGCTAGTAGTAGCAGATGCAGCAGCCTCCTGGATGGCAACATCTGAAATAAACCTGCCTTGGAAGAATTTGCTTGGATTGGCGACCGGAAAGTTTGGATAATCTCCAGAACAGGTATACAAACATTGTGTGTGATGCCCAACTGACATGACCTGTAGTATCCCAGCAGGATGAAACAAACCCCAAGGTCTGCTTTGAATCATGGTACCTGTTAGGGATAGGAACAGTTTGGGTAAATATCCGAACCGTTCGGTGCATGTATGTACTGTTCGGTTCGTTTGAAATTGGTTATGAGGCCGATTGTGTATTTTTTTTTCCTGTCACACTAGAAATCAAGGCCTATGGAAAGAGGCTGGGACACGGTGGACAGGAATATGAGGTATAACACATGCATAGTGTAACTGAAGCTGAGATTTTGCGTTGTGATTGGCTCAATTTCGGCGAGGGTGGACCAGATTTTACTGCGCATGACTCTCAACACCACCACTATGTTCACACTATCACAGCTTTAACTCGTCACCGCATGTTAGCTCAGCGACTAACAGCGAATGGTAAACGTGTCTCAGTAAATGACTTTAGTTCCTTCTAGTCAGCAGTGATCAGTGGTTGTGTTCGGGGAGTTTATTGTGAAGGGAGGAACAGTAGCAGTGAAGTGGTGATGATCTGTTATTGACAAGGGTCTAAACTACAGAGCCTCTGTGTTATTAATATATTATCCTCATAAAGTTTAGGAGCAACGTAACCCTCGACTACACAAGCTGAAACTAAAGCTGGCAGTAGGCTCTGTAGTCTGACTGTTCAGGTTAGTTTGTCATGTATCTTAGTAGTAAACTAAAGCTGGCAGTAGGCTCTGTAGTCTGACTGTTTAGGTTAGTTTGCCATGTATCTTAGTAGTAAACTAAAGCTGGCAGTAGACTCTGTAGTCTGACTGTTCAGGTTAGTTTGTCATGTATCTTAGTAGTAAACTAAAGCTGGCAGTAGGCTCTGTAGTCTGACTGTTTAGGTTAGTTTGCCATGTATCTTAGTAGTAAACTAAAGCTGGCAGTAGACTCTGTAGTCTGACTGTTTAGGTTAGTTTGTCATGTATCTTAGTAGTAAACTAAAGCTGGCAGTAGACTCTGTAGTCTGACTGTTTAGGTTAGTTTGTCATGTATCTCAGTAGTAAACTAAAGCTGGCAGTAGACTCTGTAGTCTGACTGTTTAGGTTAGTTTGTCATGTATCTTAGTAGTAAACTAAAGCTGGCAGTAGACTCTGTAGTCTGACTGTTTAGGTTAGTTTGTCATGTATCTTAGTAGTAAACTCAAGCTGGCAGTAGGCTCTGTAGTCTGACTGTTTAGGTTAGTTTGTCATGTATCTCAGTAGTAAACTAAAGCTGGCAGTAGGCTCTGTAGTCTGACTGTTTAGGTTAGTTTGTCATGTATCTCTGTTAGGTTAGTTTGTCATGTATCTCAGTAGTGAACTAAAGCTGGCAGTAGGCTCTGTAGTCTGACTGTTTAGGTTAGTTTGTCATGTATCTCTGTTAGGTTAGTTTGTCATGTATCTCAGTAGTAGACCAAAGCTGGCAGTAGACTCTGTAGTCTGACTGTTAGGTTAGTTTGTCATGTATCTTAGCAGCAAACTAAAGCTGGCAGTAGACTCTGTAGTCTGACTGTTTAGGTTAGTTTGTCATGTATCTTAGTAGTAAACTAAAGCTGGCAGTAGGCTCTGTAGTCTGACTGTTTAGGTTAGTTTGTCATGTATCTTAGCAGTAAACTAAAGCTGGCAGTAGACTCTGTAGTCTGACTGTTAGGTTAGTTTGTCATGTATCTCAGTAGTAAACTAAAGCTGGCAGTAGGCTCTGTAGTCTGACTGTTTAGGTTAGTTTGTCATGTATCTTAGTAGTAAACTAAAGCTGGCAGAAGGCTCTGTAGTCTGTTTAGGTTAGTTTGTCATGTATCTTAGTAGTAAACTAAAGCTGGCAGTAGGCTCTGTAGTCTGACTGTTCAGGTTAGTTTGTCATGTATCTTAGTAGTAAACTAAAGCTGGCAGTAGGCTCTGTAGTCTGACTGTTTAGGTTAGTTTGTCATGTATCTCAGTAGTAAACTAAAGCTGGCAGTAGGCTCTGTAGTCTGACTGTTAGGTTAGTTTGTCATGTATCTTAGCAGTAAACTAAAGCTGGCAGTAGGCTCTGTAGTCTGACTGTTTAGGTTAGTTTGTCATGTATCTTAGCAGTAAACTAAAGCTGGCAGTAGACTCTGTAGTCTGACTGTTAGGTTAGTTTGTCATGTATCTCAGTAGTAAACTAAAGCTGGCAGTAGACTCTGTAGTCTGACTGTTAGGTTAGTTTGTCATGTATCTTAGTAGTAAACTACACTGTAACAAATTTCTGTAAATTTACGGTGAATTTAAAACAGTATCTCACTGTTTTTTATAATAATTGTAAAATACTGTTAAATATTCATCCCCACATGCAAATTAACAGTTAATGCTTGGTTAAGAATAACAAACTGTAATTTAACAGTATAAAACAGTATTTTCTGTCAAGCGGTGGAGAAAGGCAGGCGAGCACATGGCAGGCAGTTCATGTGGACTTCAAACAAAGAGGTAAAGTTATTTTTTATCTCCCAATACTGTCAGTGTCCAGTATTGTTTTGTCTGCATGATTATTGAACAGTTGACATTATAATATATTTCATTAGGTCTGTTTCACCTGGTCAGGCTGCTAAAATTGTCAAAGTAAGCTCTGTAATTTAGCAAGCTTGAACTAGCTAACGTTAGCAATCTGGTGTTGTTTCTAACCTTTGTAAGGTGTGTTAGCATCTTATCATTTACTCATTTAATTTCATTTAAAAGTTCTGACAAATATAGGCCAGCCTATTAACAGTAAATCTGATTTACAGCCTTTCATGAAATAGTTTTGTAAATAAGGTAACGTTAGAGTATCCTTAGACTCAATTGAAGCCAGCTGAAAAATAGACGGTAAAGGTAACTATTTTGAAGATCTGCATTTTATTCTCTGTGGTGGCACCTGTGGTGATAAACAGTGGTTCTGGACCTCACTCAACCTGAGGATCCAAACAGTGTTGCCTGTGAGATTTCGTGCTTGCAGAAACAAAATATTAGGCCAGACTGCTTCACATTCACACATCAAGCAGTAAACTGTAATCCAAAATACGGTAGTATACTGTTAAAATAAATAACTGTAGATGTGCTGTAAAATGACCATACCACCCACTGTTATCCTACGGTAATATACTGTAATTCAAAATACAGTACTATACTGTTAAAATAAATTACAGTAGGTGCATTGTAAAATAACAGTAAATTACTGGCGTCCCTGCTGCCAGTAATTTACTGTTATTTTACAGTGAAATTCTTTACAATGTAAAGCTGGCAGTAGGCTCTGTAGTCTGACTGTTAGGTTAGTTTGTCATGTATCTTAGTAGTGAACTCATTATACTTACTTACTTTAAATAAATGAAAAGCATGTTCATGTGTTAGAATGACCATTTAGCAGCCGGATGATGCAGTAACAAAAATGCCATGGCGAAGGTAACGTGTACCAACCGTATGGTTTATTCACAGCAGCATTTGCAGCAGAAACAATAGAAGAAGAAGAAGAAGAAGATATTCCTTTATTCGTCCCACAGTGGGGAAATTCAATTTTTACACTCTGTTGTTTTTACTTATACACGGTACATGCGGACCCGAACACACGCATGCACAAACAGGACCCATATACATGCATCAAATGGAGAGATGTCAGAGTGAGGGGGCTGCTCCCGACAAGCGCCCCCAGCAGCCTGGTGCCTTGCTCAGGGGCACTTCGGCAGTGCCCAAGAGGTAAACTGGCACCTCTCCAGCTACCAGTTCACACTCAGTTCTTGGTCCATGTCGGGACTTGAACCGGTGACCCTCCGGTTCCCAAGCCAACTCCCTACAGACTGAGCTACTGCCGCCCCCAAGAGCACCAGAAAGAGATCTGACCAGCAACAGACAGATAGAAACCAACTTTTAATGTCACCGGTCTACCATATTAGATGTCACTATTAACAGGTGTTTTCAATTTATTTTCATTTGGCTACACTACTATAGACTTATAAAAATATGTTTTACACATGATATTCACAATTGTCTAATTACTGCTGTTTGTTCCTCCAAAATAAGCACTCACAAAACATCATTACAATACATAAACCAGTACACCCAACTACCCAAATCCCCCCTCTCCTATCCTCCCACTTGGTCCCTCCGAAACGTTTATGAAGGTGTTTGTACACCTGGGGAGTCTTTTGGCCGAACACCCTGGAGCAGACAAAGGACAAGAAAAGTGAGTGTGTATGCCACTTAACAAATCCACTAAATTAATGCACTAGCACACACAAATTGTAAATCAACCTACACAGAACACCACTGAACTATCGTCGGTCAATTATGAATATGTTGCACAAACGGTGTTGTCGAAGCCTAATCCAACTCCACTCTCTTTGAGGCGGAGCATGCAACCATGGATGTATAAAGAGAACTGGATATGGCGCTGTAGGCGGGCCTCCTTTCATTCCTTTGGGACTTTGGGATCATCCGGCGATCTTCGGCATCCTTTGGGCCCGTAGAGCAGGACCAGGAGCGTTTCTTTAACTCTGCCTTCCTCGGCCTCAGTCCAGCCATGGTCTGGGTCTCATTCACATAAACAGAGGAAGGGAAATGTGGCTATTAATGGATTTTACACCTTTTATGACCTATTTGAATAAGGGCTGTTCAAGTGTTCATACTGGGGAGCTGATTTACCTCAAAAAAAAAAAAAAAAAAAAAAAATCCGCTGACATGATGTCTCTTTTTCAGCACAAGTCTATGGGAAAAATTCTTTTGGTGCCCAATGGCAATACATGAAGGACACAGAAGATTTGCCTCAAAGCCCAGCTCTAGAGTCTAACATCACCAGTGTTTGTACATGTGGACTGAGTCTGCCTGGAGAGGGAGGCGGTCTAATCTGTGTGGACGTGTCCGTCTATCTTTGCAGGTGATGATCTGATCTCAGGTGTGTGATTGTGTTTGAGGAATCCAGCCCCCATCTTCCAATCTGTCCATCTCTCAGCGCTCTTGTAGCGCCGGATGAGAGTCCCACCCCTCTGCAGCAGGTGATCAGAGGACTCCTTCTCTGTTTTATGGAAATAGGCCTGTCACACTGGTATGTGGCCCATCTGTTAACACTCAGCACATGAGCGCCGCTGGAACAGTGTTTATCTGCTTATAGAGATAGTCACCGGACCTTCTTTTAATATTCAGCAACATAATTTAATGTAATTATCCCAATATTTCCAAGACGAAGACCTAAAGGTTCCCCATAAAATATGATATTTTCTATGCAATCTGACTTTAACAGACTTTTCAGTTGTGTCTGAAAAGTTTGAGGTTCCTCCCTGAAAACACTTTGTCCAAACCGATCTATTGGTCTAACCATAACAATAAGCAGAATTCCAGTTAAAGGGAACATATGATTATGTTTTATTTTCAGAAAAATGGCTTCAGATTGGTATGGAAGGGATTTTACTGATCAGTTCGTAATGAAAGCAGCCTCTCCTTGTCTTAAGGGACTTCTAACCTACCTCAAACTATTTTATTCATCCTACTTTTTATTAGCCACACATGGCTGCAGGGATGTCAGTGTCAGCCTCCACTGTAGTCATCTACCAGATGGATTGGCAAAACATTTTGTGCAAACATCCACATTTTCTCAAGTTACTTTTCCTCCAGCAGAACCATCGGGTTGCCATTTTTTTTGTTTAGGGTGAAATGTTTCAACATCTACTGGATGGATTGTCGTGAAATGTGGTGCACACATTCATGTCCTGTCATTCAAGTGAAGTGTGGTGATCCCCTGACTTTAATCTCAGTCAAAAAAAAGGTCAAAATTTCAGTTTGTTCAGTACTTTGGTTCCTGACCAAATACCTGCAGAACTAATGACATTCCCCTCAGCATTTTAGTGCTAATTAGCTAATTTTAGCATGCTAATACACTAAACTAAGATGTGCTGTGTCTCGATTAGGATACTTCTGTTTGCACACTTCCATGTAGTACACTACGTGCACTATGTACTTTCTCCAGGGTACTGTCTCAAATTGATCACGGCTGTTGTGCACTTACCGAAAATGACGATTGCAACATTTGACCGCTTCTTCTTCTTCTTTTTTTTCTTAGTAATGGCAAATTGCAGCCAGACGGAGCACTACAGCCAACATTTGACCGCAGTCACTGCCCGCCAAAATATCTGACGGCTTGTTTACTCACTTGACTGTTAATACTGAATAGAAATGAACTCGATTTTGACTTGTTAGTGCGTTCCCCCCTGATTCACGTGAGGTGGAAAATACCGCCGTCTCCAGCATTTTCACAAATTTGGTGTGCCCCCCCCCAACTTTAGTGAGTTTTCAGACCCCTCTAGCGACTCTTTTCAAAAAAGCGACTGGCGACAAACCTAGTGACTTTTTCTGGTGTTACTGCAGACTTCTGGAGACTTTGACGTGAAAGCACATATCGTTCTTACCCTTCTCAACGAATAGCCGATGCTGCCGTGGACCCCTCCCTGTACCAAAGCACCCACTTGCAGCCCAGTCGTCGCCGCTCAGCAGTCCCTCCTCGCTGCAGTCAGAGCAGGAGATGTTCACCCCTCTGCGCTCAGACTGTAAATGAATCATGCATGCACAAAGCCTCCGCTGGCTGATCCCGCCCTGACTTACAGTCAGTAAATGTAAAATTTTCTTTGTCTTGAATAAATTACTGCACTAAAATAAATCACTGCTTTTGAGTCACATTGCTGTGACGTAAGCAAACATCCAGCTGGCTAGCTCTTCGTGTCTCAGTCTAAACTTTGGTTGGAATTGTTGCTTTAAAAATAAAAAACAAGAATCGAGAGTTCATTTGTAGTTATAAACATATTTTGGGTGCACCTTTTGCTACTCATTGTTAGAGGTCGACCGATATTATGGCCGATTTTTTTACAGAATCAGGACAGCCAAATAAATTTGCAGAATTTCTTCCATAGTCTTTTAAGATTTTTATCTGCAGTATTGAGCCACATAAGGAAGCCTTCATGTTTGTATTGTTCTGATAATTGTGAATCTAATACAGTTTGAAAGGCTAGTGTGTTTTCTGATTGTTTTACTGATGAGAGGAAAATCCTGTTAACGCCTCCTAAATATATTTATGTGGTCTCATTTATTAACTATTTAACATTTGCATATGTTTTCAATAACACATGCGTTCAACAAAGTTGTGATTTTTCTTTTTAACATTCATGATGATATGAGGTGTTGTAGAAATGGCAGTAAAAGTGGTCAGGAACGTTCACTTATGCTCAATGGCTCTTCTCATGTTTTATAGATAAGGCTTGGTTTGTCATTTTAAAAAGTTGGTCTTGATCTCTGGCTCTTAGTGGAGACATTTGTCTCATTTCATTCATCCACCTTTGCAGCAGTCACCTCACAGGTAGAGGGTCACAGGTTTCAAATCCAGCTTGGGGTCCTTCTGTGTGGAGTTTGCATGTTCTCCTTCTGTTAGTGTAGGTTTTCTCCAGGTTCTCCGGTTTCCTCCCACAGTCCAAAGAGGTTAATTGCAGGTTAATTGATGAGTCTAAATTGCCCGTAGGTGTGAATTGTTGTCTGTCTCTGTGTGTCCTGCGATGGACTGGTGACCTGTCCAGGGTCTTCGCCCAATGTCAGCTGGGATTGGCTCCAGCCCCCCCACGACCCCTAATGGGGTAAGCGATTTCAGATAGATGGACCTTGCGCTAGCGTAAATTAATGACGTAAATCTTGAAACTTCAGCGGCAGGACAATTTAAAATAATAAATATTCAAGTAATATTTCGAACATTCAGTGCAGTACAATATCAGTACTAGTCTTTCAGATTAATTGGTCATATTAAACCCTATTTCTTATTCAGTGAAATCATACATAATTTGACAATTAGGCTACACCAGACCATCAAGATGAAGCTCTAACAGACAGTGATTGATATTCTCCTCTCAGCTCTGTGCTTTTGATTAACATCCACCAAATTGCAGCTCTTTTTACGCACCACTCAGACTGCTCACGTTAAACCAGGCTAGCATGTAAACATAACTCCAGCGTGTCTGTGCACGAGGCAGCTGTGCAAAACCACAGCAGATTTCTGCAGCAGCCGTTTGGTTTTGTTTCTTGCTGTGACTCTGAAGGGAGGAGGCTTCAAGTAAGGGCTTGATTTGGATGGATATGTCATCTTTAATAAATATCAAGTGCTGTTTCACCGCTTGGATGTATACAGCGAGAGGCTGCCTTGCTGTTTGTGGTCGATTCTGCAGATAACATGTAATGGAGGGGTTAGGTGTGTTTTGGATCAATAGGATTACTGTAATTGTCTGGCTCGATTGCAGGGACAGAACGGTCTGGATGTCACGGCTGAACAGACCATGACCTCACGGCTGATGGAGTTAAACACATAGCGCAGACCGCGTGTAAGGTTGCAAATTGAATTTAGGAGAAGAGAAGAACAAAACAGCCTATAATCTATTTTGAAACACAAACACGAGTATGAGAGTGTGTTGTGCTTAAAGCAGGATGGCTCCTAGAAAAAGGAGAAACAGGAATGGCGATAGCCCTTGTTGTACACCGACAACTACTGCCGTCTCACCCCTCAGCACACGCCGACGTACTCACAGGCCCAGCCCATCATTTAACCACAGTGTTTACCGTTATCAGATGGGCCTGTAATCTGATCTCTCTGAGAGGGGAGGACGAGGAGGCGGAGGAGGAGACACAGGAGATGGATAGTGGGATCATGGTCAAGAGAAAGAGGGATAGGGAGTGTATGTGTGTGTGTGTGTGGTTCAGGTGGGTGGTGGCTGTAATTGCTACCTATAGAGCTCCCCTGGGGGTGAGCTCATGATCTGTGCTGTAAATGGGTGTTGCAGGTGGGCTTGGGGGTGTTTCTTTAATTGGCCAACTAAACCTTTTGGCTCCGAGGCTCTGGGTGTGAAATGAGCAGCTAACTGAAAAACTCTGATTATCCTGCTCGTCTTCCAAAAATGGCCGTCGTCTTTGTTTCTAGAAGGGTTGTAGAGACATGTGTAAACACACTGGTTGTACATTTCTCCTAAAACTAGCAGTGGAAATTTCAAACAGTGATTGGATAATTGTTTTTTTTTTTCTACATTTCACTTCCACCAGTAAATTAGGTTTATATGCAGAAAAGAGGGGAATATCACGTCGAACAACCACCGCAACTTGGGCAGAGTTTAGTTGGTTCTGCTGAAGCATGAGTGTCAGCAACGACAGCTGACAACAGCTTGGTTTTTTCAGTGTCACCTTCTGTTTCAGGAGTCACAGACACACTGACTGGTTAGTCAGTCAGGGGAGTTCAGGATAGTTTGGAGGACTGCCACGGTGCTGCAACGAGGCGCGATTATGATGATTATTAGCGCTGTTCGGAAGGGGACGATAGCTCGCCCCGGGAAGTGCTGCTCCCAGTGTTGTGAAGAGCTGCTCAACATCCGTCGACTCCAGGAAGGTGAAGCCTGTAAAGGCCAGCGATGGACGGCATGCTTGACTCCAACACATTCCTTACTTATAGTTACATGGAAGAGAGGCGCTCAATAACAACCACAGTACATTTTCTAACAGTTTACTCTGCATCTGCCTTGTCATCGATGTTGTCAACTAATATATTTTTGATAGATTACATTAACAACAATTACCATTACCACCTTAATTATAATCATTGTAATACGTAACGTTTTCTTTCCACCCTTGTTGGTGGAACAATTTCAACTTGGATTGGATCACTGGATTGATTTCTATCTGTGTAACCTACACATACTTGGCTTCCAACAGACTGTAAAATGGAAAGAATTAACTTTGTAAAGGCAAAAGCATGAAAAGAGGTTGGTAATAATACGGAAGTAGCCAGACGGCCAATATGTCTCTACATGGCTGCCCTTTGTCTTTGCTTTCTCAACTGTAAATTGTTAGCAGTGGGTGCAAAGGACCCAGTCGAGTTTCCCCTGGCCCAGCATCTCCTCCCACCGGCTCCCACAATGCAGCGCTGTGCCAGGGGAAGTGTAGTTTGGGTTCATGCTTGTTTCATTGTGTTTCCAGCATGCCACATCCACAATGGCATGAAAGACGTCTTGCTGGGGGAGGTGGGTGAGGGAGGAAACTGAAGCAGCTGGAGTGCACTGAGCCATTTCCATTGCAAAGAGAAAAATGTTTCACTTTTGTCTTGTTGTATCATAACAATAACAACAAGAACGCAGCTTTTGTCACAATGCTTTCCCTCGATCCCGAAGCCGCCGCCGTCACCGCTGCCGCCGCCTTCTCACATTCACAGAGAGGTGTTGTTGCCGGTTTTCATCGAGCCATTCAGAGTGTGTCCTTGCTTTCTGCTTACGTCACAATGATTTAGGCTCTTCCTGCTATTTGGAGAAATAAGGATGTGATAGTATCTGTGTGAAGCAGACGGATGGGTGGAATACAAGACCACAGACTGAGCTGACATTTCCTTGGATTACGTTGTTGTCACACAGCTATAAATAAACAAGACAATATGGCTGCCCAGTTTTCTGTCAGAGTAGGATTTTACTTGTTTCTGTCAGCCGCCTAGACTGTTTTGAAGCTATTAAATAGGTGTTATTTGTTTCCATAAGCACCATAGATGTGGGTCAGTAGGGGCCTACTACACCCACTAGTAGGTTCTATCATCTATTCACATCGTAGATCACTGAAAGAAGGCATAAAAGAACACGAAAGTGACCTCTAGTGATTTTAGTGACAATGATGTTTCATTCAGTTTTGCTTGCTTTCACTTTTACAATGTAGTAGGAACCTATTGACCCAAATCTATGGTGCTTATAGGGCAGGTGTGTCCAACTCAGTTTCATCTCAGGCTACATCAGCATCAGGGTTCCCCTCAAAGGGCCGGGTGTAATTATAAGACTATATAAATATATCTACACTTGATCATATTACAAAATTGCTTCTGCATTTGACTATTAATAGTTTTAGTAATAATTTATTTAATAACCAGCTCTGAACGCAGAAGTCTGGGAAAAATAATTGCAAGCAGAAATATTGTACAGTTTATTTAAAAAAAAAATAGTTCAGTATCAAAAACACAGGCTTGTGCATCAATATATCTGCATGTAGACACAAAAATACTGTATGTATGACACACACTCACATTTCTATGTTATTATAACATAAATCCCATGAATTTATGAGATTCAGAAACCCTCATCATTACTCATCCATCAGAGATCAAAATAACCCTCTAGTGAATAATAAAGGTCTTTTTTATACCATCACACAAATATTATCAAACACAATTTATTCCATTAACTTAGTGTAACTTTGTGGTGGGAGTTGAGAGGGGCAGAACTCTAGTCCAACAGATCAATGAGCTCTGATCTAACGTTCAGTCTGTGGCGTATAAACTGTTAGTGATCAGCAGCTGATCAGCTGAGATCATGTGGTAGATGACAGTGGTGTGACAGTGTTTTACTGCCTCGTAGTAAAGAAGACATACCGGCTGGTCTCCATCAACCACTAACATGGATCCTCTTTCTGTCCTTCCCTCTGCTCCAACTTTGCTTTTCTTGGACATTTTGGTTCTGTTCACATTTTATTTACGACCTCATCACTCAGCTAGAGCGCCGCAGCTGGAAACTGGTGATATTGAGACGCTTCAGTGTACATGTAACAAAATTGAGATGCATTGTGGGACATGTAGTTTAAGGACACTGTACTTCTGTAAAGCGGCACAGAATTATATGATAAGCATAGTAATGAGGAATATAAATAAATGAGGTACTGAGGCTAATTTGTTTTATAGGGACTGGTAAAGTCTATTTAAATGGCCTGATAACAGTCAAACTGGGTGTTTCTGTATACGTTTAGTTGAAAATGAGCTTTCAACAAGGAGAAAAAACTACTACAATGACTGATAGAAGTATTAAATAAATGCTGGTATATGCTGCAGAATACCATAGTGAGGAACACAGCTTCTTAGTTGACTTAATGAACCACTCTTAACTATAACCACTATATACAAAATACATTCATTAATGATCAAAACTGTGATTTGTAGATGACAAACATACACACCACCGTTACTGGCACTAGGCAAGACAAAGTCATTAGGAAAGCTACAGTGACATTATACACTTTGTATGTTCCTGTTACTGACTTTAGCAAGCAGGTTTTAACAAAAACAAAATCAATTTTCATTTTTTTTTATAAGGTCAAAGGAGACTGACAGTTGTTGAGGTTTGATTGATTTAGGCAAATCACAGCAGAGGGTGCTATTATGGGCAGGTGACTCATCCTCATTACGCCAACCGCAGGCTTGTTCATGTCTCAGAGCATCAGTTGGTAACCAGTAAAGTCAGTTATGTGACAGTTACACACACATAATATATGTGTAAACCAGAGGTGAGTGTATGCAGTGTTTCTCAAGCTTTGCTGCAGTCTGACTCCTGTGGAAGTGAAGGTCTTGAAGGGGAACAACGCCCATTTTCAGAATTCAGACGTTATTCCTCTGGCTTAAAATGGGTTTGTTTGCTTTCCCAGAGAAAGACTCTTTATCTGTTTGTTTCTTCTGGTCTTAATGCTACCTGGCACCCGATACTGTTAAAGATTTAGAGATGTGCTTGCTGCTATTTTCCATTTTGTATTCCTATTGCTTATGACAGTCAAAAAAAATATTAGTAAACATGAGCGACTCTCTCCTAAATCCAAAAAAGTAGAGCGCTAAAACTCAAACTTGGTTTAAAGTGTGGAGCTGCTCCATAGACAGTGAATGGGGAGAGATGTTGTACCCAGGGATATGATCTGAGTATTTCTCTTTAGGGCTTTGATGTATCTTTAGATATACTGTAAATCAATTAACAACACAAAACAAAAACAGATATTGTCCAGAAACCCTCCCAGGTTCTGACTTTAGCATCAACAATCTGCTCCAATCAGAACATGACAAACTGCAGCCCAACAGACAACAACAGC
This sequence comes from Pterois miles, assembly GCA_947000775.1. Lineage (NCBI taxonomy): Eukaryota > Metazoa > Chordata > Actinopteri > Perciformes > Scorpaenidae > Pterois > Pterois miles. The sequence goes on from CAMQGK010000341.1 coordinate 2,661,421, forward strand.
TGTCAGTGTGTCAGAGTGCTGACTTGACTAGGACTTGATCCAGACTGACTGGGACTATCATAAAGTGGGCATGTCTGTAAAGGGGAGACTGGTGGGAACCCAGAGAACCCATTTACATCCACACATCTGGAGGTCAGAGGTCAAGGGACCCCTTTGAAGATGGCCATGACTGTTTTTCCTCTTCAAGATTTAGTGCAAGTTGGCGTTAGTTAGTGGGATTAAAATGAATTTGCATTAACTTTGACAGCCCTAGTAGTCTTACAAAAAGATTGTATAGTACAAACTGTACAAGCCAAGGGAGAGCAGGAAGGCCACTGAAGTCCTTTCACTGAAGGTGAATTTAAAGTTGAAAAAACAAACATTTAAAATACTTTGTTCCTCACATCTTTAGTTAAGGTGTCTTATAGTTTGACGGCAGGGTCAGAGTCAGTCAGTCAGTCAGTTAAATTTGTAGATATACGTCCAACACCTGCTACTACTGTATGTACTATGTAACTGGCTGTCTATTCATCCATTATCTGTAACTGCTTATCCCATTCGGGGTCACGGGGGGCTGGAGCCGATCCCAGCAGACACTGGGTGAAGGCGGGGTTCATCTTGGACAGGTTGCCAGGCTATCACAGGGCTGACACATAGAGGCAGACAACCATTCACACTCACGTTCACACCTACAGGACATTTAGAGTCAACAATTAGCCTGACTCTAAGGAAGGATACTGGAGAACCCGGAGAAAACCCACACTAGCACAGGGAGGAAATGCAAACTCCACAGAGAAGGACCTCAATCGAGATTTGAATCTGCATCCCTCTTTCTGTGAGGTGGCAGTGCTAACTAATACACCACCACAGCCCTTTATTGTCCTTATGTATCACAACTGTTTTCAACCCAACCTTCCACCTGTGGCTCTGGGGAGAGAATAGTCACACATCCAGTCATGGCACTTTAAGGTAACTCATTTGACTCTACCCTGATTCTATGTGTTTGAGAAAAAGTGAGCCTAGAGGCAACACACACTGGCTCAGTGACGTACAAACATATCGTATCCACACACACACACACACACACACACACACACACACACACACAGATTTATAGCTCTGGTCCTGGAGGCATGAGTTACTCGCTGTCTCCTCTAAGATGTAGCCACTCACCCAGAAAATAATGACCCTTGGAGCGGCAGTCAATAACTGCTGCCCAAAGAACATTCATTCCCCCGGAAAGCTGCAAAATTTATGAGAGGACTCATGTTATCTGGGTTCCCGTAGGACGTACCCACACAGCCAGGCCCCGGAGAACACCTACATATCTGTCAGAGCACGCTGGTTTGTAGAACTACCAGTGTAAACAAACTAGAGAGGTCTGTGGAGGTCACATAGATAAGGCTGCTTCATCACCGTCATCCATTAAACCACAACCAATTAAACATGTAATCATAAATTTGGTTTAATTATTTCTTCTAGCATATTATCTGTCATCTGTATCTGTGACCTTTAGTCTTCTTTCATCTTGCGGTGCCTTCTTGCCTTTTTATTGGGCCAGGTTCCCACCAAGAAGTTCCTGGTAGTTTTAGTCCAGGACTATTTTCACTTTTCAAGGAACTAAAAGGTTCCTTCAGCCCAGTGTTGTCTACGTTTCCGTGGCGGTCTAAACACCTGTGAGGATTTGGGAAATAGTCATACGACGAGGACTGCTAGCGGCTGACAAACACACACTGTCTGTTTTGTCTAAAAAACACATGGAAATAAATAAACACAAGTTTTGTCTCACTGTGATATTTACTGCTGTATAGTATTTACTGAACTGAACAGTGACAGTACATGAACTGTACATTGGATGTAATGAATACAATGCAGAGGAGGAGAATGATACTAAGAGTAGATCATCTCTTGAGTGTTTGATGGTTATTTATTTGTGCTTTAGAACGTAAACCGCCGTGAAACCAGAAAATGTTTTCCTCATTCAGTCTCATCTACCGCTCGGCTTGCACGATCCCTCTTTTCCTCTTGCACGAGGAAAAACTGTCACAGCCATTTTTACAGGGGTTCCTTGACCTCTGATTTCCAGATATGTGAATATTTGTCCACTCCCATGCTGATAAGAGTATTAAATATTTGACAAATCTCCCTTAAAGGTACTTTTTGCACAGGTGAAAATGTTTAATTGGTGATTAATCGTGATTAACTGTGGACAGTCATGCGATTAATTGTGTTGAAATACTTTAATCGACTGGTATCCCTAGTTATCAAACTATAGTGGTCCTAATAGATACTAAAGCACTTGCTTGTTTATGAATGAAGCGGTTCAGTTGAAGCAGTGGCAGTGTGTGAGTGTTTGACCAATCAGTGAAAGCTCTTGTACTTTCAGAAACTACAACCCCCCGACCAGGGCCTTGGTCCCGGAAAAAAAGGTCCCGGAAAATGTCCCCAGACCTTCATTTAGACCCTGGTCCCGGCAGTAGAAACACAGTGAGATCCTCCAGAGATTCCCGGTTCTGGGGGGAAGTTCCTGCAGTTGAACTGGAGTTTTAATTTCAATAAATATCCATACTGTATATGTTGGGGTAGATATGCTTTCCTTGGGGTGGTGAGGGGGTTGCAGCTATGACCTCCATTCACAGGGCAGCATTCCTCAACACCAGGCCAACTTGCCAGTCTACTGGCTGCTAGTTCAGATCCCCAGATACGTAATTGTGGTTCTGCAGTGCAGCCATCAAGTGTGAGTGTTTGATCCTCCCCATTCAACTGCAGCCCTCAGGCTACTGCTGTAAAGAAGAGTGGACTCATACTGAACTGCCTTCAGTAATAATTCATCTAAAATACGATACACTCCAACCCTCTGAAATATGATATGATATGTTTGTTGGTCCTTGTTCAGGATGCCTATGACAACATTAAGGACTTAACAAACCAAAGGAAACTTCAAATCACACAATCTATACATATAATTATCTAAGATCCCGGCTCACCTCATCTGTCAAGAAGACATGACTCAGAGCTGGCGGTGACACATTAGCCAAAATAAACCTGCTCCAATTGTTCGGTAGATCAGCCAGCCTAATTAAACAAGAACAAATCCAGTCATGTGTTAATAATCCATGCTAGGAGCAGGTTGGGTCTTGTTTGGCCTCACCTACAGCAGAGTTCAGTAGCTGTATACTCTGGCTGCTGGGAATTCCTTTCTGCTTTAATGGAGTACACAGTTTTTAGTAAACTGGCCTGTTGGACATCATCATGTGTCCGTAGTAAACCATCTGGCATACAATGTGTGGGATGATGGCTCCTAGGTAACACTTCAGACTCATCTATACTACGTTTAGTGTGTTAATACTAGTCTGGTTGTTCTCACAGGTAAACATTAACATGAAATATACCATCAAAAATATACTGATTTGAACTACCCAATAAGTTACCAATGTTACATCTAATGAAAGCTGATTCCCAGGAGGCCAAAATGGGCCCAACAGAGGCCTAAATCCATTATGGTTGCTTCTGGGGTTGATGCCAGACTTGTGTAATCTGTCCAATACTGGTCCAATTTTGGGTACCAGCACTGGCCCAAATGTACCCCGTACAAACCAGCCAGTCTGCAACCCTCAAACCTCTTCAAACAGCCATTCAAAGTGCTAAATTAAAAATTCAGAGCATATCTAGGACTGAGGGATTTTTTCCACACAGCTCTCAACATGAGCTGAGCAGGCGGCTAGCAGCTAACAGCACAGTGTTTGGGATTAGCTGTCAGCTAATTAAATTAATGGCTAACTACTTTGATGACTGATTAATCATTTGAGTAATTTTTAAAGAAAAAAAGTCAAAATTCTCTCAGCTTCTTAAATGTGAATATTTTCTGGTTTCTTTCCTCCTCTCTGACAGTAAACTGAATATCTGTGAGTTGTAGACAAAGTAGACATTTGAGGACATCATTTTGGGCTTTGGGAAACACTGATGGACATTTTTCACCATTTTCTGACATTTTATAGCGCAAACAACTCATTGATTAATCCAGAAAATAATCGACCGATTATTCAATAGTGAAAATAATCAGTAGTTGCAGCCCTAGACAGAGCTAACAGTGTTAACCTTGGGGAACCGGAGGGTGAGTGCTACGCTTCCGTGACAACGCTGTGAGTCAGGACGACGGTATCAGCGGTAACCACCACGAGCACAGTGCAGAGCGGTGGTGATTAGCAGGAATTCTCATGCACGTACGGCTGGACTGGCAAAGCTCAGATTACAGCACAGACTTCATTCTCTGCTCAGGTAGATATTACTCCTCTATATCCTTACATAGCCACGAGTTGTTTGCTGTTATATTAATGCTCTGAATGTCAGATCTAGCACCTTTAATGAGCAAGTACACCAGGGCCAGGCCGGCTGCGTGAGGAGAGCGTGGCGGCTGCGTTACCTGTTTTTCATTTCGGCGTCCATATCAACAGGCTAGAGCAGCCACACCGCCTGCATGTGATGTATGTCTCGTGTGCAGCTCGGCTGCGTCTCCTCTAGAGGTTCGAGGTCTCGCCTATTTTTGACGCAAATCACAGTTCACAGCAAAACAGACAGTGGAAGTGATCTTCTGACTGTATATTGACATCATATCAGCAACATTACTACTCTCAATGTCTATATCTGTAGAAAATGTTATGAAAAAAGTAACGATTTATTTTTAAATCAACACTTCCTGCTTTCATTTCAAAATAAAACCCCTCAAGCATTTTTTTTTTTCTGTGGACAGAGCTCCTTCATTTGTTAACACAAGGCTTTTATTCTGAAATATGTGCAGGACAGTGTTGTAGAACATGCAGTGACTTGCAGGGCTCCATGAATGAATATAGTACGGGATTTTAATTGTGGATTATTACTATTATTTACAAATTACCACACATTTCTTTACCTTTCTCTGTCTAAAATAAATAAAAATGACATTTAAAATGAAATGAAATGGTCATTATGAAACTCTGTGTAGAAAGAGCAGCAGAAACGCAGCTGGTGTGAACAATGGACGCGTGAATCGCACAACCACACGCTGTTCACACTGCTGGTCCGGTCTAAGCTTCACATTCTGCTCCCTTCCAGTATATTTAAAAGAGAAGTGGAAGGTGGGTGGAGGGCAAACATCTGTCACTGCATAGCAAGCGATCACACATTGGTTGTGAGGACACATGGTTGAGCTAACCACTGAGGGCCAGGGGTGCATGTAACAGTGCTGGTAGTCAGAGCTAACCAGCCATGACCAGTGCTTTAAGTGGAAGTATCATTTGGTCATTTAGTGCGCTGATTCTCATCTTGGCTGCCTATCTGAGTAAGCAAAGCTACAGATGTTATGTAGTTGTTTTGCATGAAAGTTTTGCATAAAGCTGTCTCTGTATAAAACCAGCTGAATGTGATCACTTACATATGTAAATATTCACATGACGAATGTCAGTCTGTATGATTTGTAGGCCTATTTTCTCAAATTTAATATAAAGTTTGACCATATATTTGTCTTCAGGCAGCTTCCGTTAGGACTCGCCACAGTGGATCAGCAGAGATCTGATTTTATGATCCGCATATTTGATGGTGGTGGGAGGAAAACCGGAGGAAACCCATGTGAACATGGAGAGAAGCTCCACACAGAAAGGCCGTCCCCAGACTACACACTGGTATGTTCCTGTGTTATATTAGAACAATATGTGGCATTAGATGGCCAGGGTTGATGCTACCCAGAGGCCAGTAGACTGTGTGTATGTGTCCTGCTCCCTGTGTGTTAAGAGGCTGCAGGGTGGAGACTAGTGACGGCGCATGTGGAGACCCAGTTTGCCAATGGTGACAGAATCCGTCAGCGTTCGCCAAACCCAGAAGGAGATAGAATCAGTCAACGCGAGCCGAGCCTGGAACGAGACAGCCGGCTTACTTAGCCTCTGCTCAGACCCTAAAGTCTCCATTCAGATGGAGGGGGGAAGTCCTGCACACTTCTTCAGCATCTCCTTAAATGGAGCCTCTTGTATCATCATTATCATCACTTTATTGGTTCACGGTAAAAGAGTAAGTGGTCCACGTAGTGAGTGACACCGAGGTGTTACATTTTTTAGTTGCAGTTTCACACCTTTGCATGTGTTTGTACGAGCTTTGTGTATTTTAGTGGTAATACGTGATTATTTGCATTTTCAGTGTGTTTTTTGGTGTGTTCTTCACAGTGTGTGTTTCTCGGTTAGTGTGTCGCTGTATGTGTGTGTGTGTGTGTGTGTGTGTGTTACCAGCAGACCTGTGGGATGGCTGAAGACCCGGCCATGAGAAGCAGCAGGATGACATCAGAGGACAAACTGTGCTCATAACAATGTTCGTTTCCACGTAACCTGGACGGCCACTGGCCCTGTCTCCACGGCCTCAACCCTTCACCTCCTATCAACATCCAGCAGAATCATCATCATCATCACCATCAGGGGGCCGTCTGATTACACCGTCCCTCTAGCCCTGACCTCCTCTATCCATTTCACACTGGGTTCCCTATTCGCTCCCTTTGTAGCTCTCGCTTTGTCCTTCTGCTTTCCCGTCTGCCTTTTTCCCCTCCTCTCTTTCCATCCCTCCCCATCTGTTTCTCTCTTTCTCTTCCTCTTTCTCCTTCTGTGTTGTTGGTGATGGCTGTTTTTCTTGGCAGGTGCCGAGGCTCGATGGTGGTTTGGTCCCAGTGACAGTGCACATTTTCCCCTCTGTCTCTCTCTTCCCTTCCTTTCCCCTGACGGGTCTATTCTTGGCTGTGCGTCCTCAGCACTTTACAGGCGTTGCTCTCCCAAGGCGTCGCGCTAATTGTTGTTCCATTTCCCCATCGCTACATCACTGCATCTGAATGTGTGACCGCTTGAGTTCATGCATTTGTCTTTTCCCACTCGTGATCATTCAATCAGCTCTGTATATTTATGCAAAAAGTGTGTTTGTACGTGCTTCCTTCTGTTTAAGTGAGCGTTTGTGTACATTTAAGTTGTCATTTTGTATATTTATGTGTGCGGGTGTCGGTTATCGCCCCAGCATCTCTTGATTTAGGAAAGCCTGGCACGGTTGCCAGTGTTCCACGGGGAGCGAGGCAAGTGTTATGTAATTAGACCTACTTCTATGGATGCTGCAGATGTCTGTGTGTGTCTCAGTGTGTGTACGTGTGTGTGGGTGGGTGTTATGGTTAGCTATCCATCTCCAGGGCATCTGCTCTCCATTATGTTTTAATGGATGACAGATAAGAACATGACAAACGGATGCAGAATGCCTGAGAGACGCCTCGTCCGCCCCACTGGGGGAGCTAGAGATTCATGGCAGAGAGAATAACTCTCCCATTTTTCCGTCTCTCCTTCCCCCTCTTCCCACCAGGAACCCAGAAAACTAAGCCAACTCATTTTTGACGATAATTTTTATGATTTGTGTTGGCTCTGCCTCGGTGCCAGATGGGTGGGATTTGCCACATAGAACAATACAATGAGTGCCAGAACTATTAGACAATCACTTGCAAGTATTTGAAAGTCAGTTTGTTGAACTTTTCTGTGGCTGGCAACTTCACTTGACACTATTTGAGCTGTTTTAATGGTGTAAACCCCACCTAACCTGCTGGTACTCAAAGCAGGTCAAAGTAAATGTTCAGGATTATTTGACCCGGCTCTGTTACGCTTTCTGTCTGTTCCCATTTATTTCATCATTTCTTTCTTTCTCCCACTGACCGCTTTTTCTCTTCCTCAATTTTTCAGTCACATCTTGCAGCCAGCTAATCAAGTCTGACACATCTTTTTGTAAAGGAGTGACTGCTTGAATCAACATGTCCATGGCAGAGTGACAACACCATATTTAAAGAAGAGTAAGTGCACACTAAAAATCACAACGCAATACTGAGTTAATTTTACTCATTCACCAATGGATTATTTTGACCCGGCTGATCAAAGCATCAGCTACATATTTAGCGTACAAATAATAGAGTGGAAAAAACTAATATAGATTTGACAAAATGTTGTTCTTGAAAATGTTTTCCGTTAAAGCTTCAGTAGGCGACATGTCTTTGGCATCACTGGGCTAAAATGCCATAATAACCTTTCAGCATATTGTAATTCAGATGTTCGGAGAGAAAACTAGGTGTCTGCACCTCCTCACGGCTCTGTTTTCAGGATTTAAAAAGTCCAGACCGTGACAGGAGACTTTGACCAATCACAGGTCATTTCAGAGAGAGAGAGCGTTCCTATTGGCTGTGTGCTGGCTGGAGGGCAGTGCTTTGTATTTCCTTAACTGATCTCAACATGGCCGCCGGGTGACAAACGTACTCATGTTACAGCTAAACAGTAACTACAAGATGTTTCCGAAAACATTTGAGGACAGAAATAGACATTACAGTAACAGAATATTGATTCATATTTGATCAGTTTGCTCAGAGTTTGCGAGTGATTGACAGCTGCTCAGAGACGGCAGAGTCCAGATCAGCTCTGACTGTTTTTTCCTCCGGTCTGTGAAATCTAGCATTTGCTGTTAGGAGCACCGGAGGACACAGAGGTACATGATTTTTTCACATTACCTGTCTCATACACTACTGTCAGGATATAGTGGCATTTTATAAAAAAAAAAGTGTGTGTACTTGGGAAGTGAGTGATGAAGCGAGAGAGAGTGGCGGCGACAGGAGCAAGTAACATTATTGACTCCGGCCTAAGCAGGAAACGTTAACAGAGTAAATTAAAATGCAACGATTTGTATTGTCAGGTGATTATACACTAATGAAAACATACTTATTAATGTTATATTCCATTTCTGCCAATAAATCCCCCATAGTCGTTACACACTGCTCCTTTAAGACAATTATGTAAAATGGTAAAATTTGAAAGTTTATCAGGTTTCAGAAACTGCTGCAGGTCATTGACACAGCAGCAGTAAGAGGCACAACCAAGTGGCCTGATAAGGTAACCTAAAGGATGGATGAAAATGGTTTACAAAAACTGGTGATATATAGGAGGAAAACTATGCAAGAGCTATACCAAATATCCCAGAGTTCGTCCTCAGATGATGTCAAAAGCAGCACTTAAATCAGAACTCAGATGCCGCTCGGCCTGCATCAAGACGTCATATGTGACTCTAAGGAGAAACGACTAAGTTGCACCTCTGACGGAAAAGATTAATTTTCCTCCGTTCTCCCTCTTACACTGCGTTTCTCCCTCCTCTGTCGCTTTATTTCTTGTCCTGGATCACCTCTCAGTTTTCCAGATGGTCTTTTCACACTCTATTCATTCTGCTTGGACAGCAGGAAGTCAAGCCTGTATGGGACACTGGGACATGAATGCGTCCCCTTTGGATGCAGATCCACCCAGGGTTCTCTGGGATCTTCCGAGCTAGCGCTGCCAAACTGGCCGCCAAGCCAACAAAATGAGTTATGGTGTAGTTGACCTGGATTTAACTGCCTTTTGCCCTGCTCCTCTGCTCACTGTTTTACCCTTTTCTTATTTTCTTGACATGACGGAACTTGATTTCCAAATGAGAGAAATTTTAATCTTTGTATGTCTTTGCTGATGCTCTTTTATTTTTATCAGCTGTACGCGATATTATATTGCAACCGTGAAAACGTGTCAGAAATCAAATTCTTTCTCACACATTCTCTATAATCCCCTCCCTCTTTCTTTACCTCCACTCCACCCCCCCAACCCCAAACCACCCCCCACCCGACCACGATCTGTTTCTCATTGCTGCTCTCTGTTGGAGCGCCAGCATGCGTCACAGTCTCCCCATGGCCTCTTCAAATAAAGACAGTAATGCACATGACTTAAACCAAGTGCTATTCCAGTAACCATCTTCCTCTGACACAAATCAGGTGCGGTGGTTGCACCCCTGTCCTGTGCTGCGACCCCTCTTTGAGACTGTCGGAGTGGGGTCCTGGAAACAACACCGTTTATGACCGCCGAGTGTTTGAAATGCAACACTGCTCACAGAGCCTGTAGGTCTTCTATTAAAGCCCTGCACAGACTGCGAGACGCAGCTGAAACCCCGTTCCAGGTCCCAAACATTACAAGGCATTAAAGGAATAGCTCAGCATTTTGGAAAATACAATCTTTTTCTCCTTCTTGCTGAGAGCTTGATGGGAAGATTGCTACCACTCTCACATCAGTCCCATCAATAGGAATCTGACGCCAACAGCTGGTTAGCTTAGCTTAGCATGAAGACAAGTGAAGATCACTACCATGGTATTGTTTGTTTAAAGGAGCAGTGCATGTCAGATGCATCTCTTCAAGAGATTCAAGGTCTTGCCTGTTTTTCTTGTGCGCCGCGTGCGGTTTACGCCAAAAGCAGACAGTGAAAATGTGCTTTTGACTGTATATTAGCAGCATTACTACAGTTTCATTGCCTGGATCTGTTGAATACATCACAGACATATGAAAAGAGTTGATTTGTTTTTAAATTTCAAAATAAAAGCCCTTTCTGTGGACAAGATTTGTTAACACAAGGCTTTTATTCTGAAATTTCTGAAGTTTCAGTCGGTTGCAAGCTGCATCGTCACCACTACACCACATCCTACACACTGCACCTTTAATTTGAACAATAGCCTGTGGATGGTGTAGTGGTGTCCTAGAGTCCTGTCGTAACCGTGAGGTTGCCAGACAACCAGAAGAGACTCTAGGAAACGCCCAGCTGTTAGTCAAGAAATAATCCTGTACATTACTGCTGATAAAACCACAACTTGTGTATTTTTTACTACAGTTTTTATGCAAATGACACATAATGTGTTTTTGTTATCTTCAGATAGAGCTAGGGAGCTGTGTAATGCTGCTGCTGTAATGGTGACATAAACTATGAGCAAGGCGCTATAGATATCCAACATGTTTCATACAGATGGGACTTGTTTCAGACTGTGTTGCAGTATTCAATAACAGCGGGGGCTGACTTTCTCCCAGCAGGGTCGCTACAAGACCTGCCAAATATGTGCTCTGACAATTTGACTTGAACCAGTCTTGTTTTTTGTTTGGCGTTAAGCCTAGGAAGCTCTACTCCAGACCTGCATGTAGCGTGTTGTGTTATTTAGGAGTCTTGTGTGCATTTTCATGTATGTATTTGTCCGTACCTACCACTGTGTAGCCACATAGTCTCTGTGTTTGAATGCCTGTATGACTCTATATATGTGCATACTGTATATGTAGACATGAAAGAATTTCTGCCAGTTTGCATAGGTGTGTACATAATCATACTTGTGAATGTTTGTGACCCTGTGTGTGTGTGTGTGTGTTTTAAGTGTGTTAATACTGATTGCAACACCTATAACAGGCCTGGACTTGTGCAATCAGTGCAGTGATTTTCTGTGTGTGTGTGTGTGTGTGTGTGTGTGTGTGTGTGTGTGTGTGTGTGTGTGTGTGTGTGTGTGTGTGTGTGTGTGTGTGTGTGTGTGTGTGTGTTTCCATGAGTCAGCGGTTGGAGGTGGGATATAGATGCTGAGAGACATCTAATCCTCGAGTACAGACACAGGCCTGGCTGGAGTATCGCCAAGGACAAAGGTAATACTCTCTCTTTCCTGTCACCACACACACTGTACTACTGTGAGAAAAGAGGTACAGCACTCATGAAAAAAAAAAAAACAGGCTAAATCAAAGGTTCAACTTGTGTGTGGAAGAGGGGCCAACATGTACAGAATGAGATGATGCACCAAATATGCTTACGTTAATGTGTTGGTGGTATGTCAGAGGTCGCAATTCTTTCATATGACACAATTAATCAAAACTGTAAAATTAAGCTACAAAAGTAGCAATAAGAGGCTCACCAACAATGGCCAACCTTTATACGTATGTGTATTTAACACACAAACTAAAGTCTTGGAACATGTTTCACCCTATATACAATTCATAATTACTGGCATTGTAATTGTAAGACTTATGTGGTTGAACACCTTCTCTGGCAGCCGTCTCCTGCAGAATTACGTTTCCAGATTACAGTTGCAGTTTAAACCTGTGGTTAATATAAATTGAAACACAACAAAAGAAAATATGCAACAAAACTACTTGATTTTGCTTCTGGGTTAGTTGTGTTATTGAGCTGCAGCTGTAGATTTAAGGACACAAACAGCAGTTTCCTGGTTGAAAGTCCTGTGTTTGTTAGACGCATCCACTTCCCCGTCATCCTCTGTACATCGATTGCTGCTGACTGTCATTACAATTGTATTTGTGAGACATATAAAACAAATGTAATCCGCAACAAAATACATTTCCCATATCATATATCCTATCATCGCATCGTTAACCTCTTATCTGGAGTCGAGTCGTGGGGGTAACAGCTCCAGCAGGGGACCCCAAACTTCCCTTTGCCGGACCACATTAACCAGCTCTGACTGGGGGAGCCCGAGGCGTTCCCAGGCCAGTGTGAATATGTAATCTCTCCACCTGGTCCTCCCAGCTGGTCAGGCCTGGAACACCTCCCTAGGGAAGTACCATCCTTACCAGATGCCCAAACCACCTCAACTGGCTCCTTTCAATGCAAAGGAGCAGCAGCTTTACTCCGAGTCTCTCACGGATGGCTGATCTTCTCACCTTATCTCTAAGGGAGACACCAGCCACCCTTCTGAGAAAACCCATTTCGGCCGCTTGTACCTGCGATCTAGTTCTTTGGGTCCAGACCCAGCCCTCATGACCATAGGTGAGAGTAGGAACGCAGGCTGACCGGTAGATTGAGAGCTTTGCCTTTCGGCTCAGCTCTCTTTTCATCACAACGCATTAAATAAGCATTAAATCGATGCAGTGTCACCCCCCGCTGCTCCGATTCTCTAATCTCACGTTCTGTTATCCCCTCACTCACAAACAAGACCTCGAGGTACTTGATCTTCACTTCGGGTAAAGACTCATTCCCTACCCGTAGATGGGTTTCCTGCCAAGAACCATGGCCATGAAATGTAATTCACTACGCAGTTTTGTCGTATGGGAACATAATTTTTAGGAGACAGCGCTGCCTCTGGAAACCCTGCCCTGACCCCTCTTGAACTAATGTCCTAATTACTATACCCCTGAACAGATCCAGAGAACACAGTAACAAACCAGCTCCTAGCTATATGAGCAGTCGTGATCTCTTTGAAGAAATGTCTTGTTTCAGAGCACTGCGCAGTAGTGGGACAGCACTGAACAGTTTACTTTAGGTTTTGTCATGGTCAACCACACTGGTTTCTGGTCTTCAGAAGGAAACATGAACAAAGTTTGCTTGCGGAGTACCCCACGGATCGATCCTCAGTCCCGTTATTTTTTAGTATGTTTTTTCTCTGAAACTCTATTGTGGATGTTTTGTTGTTGTTGTTTTTTTTTTTTTTAAGCTTTTTTGAAGCACTTTATCTATTATTAGTCTGTCACTAAACAACGATGAAAGCATTAACAATAGCATTCCTCATCTTCTGTAACACAGTGACCCAAATGACGAATGCTGGCTGCCTCTGAGTCTGCTTGCCATCCAATCAGCCTGTCTCTGATTATTGAGTGGTGGGCGTCTCCATCTTTTGTCTACGGTGGTTGGAAATGCAGATCCTTGATGAGGCAAAGCATGAGGTAAGCTTTTTTGAGTGTTTATAATGGGGCTATAGAGGACTTATGGAGGATTTTGTGGGATTTCCAAAAGATTGCTTTGGTTAATAAATGCGGCCTTGTCGGGTCCTGCTTATGAGCGACATAAAGGGAATGTTGGTTCGCAGCCAGAGCAAAGCATCCACGCATGTATGCACAAACAAATGCATGCACTTATCTCAGGCTTGCAGTTGTTGTGATGAGGTGAAACCTGCAGCAAGGTTTCAGGAGCCCTCTTCATCTGATAGGCCCGCTTGTAAATCCAAGAACAGATTAGTGGAAACTGCGCTGGTGTGCTCACGCTCCCACACACAAACACACACACATCTGTAAAGTATCATGGCCCCCCATCCACCAGGGAAACTATGGCTGGGCTCTTGAAAAACAGACAGCAATCACCATCTGAGAAAACGAGAAGCAGCAGAGGGTGTAAAGAGAGGGGGAACTATAGGAATAGGAAACTACCACAGCATCAGATCCTGCTTTAAACTACTGGTTAGAACCCAAAATGATCTGCGGTTTACTTTTGTTTGTTCCACATGTAAAGGAACACCAGGATGTGTCAATGAGCATGTTTTAGCTCATTCATCGTAGCCCGCAGTGCCATGACATTTTAAATTCAAATTGGTTTTTCCACCACACAGTTCTGGGAAAACAAATTGATCCTTCTGCTTCCTCCGACATTTCTGGCTTTTCTCACTGAACACATGGGGCATGCAGTGTAAAGTTGTCTCTAAATATGATAACATGTAAAGAAACACGCAAAATGTTCATGACAGTAGGTCATTCAAATTGAAGTAAACCTGTAGAGAGGCCTTCCCTACAGAGGGACTGTGTGTATGCATCAGACCAGCAATATGTCATCCAGAGTAGGCTCTCATCACCACGGCCCTTTTAGAGGGAAACAATCCCACGTCCTGCATCGATGGTCACAACATCTCGTCTCCTACTTCTACTTCAGACAGACCTATAATCGTAATAACGCTATGCCGAACAGTGGCTGTGTAGTTGGTTGCACCAACAATAAATCCTAAAACGCTGATCTCCTTTTTGTTCCCTTGTCATGTCATAAAAAAGATAAAACAGAGGGGCTTTTTGACTCTGAGCTATAGACCAGACCAGCATTGCATCATCACAGAGGCAGCGCTCCCTTTAGGGAAAACTGGCTGTCACATCAGGAGAGAAACAGGTAAAGGCCAAAAAGCCCAGCTGTGTCACACTAAGATTTGAGGTTCATACATTACGTTAATACTCACCGTCAGAGTGGTAAATCGCTAAATGATGCCGGTGGCAGTGACTAGCATGGCTAGCTAATATTAGCTTGAGTAATCCAGTCAACGTTCTGGCAGCATCAGACTGTCGTCTCCAACTAAATCTCAGCCTATAGATCCAACAGTTGGTTATTTACAGACAACACTGAGTTTAACGGGATTTCATCAGATATGCAGAGATGTCTGAATCAGCAATATCAGCCATAAGGTTGGACGATCAACCTTATTTTACTAAAGTATCACGCTCAGGTTCAAACAAGGTCACAAAATAATTATTAAACATGTGTATAAAACAAACTTTGTAGAACAAGAGATGAATGCATACAAATTTGTCAAAATTACAATCCAAACACAACACAAACACAAACTGCTTTGACATCAGTGGCATCAATCCTGGTGTGATGTATAGTTATGGCACCGGAGGCTCATGGGTATTGAAGTATAAGCCATCAGGCATGCTAAATTGATGAAAAAAATAAATAAATAAAATATATATATCAAAAACAAAACTTAAAAAAAGTAAAACTATTTGCAATAAACAAGATAAACTTATAATACGTACAATAATCATTTGTACAGGTTGAAATATCCTGTACACAAGTTTGAAAAGAACTTGACACTGAAAATATGATGCACACCAGAAGTGTGTGTGTGTGTGTGTGTGTGTGTGTGTGTGTGTGTGTGTCTGTGTGTGTCTGTGTGTGTCTGTGTGTCTGTGTGTGTGTGTGTGTGTGTGTGTGTGTCTGTGTGTACTTGCGTGCATGTGTTTAGATTTTGCGGCCCACTGAGTACACATAACTCAAAAAACACACTCCCGCTTTGCACAAAAGACTTCAGGACTGCTGTGATTGGCTGCAACAGGACACACTGATCCACGTTAAATCCCGAGAGAGAGAGAGAGAGAGAGAGAGAGAGAGATAGAAAGAGAGATAGAAAGAGAGATAGAAAGAGAGATGGAAAGAACGAGAAACCAAGAGGGAGAGAGACAGACATAGTGAAAGATCCAGCCAGATTGAGAGCATTCCTGCTTTTATTGTATATGATGCAAGTTACTCGCCTCTTTAGTCTGTTGACCTTTTGTACGATACTTAGAGTATAGGGAATAAAGATGCACACACACACACACACACACACACACACACACACACACACATGCACGCACACACACACTGTTCCTCCCTGATCCCTCATTTTGCAGACAACTCTCAGCTGGTCTGGACTACAACCAGCACCACTGACTCTTAAAGTAAACACGCTGCTGAGTTATTTCAATCTTATCACCAACCACTCTGTCTCTTCAGTTCACCCCCTTGCCAAACACACACACACACACACACACACACACACACGTTGATCACTCCATTTTACAGTGTGTCTTGGAGTGTTTTACAGTAAGGGACTGGCCCTTGTGTGATTTATGAGGCCTTGGGTTGGGTTGTGGCATGGTAATAGCAACCATACCACAGTTTTTTTCCTTTTACAGAACCAAGTGTTACACATTAAGACGTGATACTGATGCTGATGAGCGCTGAGCTGATCCTTCACTGTTAACAATATAAACCTTCAGTTTAGGGTCAGTGAAGTAACATGACCCCCGTAATGCACTTATCTATATTAAAAAGATCTCAGATCATTTCTGCAGAGCATTCTGTGAGGTGGAGGATGGTGACACATTATCAACATATTTGATCTGAAATGAAACTATAACTCATAGCCCTTTCAGTAGATAATAGAGTGCTACAGGAATGAGTCCTAAAACCAGGAAGTGAGTTAGCATGTTAGCACTTCTGGTTCCCTCGTCTCTAAGTCAATGTTTTTTTTTTAATTGTCTTTAGTTAGATCCCTGAAATAATGTGGTTAACAAACAAGCAAACAATTTCTGAACATTTCAAAAACTCTTTATGAATGACTTACGAACAGTGGTATAACTGCCGACTTGGTGGCTCATTTTAAAGTGAGACATTAGCAACGTTTATAACTGCGAATAAAGACATTCATAGATAAACAATCCCATGTTCTCGCTTTGTTCAACCATTACATCTGTTGCTTATACTCTGTAGTTTGAGCATTTCATCTATCAACACTTGGATTATTGCATCTTGCCAAGTTTCCACCAAAAGAGTTGTGTCACCTGCTGAGCAGCTGTGTTTTAGACCATCCAGAAGGAACAATGAGGGGTCAGTTAGAAACTAGCTCTTTCATTTCTTTGCTGAAACCCAAAATAAACTAAAAGAAATAAAAAAAGATTGGAAATTGGTGGATTATTTCTCTATTGTTTCAGTGCTAATTGTCATTGTATTCTACATGGTTGGAAAGCCTGTTTAACTTCACAATGATGTCCATCTTGTAAGGATCATGTATTTGTGGGATGAGCAGCACAGCTCATTATGTGGGCAGCGCCAGGTGAAATCAGCCAAAGTTCCCTGCCAGTGCTGAACAGTGTATTCTCCTGTTGGTATTGATTAGAGCTCCAGGTGCTGCCAATCAGCCACCAGAGAAATAATCCACCAAACACAAATGTAGTGTATATAATGTTGAAATTAAATGTTGCACTGTAAGTGGTGCAGTGGATCAACAAGCCCACGGTTTGGTTTGTGTAGCAGTTTTTGGGTCTCGGTTTCAGTTTGGTTTGTTGGACGTTAGGGAGAAGAAAAACGTCCTTGGGCTCCATAACACAGATTTTATACATAGATTAAGTCTACTTAATGGTTAGATAATTGTCTCTTATATGAATAATTGGCAGGCCTGTATTATATTTCTATAGTGGTGCAACGGTTCAACACGCCCTTGGTTCGTTTTTTGTTTTTTACGTCATTGAACAGTTCCTTTTTTTTTACGGTTTGGTTTTGCATCCCCATACATTATCCATGTAACAGGGATTATACCTGCACATGTCAAATTTTAGTCTGATTATTAAAGGAATAGTTTGAGGCCAGGAAATGGTTAGCTTATCTTACCTTAGCCTAAAGACTGAAAGCAAGGTGGAAAAACTAGCTTGTCAATGCTGTAGTAGCATGCTAGCTGTCAACTCAACACTTGCTGTCATCAGGCTTCACTTGTTGTGTATGTTAATAAAAAACAAAAACTGGATATAACCTATTATACAGTATATGCTGTATACTGTATATATAGGCAGATATTTTTTAAGTCTTCCTACCGGTCCAAGCTAGTTGTTTCTTCCTATTTCTAGTCATTATGTTAAGCTTATCATCTGTGTACATAGTGTACAGATATACGAGAGGTATTGATATTCTCATCTAACTCTTGGTACGACAGTGAATTATTTCCCCAAATATCAAACCTTTCCTTTAACAAAATATTTGTCCTGATTTAACAGCCTGTTCTCATTCCCAGTGCATCAAATGCTGAGTCCTTGTCACGGCCGTCGGCAGTCGATACCGCCGCACAGGGCGCGCTGTGTAAGACACCAGGCTTACCTTTAACTACAGCATAAACCCATCTTCAGCAACAGTTAACGCTCAGGGACTGTGCTATGGTGACGTAGTCTATGGGGCAAAAGAGACACACATGGCGGGCAGGATGGGTCCAACAAATTCCTGTGTGTCCTATGTGTTAAGTTTCACTTTCACCTTCACGGCATGAAGCATGCGTTTACCGCGACCAAAAACCGACGCCAACAAAGCCTCAGTATGTGACAAGTTGGGAAGACACTACATGGCTCCTTTGTAGCAGGTTTTAGATTTTGAAGGAATTTCTGTGATGCCCATAACTTGATTAACAACTGTAACATCCAGCTGTATCTGAAAGCACAGCAGGACACTGGTGTGTTGGAGGCCCTCGCCCTCCCCCTTCCAATATGGGGCTGTATCTCACCCACATAATTAGGGTCAGATCTTATCATCACCTCCCTCCCTAGCTTCTCCTCCTCCCTCACAATCACTCCTGCTCTCTTTCATCTCCCCCTAAAGAATGCTTGTTTATCTTTCGCCCTCTCCAGATAGGGCCAGAACAAAGATGCTTTCTGTGGTTATGTTTGTGACGGAGAGAGAGAGCACATGTATGCATGAATGAAGTGTGTTAAAAAAATAGCACCTAAAAGCAAGAAGTATGTGATATTAGGTGGATGAAGGAGCCGGTTTTAAATCAATATTTGTATCCGTAGACTTATTTTGACAGGCTTAAATTTCAGGAATCATTCCATCATCTCCTCTGTGAGAAAAAAGACAAATATTTAGATATAAAGAGATGCTATTTAAGGCCCAGAGAGCGAGTTAGTGAGTGATATGAAGCGAGACGGAGGGAATGTGAGAGAGAGGTACTGTCAGTTATGTGTGTGCCTTTTACTGTTGCTGTCTGATGCTCGTTTAGTTGCGCTGTTTACTCAATAAACTACAGGAAAACAGCACTAAGTACCGTTTTTCATGCCAGGACCTAATTGGACAGTTTATGTGTGTTTGTGTGTGTCTAGACCCTCACAACACTATCACTGTAGAGGCAAACGGCTGACACCTCAGAGAGTGAGTTATACCTGCCTCACAGCCTCTATTTGAGACTGTGAGCACAGGAAAACACACATTTCTTTAAACTGCAAACACAGAATATATCGTTTGGGAAGAATTACATATTTTTGGAGGAGTGGTATTGTATGGGCAGGGCACAAGCCAATCAAATCACCTCCAACAGGACTAAAAAAAACAATCGTATGTGCTCTGAGTTCCTCCACCCTTCCTGTGTGGGAGATGTGGGTATCAGGTAGGCTCCCATGTGGAGGGGAGGTGGGCTGCATGTTTGGATGGAGGGAGTGCTGATGGAGGAGAGACTGAAGGAGGGAATGGGCGGAGGATTCGGGGGGTGCAGAAGAAAAATAAGAAACAGCTGGCTGCCCTGAGTCGTAGGCTTCCTGTCAAATGGGGCGGGGGGTAGGAGAGATGGCGTCACTGAGCCAACTGTTGCATGGACTGAATATAATAAGAGAAATAACTGACTGATATTCATGTTTTTATCCTTTTAGTTCTTATAGTTCAATCACATAATACTATCATCTCCTTTCTCAATGAATTTGTGTCTTGACCACTGGCTGCTTGAACGACCCTAAGTCCTTGTAGGGATCATTACATCTGATGTTATGTCTCCCGACTGAGCTGTTATAATTTTTATTCTGGAGAGCCTTGTGTTCGAGGCCTCCACCCAGCCGTTAAACACCCTACCTGGGTTCGCCCGCTGCGAGTCCCACATTGCCGGACCTCTGCACGAGACCCACCGGTGAGCTAGCTTAATTCTCGTTGGTGCCGTCGGGTCGGATTCTGTGCTGAATCAGTCAAAATCATACAGGTTTATCAGAAACTCCTTCAGCTCAGACTCCAGCCCGTCACGGACAGACCCAGACCTGGCTTCGCTGTCGTCTTCTACCTGTAGATGAGCTCCAGCAGGAGGTGGAGAGCTCCAGCAGGAGGTGGAGAGCTCCAGCAGGAGGTGGAGAGCTCCGCGCCCGACAGCAGCACCTCCTCCTCTGGCCAGGAGCAGAGCTTCACCTCGCTGCTCTGCCGGTCCTCGCTGGGAGCAGACACCACGCTGCTGGATGTTGTATTGCTGAGCCAGCTGGAGCGAAGGGGGGCAGGGGAGAACCAGAACCAGTACAACATGAGGCCGACTCTCAGACCCTGCTGCAGTAAAGAAAGGTTTCCTAAAGGGACTCTGGTGCATGGAATCACTACTACTCTTGTAATGCTGCACAAACAGCTTTTCCACTGCAGGGATTATCACCAATACTTCAGACACACACACTTTCAGTTTTATTTTGAAATACAGATGTTTAGATCACCTGACTCAGCTGTTGGCTTGTTCACAGCTTGTCTGATCATTGAACTGCACATTTCCTCCCTTTTGTTGGACTTGCAGGGTTGCTTGTTCCCAGATCTCTTTGACTCTGTGAATACGATGTCTTCATTACTGCCAGAAATGATGAACAAAGCTATTAAAATGTGACCCAAATCAGATACTGGCCGGTTGCCCGACTATATTTTCAACGTCGGTCCAAATCAAACGCATACATCATCCTGTGTGACTTTACAACACCAAACATGATATTCCCTTTTAGCTGATGCTATTTAATTTGATTAATTTTAGAAGGCTGAAGGCTGAAACACTAATTTCACATGGAAAAAGTCACACAGCTGTGAATTAAAGATCCATGTTTTCACACTCAATGAATCATCTTGTGACTCCTTTGGGGATCATGAACCCCAGATTGAAAACCGCTGTGTTAGTGGATAGAGGAAGTAACTGAAGGATGGCGAAAATAAATGGTCGTGTTACGAGGTTCTTGGATGCAGAGCAGGGACAGAGAGTTGTGGAACGACCCCTCACCCCTCACAAATCATAGAGGAGTGTGAGTTTGGTCCATTAGCGGTCAGTTTGTGGCCATAACTCAGGGTTCAGCCCGTACATCCCCTGTGCTCCCACCCCTTGTTTTTACTCTTCAATACCCATACCCCTCCAACCCTCCCACCCCTCAAGCTACCCCACACTCAACCCTATAATTTGGGTGAAAAATTCGGCGGCTGTTATTTTTATTGAATTCCCAATAACGTCGCTGAGATTACCGTTAAGTGCAGGCGACTTGAGCTCGCGGCTGTGTTGCGGGAGCCGCTCTGGGGCCAGTGGGATGCTGAGACTGGTGCCAGGCTGGGAGGTGGGGAGGTCATTGGCTGGTTTTTACACAGCGCAGGGGAAAACGCAGGGCAACAATCATCACATTTATAGATGGCTCGCCACTCTCTCTGGGGCCCGGGCAGACGCTGCCAGGTTTAAAGGCAGCCAGCGGGCTACTGGCCACTAATAAAAGGATTTCATCCACATAGAGCTGTAAAGGCACTCCACAGTGTACAGACGTGTGTGTGTGTGTGTGTGTGTGTGTGTGTGTGTGTGTGTGTGTGTGTGTGTGTGTGTGTGGGACAGGATGTGTATACATACGGGTGGTGAATACATATTCATACATGTTGAAGTGTCTGGATAATTCATTGTGTAATCTAATGCGACTACTTCTGTGTCCGTGTGTTATATTAAAGCTCTTCAGTTCAGCATGACGACACTCATGACTCAAATCTTTGCCATCCAAGGCTTCATGTCCTCTTTTATGAATTTTCACTGAATCGTATCCACTAATTTGTTCCACAACAATTGTGTTTTTGTTGCCGTTGCCAAGCGACGGGTCTGTGATTAGCGATTATGAATGGAGGCCTATTTGGCCCTTTTCAAGGCCGACACAGTGACGTCAAACACAAGGCTGTTATTCATCCTTCCTCTCAATCAGCAGTGCATCAGACGTACCATCTGATGTGTGCGTGTATGTGATCGTTATGATTTCAAGACCTGAACTTCTGTACCGTTCAAGTTGCGTTTGAGGACATGGATCCATTCAAATGGCCTAAAATAGTGTCTTCATGCCAGGGTTCAGTCTCACTCTCATTCTCACTCCAGCTTCAAAACCGAGCCGCTACAAACCAAAAATCACAAGTTGTGTTAATGCGTTAAAGAAGTTAGTGGCGTTAAAATGAATTTGCATTAACTTTGACGGCCCTGGTGATCTTACAAAAACATTGTATAGTTCCTGGAGAACAGGAAGTCCACTGAAGTCCTTTCACTGAAGTGGAAAACAAACACCTAAAATAAAGTTTTCATCACTACTTTGTTGCTCACATCTTTAATTAAGGTGTCTTACAGTTTGACGGCAGGGTCAGTTATATTTGTGGATATACATGCAGCACCTGCTGCTGTGTACTATGTAATTTGCCTTAAATGACTGGCGTTTAAACAAACTTGCAGTATTATTGTGTTACCTTTGACAGCCCTAATGTATCTTTAGATATACTGTATATACATCATGTCATTTATCCACTTGCATGCTCACAACTTCCCAAACATATGCATCTTGGCTAAAACCTTGCTTGCATGTGTTGTAAACCGCAGCCTCCATTCACTTAAATTCATCACGATTTGTCTCAGTTTTGTGATTCTCCGTTCCTGTGGAGGTATGTGAGAAGAACCAAGTTTTCTTAAAGAACTGGGCGAGTAATGAATGGTCATTTTATGGGTGAAGCATTCCTTTAACTCTTAAAGAGAAAAGAAAAAACAGAGTCTGAAAAACATCATGTTCAAGTTGTTTTCATAGGTGGAGTGTTTCTTACATATGAAAAATTGCTTTGGCATTTACAACACAGAAGAACGTAAGCACAACCTCCAACACACTCGCTGGTCTGGTCAGTGTAACTCCTCTATTTGAGTGTTATAAAGCGTAGTGAAGTCTGGCCCGCTGTGTGTTTTACCCCTCTGGTCTGTAAGTCTGAACCTCTGGGGTCCCACCAGACTTTCTCACGGTCCTCATCACACACACACACACACACACACACACACACACACATTACATACCACACACAATCACACAATGACACCCGCTGCGGCAGCGGTTGCCCAGTGCTCCCCAGAGAGCAGGTTTGGTTACAGCTTTGCATGAATTGTAGTGGTGACATTGCAGATAACTGATGGTAGCTCGGAGCCAAAATGGCCTCCGCTGCCTGCCCACCACATGTCTTAGCCCCAGACAAAACACTGTTTCTGAGCTGGGAGCACATTTAGACTTTTCTCACACTTTAAATGACGTTACTGTCTGTTAAGTCCTACGTCTCTGTGAGTCGGGCCTTCAGTTCCCAGGACCGCCAGGCCACCCTACACACCACAGCTGTCTGCAGCGTAACCTCCTAGATCCTCCAACTAATCCTCATGTAATGATACTCTAATCACTAGAGAGACACCAGCATGGTTTTATCCCTCTTACAGTACCCCCCACAACCCCTTAACCCCCTCAAGCCAGGACCCCAAACTGTGAACAAGAAAGCCTTTACTTGCTCAGCGCCTCATGCTGTGTTCACACCATGAGCGACACAGAAACATCCAACGGAAGCCGGTGACATGAAGCTTCAAACCTGTTTCAGCACTCCAATGATGGGGTGAAGCGTCAACCAATCACATGTTTTTGGCATATGTTGAGGCATTCCTGTGGATGGACCCGAACATTAAGGACGCATTGTGGCACGCTTTATGGCATTGGTCACCAACAGGTGGGCCGCGGTCCGAGTCCGGACCCAGAAACCGTCCCATACAGGACCCAGACCTACAGCCGAAACAGAAGGTTTTGATTTAAAACCTGACGGGGTGCTTCTACTTTAACCGGCACAGCTTTTCTCATCTTTACGGTAGTGGTTTAGCGGATGAGGAAATGAGCAGACCAATTGCATGCGAGTTACTCCGTCCCACATGATACTACTCAGCCAGTCAAGTCTGTGCATTCCAGGCGGTAACGCTGGGATGATACAGTGCAGACAGATGAGAGAGTTAGAGGCAAGTTACACATGAAAAGTGTCCGTTTTCGTGGTCAGCGAGCTGCGGTCGTATCGATTCTGCAGCCGGTTGCAGCCAAACAGAAGTTGCAAAGCATGGTCTGAGAGCACCCTCAGCCAATCAGTACACAGATCCTGTGACTCCTGACATGTTGACCTACAGTATGTTGCAAAGAACTTATTCATGCCTAAAACACATGAATTCGTCAGCCAGCAGAAGAAAGACATAATTAATGTGGCGAGTCTCACTTTGTTGTTGCCTGGTGTGAATTCACTATAAAGGATGCCACAGTGCATCGGTGTCAGACGGCGAGGTCCCCTAACCAAAGCTTCCACGAAGGCCTTAAGAGACTCCTCCGGAAATCATTGTCTAGCATTAGTAGTCTGTGACTGAGAGAAACAGGCAGCTGTCTCACTTTCTTCCTTCTTTCCTCTGACATTTGAAAAACAGCCGTCCAGTCTGCAACGGCTGCTCTTCTTGTCCTGCGGCCCTCCACCGGCCTAGAGTTGTACCGCCCGGTGACCCCTGACCCCTACCCGCCATAGAGTGTTGTTGACATAGTGAGTGGATAGGAGCTGGGCTGCAGCCCGTGGTAGCTTCTCAGCAATTGCCAATAAAGCAGCGCTGTGATTTACTCGGGCCACTGCTGCCAAAAATAAGCAGAATAGAGTTAAACTTGTCCTTGGCAAAGAAAGACGTCTGATTCCTGATTGTGCCTCAGCCAAGAACATCTCTCCCCTGCCTCTAATGTACACAAACACAGACACACACACACACACACACACCAGCTCCATCGCCCCTGTGTGTGTGTGTGTGTGTGTGTGTGTGTGTGTGTGTGTGTGTGTGTGTGTGTGTGTGTGTGTGTGTGTGTGTGTGTGTGTGTGTGTGTGTGTGTGTGTGTGTGTGTGTGTGTGCGCGCGCGCTCACTCAGACCCGACATGTGTTGTTTGCTCATCAAGCCAGAACATGGAAAGTGTGAGTGGCTGCAGATGTTGGGAAGCGGAGATTTTTATTTTTTTTTGGTTTTAACATGCTTCCTCGCGCTCCACTAAAACGCCTCAGCAGATCTTCGTCTTATCCCACAATCACTGGGGCTTAGAGGGGTTCTCATAGTCCACATAGTTCCCACTGTCCATCACCTCCCATCTCCATACGTATGGATCCCCTGAGGATTATGGCTCCAAACTGTATCCAAACTGCACCTATAGAGAAACACACCGGGTCAAATAGGAAGAGTTCATTTAGAAGCTGATTTGGGATCCAACGGGTGTAAATTGAAATCCAACATGTCTGCTTTGCAGCTTTGGAGGTAAATTAAAACTCCTAACGTGATCAGGGAGGAATGGAGAGAAACCACAACGACAGCCAGGAAGAGAGAATTCCTGCGATATGAGAGGCCGAACGGGACAGACAGTACCATCCATTGATAATAAAATTAACAGGCACTCATGCTATCAGCCATCATGACTAATCCTCAAATGTCACAGTGGCCACTCAGGAATCCAGCCACAGTATCCCTGCGGTAATCGCGTCGGCATCCGGATGGGCCTGCGGACGGACCGCCGCGCCGCACAGAGGGTGATTCACCAGGCGAGGCGTGTGGGAGAAAAAGCTTGACCTTGGAAACTATACATTAAACCCGGTATTAGCCGTCTCTCACCATTGTCATCACTAGACTCACCCCCCCCCCCCACACACACACACACCTGTCTGTGTGGTGTTAAGATCGCAGTCACACCAGTCTGGGATTTTGCATGGCGACGGTGCTTTTTCAGGGTCGTGAAGTCACCCTGTGTGGAAATGTTCATGCACCTTTTTAGTTGTTGTGTCTGCGGTGTGTGAAATCTCTCTGAATAAATCATCAGACTCCTTCATTGGTTTCTGTTTCACTCAGCTGCAGCTCCAAATTTATTTTGGATGTACTGCAAAGATTTTTAGGGCCAAATATCTGCGAAAATATTCATGATACAAGCAAGTCATGGGAAGGCCTTCGCTAAGTCTCCAGTTTCTTGTCATTTCCTGTCAGAGTTTGCCATAAAAAGCTTGTTTAAGATATTGTATTTTACTCAGGTGCATTATGAAACAGCTAAACGGATAACTTCCATAAAATATCAAGGGTCTTGCGATGTCTGTGGGTTATTCTGGGTTATCCTGCTTTAAAAACTATTAGCAGTACTGTGAGCCAGATATTGCTAAATTCATGGACATGCTTGTCTAAGATTAAAGAGTCCAACTCAGCTCTTACATTCAACCGTTTTATTTTGATAGATTCATGTGCTGATGGAGTTCAATAATATTGGTTCACAGGCTCTTTCAACCTGAAACACTTTACAAACTAGAATTGGCTGCAGTTTGGTTGTAACACTGAAATGGTGTTTAAAAAGAAGAAAGCAGCGTCTCTTGTTTAGGTAGCGAAGAAGCAGATGAGCCTATAAGGAATCCCCCGTGTATTTTGGTATTTCTATGATATTTCATATTCATTTGAGTCCTTTCCAGACTAAGTTGATTAGCCAAAATTGTGTTGCTAAAATGGGAATATGACATATGACAGTAGTAGAGGCTGAAAGGCATACGTCATCCTCCAAGCTTAAGCACTGCTAGTTTGAGTCTGAGCAGCGGTAAACTCTAAATCTGTTTGTCTGTCTGTCAGTTTGTCTTTCTAGTTAGCTAGAATTAGTAACTGTTTTCATTTAATTTTATTTTTCTCCCCTGTTAGTTTAGCTTGTTGATTTTCATTTGTGTGTGCAGAGAGCGGGTGTGATCAACACAGTGAATTACACAAAGTCCCACCAAGACACTGACTGTCTCACTTGCTCTCTTCTTCACCGTCTTCTCCTCCTTGAGATAAATTATCGCAATGTAGCCGTTTCGAAGTTTTGCCAGCCTCTAATAGGTCCGGATGACGTCGGGGAGTGAGAGAAAAGCCCCGTTGGAGAAATCACAGCGCAGCCTGATGTGGTGTCGGTGCAGGAGCTGAGTGCACCTCAAAAACAATGTCCTGAAACCGCATTTCAAATGGCAGCAACATGTCTGTCCGTCCTCCGGTGCCGTGCGGGCGCCGTGCGGCGGTCCGGTACCTGAGCAGCCAACAGCCATCAGCCAGCCGCCATCAGCCAGCCGCCTCACCAGGAGACGGTGAAGAAGAGAGAGAGTGAGGGAGAGTTGGTGTGTTGCACTAATTCTTGTCTAATCTGTGGTCTGATAAACAGTAAATTCATCTAAACTTGGTTGAAAAATGGTGAAATCTGGTTTCCAAGGTGATTAATTAGTTTGACAATTAACCACACCCCCATTCTCTGTTTGAAAAAGAACGTTAGTCAAAAAACAGGAAGTAAAACTGTCTGTGTGGGGTTCATAAAATTCACGGTTCAGTTCGGTTCACGGTTTGGGGTTATGGTTTTCGGTTCGGTTTGGTACAGCGGTAAACGGTACTTATGGTACAGCAAGGAGGCTAATTTCAGTTTCAATTTGAACAGCTTTTCATTTATTTGCCAAAATAAGTCAACTGCTTTCCTGAACAACAGTAGACTAAGCTAACATGAGGAACAAGTGCCACTGTTATTTAAAAGTAATTAATAAATGAAACACTAATTATAGGCTCAGGCCATCAACGAAAAATGCAGTTTGGGAATTACTGTGTAGCTTATGTGTCTGTGAGACGGCATATTATAGTGTCTCACAAGTACCTTGATCATATGCTGAAATCCAGCGTCCTGATGCTTTAGTTGTGTAGTTTGCTCTGTTTAATGCTGCTGGGAGAAGGAGTTGATCTTTCACACTGCAGAGCGAAACGATGCCGGTGGATCCTCTGCTTTATCGTGTCCTCTCTCCATTTCCTTGACCGAATAACAGCCGGACTCTGCTCTTCATCAATGTCTCTGCTACCTGAGAAATTTGAGAAGGAAGGCTGGGTCACGCCTCATCAACGCGCCGTATCTTTGGCGGTACAACACGTGCAGTAAAATCCGGTCCGCTCTCGCCAAAATTGAGCCAATAACAACGCACGACCGCAGCCTCAGTTACACTGTGATATTGTGATATACCTATTCCTGTCCGCTGTGTCCCAGCCTCTTTCCATAGGCCTTGATTTCTAGTGTGACAATAAACGCAGTGAAAAAAAAATACACAATCGGCCTCATAACCTATTTCAAATGAAGCGAACGGTACATACATGACCTGAACCGTGACCAGCGAACCGAACGGTTTGGATTTGTACCCGAACCGTTCCCATCCTTAGTGGATAATGCCATTACAGACAGGATCTCTCTAGAGCATAGGTGTCAAACTCTGGCCCGCGGGCCAAATTTGGCCCACAGTGTAATTATATTTGGCCCGCGAGGCAATATAAAATTACTATTACAGCTGGCCCGCCGGTACAGAACAACGCATTCACCGCTAATACTACAATTCCCATAATGCTCTGCTGTTGTTTTGGCGCGTCAATCAGGACAGGACCCAGACACGCCCTCTACTCTGGGTCAGTAGGGATCTGTGCTTCGGCAGGAAAGCCCCGGCTCACCTTCCCTCCCCGGGCCTCTCCCAGACCACGCCGCGACCTCATACTACCGCTGTCTCCGTGGTAACCCTTCCCAAAAATGTCGAAAAGAAAGGCATAAAACAGAAGCTTTCTGTACAGGTGGGAGGCAGATTATCTGTTTACATATGTAAAAACAGACCTGTTTGTCTTGTTTGTGGAGCCAACGTGTCTGTAACTAAGGAGTCCAGCATTAGAAAGAAGAAAGAAAGAAAGATATTCCTTTATTAGTCCCACAGTGGGGAAATTCAGTTTTACACTCTGTTGTTCACACAGTACAGTTCACACAGTACATATACATGTCAATGGAGAGATGTCAGAGTGAGGGGGCTGCTCCTGACAAGCGCCCAGAGCAGTTGGGGGTTTGGTGCCTTGCTCAGGGGCACCTCGGCAGTGCCCAAGAGGTAAACTGGCACCTCTTCAGCAACCAGTTGGTCTTGGTCCATGGGGGATTTGAACCCGGGTCCTCCACATCCTAACCCAAGTCCTTACAGACTGAGCTACTGCCGACACTAGGAAACACCAGGACAAGAACAAGGACCTGGACACGACTCCAAGGAGCCAGAAAGTGGTGGAGATGAAAAGAAGTTTGGTTTCACAATAGATTATGTTCAAATCACAAAGTGAGGCTGCTGGAAAGGTTAGTTATACTGTGGCAAAAGAAATCACAAAATCAGGCACATCCGGTTAGATCAGTGTGGTGCAAACTGAGCAATAATTAACGTTTTCTTTATGCACTTTTTCTTGCACCTCCAAGGCTTGAATGGTTGATTCATTCATTATTGTTATTTTATTTTCAAATTTATTAACCTGTGGAAAAAGCTTATTTTGATATTTACCGCAGAAGGCTCCAAATAGAAAAGAGTCATACAGATTTTGTTTTAATTTTATTTAATATACCATTCATTTTTTTTTTTATTTGAAATTCGATTTTGCATGTCTGCACTATTAGTTATTAAGTGCTGCTTGTTCCATATTCAGTGTTAAAGCAAAACTTGTTTGGGTCCATATTAAGGGTTCATTTGTTCAACGTTGGCCCGCGGCTTTGTTTCATTTTAAATTTTGGCCCACTGTGTATTTGAGTTTGACACCCCTGCTCTAGAGCAAGTATACAAGTACAAGCATTCAAGTATATGGCTGCTCCGGTCACATGTTGATGTCCTTGAGCAAGACACTTAACCCAAACTGCTCCCAAAGGCATAGCCATCGGTGTGTGAATGAGTATTTAGATTAGATCCTGGTGGGCAAAGTTGGCAGTTGTGTGTGTATGTGTATGTGTGTGTGTGTGTGTGTGTCTTTGTGAATGGGTGAATGCTGATGTGAGTGGTCAGAAACTAGAAAAGCGCTGTATAAAAGTTCATTTACCATCAAACACTGTAGCCTTTACAGTGTGTTAAACACAGTGGTTTACAGCTGAGACAAACTGGTGTGCTCCGAACTCTTTTCTCTCGCTTTGCCTGCTGTTGGTACAGTAGCCTCTACAAAATATGGACGTGGTCTCCGTGACGTCACTTACAGTTTTCTGATGAGCCGTTGTGAAGCTCCAAGTGGGCGGCGTCGACCGTCGCCATCTTGGCAGTGACAACGTAACCCGGCTAATCCGAAAATGGGCAAAGAGGTGGATTGTGGGTGGAGCTGAGGCGGGTCCAATGACACGGTAGAAAGCCAACAGCTAGCGACCTGTTGTGGCATCCACCTGTCACTCAAAGAGGCCTCACCCTCAGTTACATTAATATCGATTAAACATGTCCGTTGTAGTAGCAGCAGTTGTCCTGAACGGGGAAATCAGCTGTAGAGACCAGGGTGTAAACGTGTTATTTCTGCCGTAAAGTCAGACAATTTAACAGGGGGCTCTGTGGAGATCAATTCGCTTCTGGAGCCAGGCTCAAGTTGCCATTTGAGAAACTGCAGTTTTTGGCATTTGTCAGCAGCAGAGGCTGCCGCGTGGTTGGTACAAGGAGGGTGAAGAGTGATTCCGGCTTGATTATGATTGTATGTGAATAATGATGACGGAGATGTCGGCGATGCTGCTTGTTTTCAGCGGTGACTGGCTTACATCTTTATGTAATGCAACTGCCAAACCAGTTCCCCACTTGGACACATAAAGTTTGAACTTAAAACACCCCTCTCATTATTCTTTCACTCTCTCTCTCTTCCTGATCACCCGGTCCCTCTTCTACTGGTCCCATAGCTCCCCCTTTCCACTGAAGACCCAGAGCCCTTATGCAACCCAATCAGGACCCTATTTAGGGAAATCAAGTTAAATAAACTGTGATGTGAACCGAATCCAAATAGGGACTCTTATATAAGAATGAGGTTGCTTCATAGATGAATGGCTCTTGGAATGGACATGAATTCCCAAGGCCTGTATTTATTTTCATTACCATCGGAATAGCTTCGCCTGTGAGCTCCATGCCGAATGAGGACTGAAAGCAAATGAGAACGAAATTCATCCAAACTCATTTCATTTGAAAGAGTCACTCCCCAATCCCACGGTTTAAACATGCATCTAAGTGATTGATTTATTTTCAATAAATCCCTCAATGAATCAACAGTTTCCCCTGTCAATTAGCAGATGTTTATGGAGAGCTTATACTGCTGCAGGTTCATGTTTGCGTTGATTCCTCGGTATGTTAGTGGATGACATTCCTCCTTATTTATTGCCGGTCTGTCTCGGCACGTTGGGTTCACACCTGTGAACGGCCTACATCTCCTGTGATGTTGACTCTGGACGCAGAATCTCAACGTCATGTTCTGACAAGAGACGACGCTGTTGATCCCCGAGAAATTAAACTTTTAGTTATGAGGAGTGCTCATGCTTTGGATCAGGCGTATGAGTTTTTACTTAAGACTCTGACGCACGAGCCTGTCAGCACATATGACACACAGAAGTTTACGCCAGGAAGTTTTAAATTGTTTTTAAGATGAGATGAAACTTTTATGATCCTGCGGGGAAGTTGGGTGGTTGCAGTGGTAACATACTGCAGCGTGATTCATCAAAGGGAGAGCAGGAATATAGTAAACATATATTTAACATGAAAATATGAGTCATTGCACGATAGGAGGGTGTCAAAATGTCAGTCAAACACAATTGTGTCGGTTACAGAACAGGGCGGGGGAAATGATGTCCTGGGTTCTTTACCAGTCTCTGCTCCACACCGTCAAAACCAGACCACATACAGTATATACATATATACACATACTATTTATACTACATACTATCTACTTTCATTGGAAAAGAGTTGGCAACTCTGGGCTGTGTTTATCCATTGGATCATTTTTAAAAATCTAGTTTACTCTTGCTAGTTTCTCAAGATCACCGACCCTGTGTTTAATGGTGGAAAAGGTCCATTAACCACTTGCCACTGCTGGTAAAGTTCATATCTGTGAGTGCAAAGTAATAACTGAAGACGACCGAGTTAAGTGTATCAACATATTTATCAACTCAGCTTTTCTCCTTTAGACTTCAGCAGCTGGACACTGTTTGAAGTTAGGGGAGTGTGGGGGAGATTACATTGGTGTTAAAAGATACTTAAACAAAGAAATAACTGAATGATATGTAAGTACACAAAAAACAAAGATCCTGTAATCGATAGCATGTGTGCAGTGTTAAGAAATTAGTGATTTTGTGAAGAAAACAAATGAGGCGCTGTATTTGCAGTTCTCCTTATGCATGTTTGTCAGTTTTAGAAACTGATATCACTCCCCTCGGCTCGCTGTGTTCGCTGTGCCGAGCTAAACATTGACGTTGGCTGTGCGATGAGTGGCTGGAATAGAAGGAGGTTATCAAACTCAGACTAAACTCGGCTCCGCTTTCTGTCTGACTCGCAGAGGAGCGACAGAGAACAAAAAAAGAAGAAAGAGAAAGAGGATGATGAGGAGGAGGAAGGGCGTTGGGTGCGTTTTTGTGATCCATCTCTTGTGTATGAGCCTGAGAAAGACAAGGCTTCATACACATCTCAGCTGACACCCCATTTCAGCCTCCGTTCGAGTCGTTCGGTAATCCCACTCTCTACGAACGAGGCTTCATTCCTGAAACAAACATGGCTGAATGACCCTCGTCCACCTTGGCGTCGAATATGAGACACAGGTGTTGCTCTTTAATCCCAGCTGGCTGGTATAACTGTTATCTTTGTGTATACATATCAAGATATATTGATGTGCTGTTTTGATCTATAATGTAGGAATCACATTAAGCGTTGAGGCTGTGTTTATGTGTTGTGTAAGCATGACAACGCCATAGATAAAGGGCAAAAGCATCCATCATTTTCTTCCTGTCGCTCTGTCACGCTGTGCCCAGGCTGCTTCCTGGAGCTGAGCTCAGCACTGACATCTGCTGCCCGTCCCTCTGGCCCGACCTTTGCCCTAATGTAGCGGATAAGGAAGTGTCAGTGGGAACCGGCAGGGTCAGGTGGGGTCTGGGTCCTGGGATCCTGGTTCCTGGCTGCTTTGCAGGCCCGCCATCCCCTCCCTGTATCCAGCCCTCCACATGTGTTTCCTGTTGTTCTTCAGCCTAGCAGCGCTGCGCCGGCCCACCGTACCAGAGCAGGGGCCTTTTCCTGAGGCTTTGTTTGGCCTGGCCTCTGGGAATGGCTTAAATTTAGGTGTATGTGACAGAATCCACCTCGACCCCCACAATCACCATGTGTGCCACAGTCAATACAGTTGAGTCTCGTAAAGACTGGCCTCCCCTTTTTCTTTTTCTTTTTTTTACCCCCCTCGCCTCCCATTTCTGTCCAGATTTATAACCTGAGAGCAGCGGATCAGGTCTCTCCACAACTGTAGGAAGAGGGAGGGGGAGGAGTGTGTGTTTATGTGTGTGAGGTTACTCAGACATGCATCAGGTCAATATTGGCCTTTTATTAAATACCAGATTTGTTTAAACCATTTGGTTTTTGATATTTAAGGGAGAATTTATCCTGAAACAGATCATCTTCAGACGAGACTGATATTTGAGCATTAAAGTTTATTCCTGACCTTGGAAACAGAAGTTTAGACAAAAACAAAATCTGTCCTCAAGGTTTACTTACTAGCTTTTCCCAGTGCTTTCATCTCGTAGTCTGCACCAGCAAATGGTTTGCTCACCTCAGCAGTCTTCACATCACCGAGGGAAGTAGATAGTAGGTGCATACATAGCACAAACAAGTAAAACATACAAACTTATACAAGGAGACAAAGACATGGGTGAACACTCTACAACTAACTGAAGGAAATTAGGCCCTCGTTTTATGTGGCCTGCGAGGGCTTGCAAAGAATATATTATGGTTATCACACAATTCTATGTTGCTTTAGTGAAGAGTTTATGTCAATATTAGAATTAATATTTGTAATTCTAGTAGGGCTGCCCCCCCCCCCGTAATCAATCAGTCCACTAAATGGTTGGTTTAATTTTAGCCGACTAAGATTTCTGTCGTCAATTAGTCGTTTTTTATGCTAAGTGGTGCTTTTGTGTGATTCTCACTTTTAGAGATCTGTCGATTAAATGAAGTCATCGATCAGTCAACAAAGTTGTTCTAACAAAGAATGTCTGGTTGGGAACAACAAACAAAGACTCGGTTACATCTTTAAAAACGACATCATTTCGTGGCAAAATCAGTGTAATTCAGTGGAACAGCTTCTGCTGGTGGATTGGCTCTCGAAGGGCAAAGTGACATCTTTGGTAAACTTTGACATAAACATTTGCCGTTTCAAACACTGACTTTGGGTCACTCTCTAAATGCGACATCTTGTGTGTGTTCAGCCTCAGGTAGTCCTTCAAGACCGACTGATTTCATCAATTACTGTATTTTTCGCACTATAAGGCGCCCTTAAAATCCTTTAATTTTCTCAAAAGTCAACAGTGCGCCTTATAATCCGGAGCGCCTTATGTATCAGTTCTGGTTGTGCTTACTGACTGCCAACCAATTTTATGTGGTACAGGGCGCTCAAAAATCTGTCAAAATGTTTTATTACAACTTCGGTAATCTACGAAGCTGCACCGCTGGATGGATTGTCGTGGCATTACGGCACTCACCGACACTGTCAAAACTAAAGTGAAGAAAACTAATTCGAAGCTTGCCGTCATTCCAGGTGGATCAACTAAAGAACTCCAACCGCTAGATATCGGTCTCAACAAGTCATTCAAAGTTAAACTGCGAGCTGCGTGGGAGCGTTGGATGACAGAAGGCCAACACACATTCACCAAGACAGGGAGGCAA
Source organism: Pterois miles (assembly GCA_947000775.1). Classification (NCBI taxonomy): domain Eukaryota; kingdom Metazoa; phylum Chordata; class Actinopteri; order Perciformes; family Scorpaenidae; genus Pterois; species Pterois miles. The sequence goes on from CAMQGK010000341.1 coordinate 2,696,288, forward strand.
CGCCGGGCCAGTTCCTCCTCTATCATGAGACGAGAGCGTCTTATGTATGAAAATAGACACGTTCATTGATAGTGAACCCTATAATCCGGTGCGCCTTATAGTGCTAAAAGTACGATATTAAAAATGCTGGAAGAAATGGACCAGATACTTCACTTCAGCTGGTTCTGAACAGCAGCTAACAGTATAGACTCACATGGCTTCAGTGCATTTCAGCTTTTGGCAGCATCATTTAAATACAAATGCTCCTGTCTCTCCTCTGGCCGAAGTTCATTCACAACACAGAGTTCACCTCCTTTGATCGTTTTAACAGATGCGATGAAAAGTGGTCCAAAGCTGTTCATGATGGACGAGTCTCTTGGAGCTGGTGAGTGTGACTGAAGATTGCAGGATGTCCCACTTCAAGAGACAGTCATTGTGACAACACCGCAGCGCTGGAATATTCCCCAGTGGAAATTGCACTTCTATTTTTACCTAATTATCTCCAGCGGAGTGCGAGGCCGGGCTGTTGGTACCGCCGCTGATTTTTCCATAGCGGGGGGTGGGGATGGGGGTGGGGGGGGTACGTAAAGACTTTATTAGAAGCAGCCTGCGCTGTTTCAGATCAGGACTCTCTCATGCTCTCGCTCCTCTGTTGGGACTCGTCCTGTGGAAGAGATGTTTTGTTCGTGTTTTAATTGAAAAGACACCACATCGGGAATCACCCCCCCATCCTCAATGAAACACGGCTCTTTTGCGTTTCTAGGATCTCAGGAGGCCCCTCGGTGTTGCCCCCCGAATGTTTTCCATCAAGGGACCCAGCACGCTAATTTACAGTGCGGTGAGAAAAAAACTGGCGGCTCAGCAATTCACTCTCCTCCTCCTCCTCCTCCTCTCCTCCTCCTCCCCCGACCACCATCGCAACCCCTCCTCCTCCTCCTCCTCCTCCTCCTCCTCCTCCTCCTCTCCTCCTCCTCTCCTCCTCCTCCTCCCCCGACCACCATCGCCACCCCTCCTCCTCCTCCTCTCCTCCTCCTCCTCCCCCGACCACCATCGCCACCCCTCCTCCTCCTCCTCTCCTCCTCCTCCTCTCCTCCTCCTCCTCCTTCTCCCCCGACCACCATCGCCACCCCTCCTCCTCTTCCTCCTCCTCTCCTCCTCCTCCTCTCCTCCTCCTCCTCCTCCTCTCCTCCTCCTCCTCCTCCTCCTCCCCCGACCACCATCGCAACCCCTCCTCCTCCTCCTCCTCCTCCTCCCCCGACCACCATCGCCACCCCTCCTCCTCCTCCTCCTCCTCCTCCTCCTCCTCTCCTCCTCCTCCTCCTCCTCCCCCGACCACCATCGCCACCCCTCCTCCTCCTCCTCCTCCTCTCCTCCTCCTCCTCCTCCCCCGACCACCATCGCCACCCCCTCCTCCTCCTCCTCCTCCTCTCCTCCTCCTCCTCCCCCGACCACCATCGCCACCCCCTCCTCCTCCTCCTCCTCCTCTCCTCCTCCTCCTCTCCTCCTCCTCCTCCTCCTCCCCCGACCACCATTGCCACCCCTCCTCCTCCTCTCCTCCTCCTCCCCCGACCACCATCGCCACCCCCTCCTCCTCCTCCTCCCTCGACCGCCATGGCCACCCCTCCTCCTCCTCCTCCTCCTCCTCCTCCCCCGACCACCATCGCCACCCCCTCCTCCTCCTCCTCCTCCTCCTCCTCCCTCGACCGCCATCGCCACCCCTCCTCCTCCTCCTCCCCCGACCACCATCGCCACCCCCTCCTCCTCCTCCTGGTCCTCTCTTTCTCCTCCTCTTTACTGACACAGCAGTACGGTGCCAGTATGTGACATCACAGCGCTCATCTCCAGAGCACGCCAAAAACATTCCCAGCAGCGACTAGAGGAGGGACGGGAGAATGGCTTCCATATGGGGTACACACACATTTCTTTTACCTCTCCCTCCTTTTCCACGGGGGCGGAGGGCGATGGGCATGATGGGAGGACAAGGAGAAGAAGAAACAAGAGAATTGGCAGTTTATCTTTCCGAGCGAAACTTGACATGCGGCTTTCATCTTTAGCTGGCGCGGGGCGTTTGCCCACAGCCAAGCCTGCTCTTCCAAATCTATCATTTTATCATCCCTGTGTAGACAGGAAAGACTGCTCATCAGGTCTCTTTCTCTCTTGCCTGGTGATTGAGGAAATGGTAACTGGATCGCGGTGCTGGGCCGCTCTCCTTCCAGCCGCCACAGGTTTGGCTTGGCGGTGGGCCAGCCAGCTGCCTGACACTCCATAGCATGGGAACATCCTGCCTCCCTGGCCTGACTGCAGCACCAGCTCTGCACACTCCAGCCAGGACACACAACTCATTTATTTATTTGTGTCCACATCAGTGGAAGAAATACATAAACAGTAAAGATGCATTTTTCAAAAAACAGTGTTTCCATATGTGGCTGATTTGAGATCACACACATCCAATAGGCAGTTCCAGCAGGTCTGCATATAAAGGCCCCGACACACCAACCAGATATTAAAGAGCAGCAAAGGCCGACCGTCCAGTCGACTCATGATGCCTTTGTCTCAGACAAAAAATTGCACTCAAACACACCTCAAAGACTACAGCTGACGGCCAGCTACCACGTACGTTCTGCGGCTGTGTGAGAGGAAATAACGCAATACGCTTGGAGTTCAAGTGGTTAAGTTGTGATGTACAGAACTAGCTAGTGGGTAACATAATGGAGATGGAGGACAAAAAGAAAACCAGCCAAAGTTTCATGGGCTGTCCTGATTCTGTAAAAATAGGCATCGGCCATAAGACAACCCATATGGGTCGACCTTTAGTTATGATATGTACATGAATCAAAGCGACCATTTTCACACCACTCTCTCACCACGTAGCTTCATTCCAAATGTTCATGTGTTGGAACGATCAGATGAGATGAAGGTGAAGAATCAGAAGAGCCCTCTGTGTTTGCTCATGATTCGTTTAAGCTGAACAGCCAATCAGAGTGACTTCTCTCACAGACGAGCTCCGACACCGATTCAACATGTTGAATCAGCCGACGGTGAAGGGACAAACCGCAAACTGTAGGCGGACAGACGCTCACCAGCGGTCGGCCGTCACCTTGGTGTTTCAGGGCCTTAAGAAGCAGAGCAGCAGAGTGTGTGACTGTACTCCAGCAGAGAGAATAGAGGCCGGCACAAAGAGATTAATGAATGTCTGCCCTTTGTTCTCTTTCAGCCCGGGGGGTTTATGGCCCTACAGTTCCCCTTAAATCTCTCACAAACACACACACACACACACACACACACACATGCTCTGCTCCTTTATATCACAAACACAAGTCCTGGGCTCCCTCTCTTTCTTCAGGCTTTGATTTATAGGTCCTCAGTCAGGGTGAAAGGCGGCCTACAGATGGAAAAGTGTGTGTTTTGTGTGTGTTGGGGGGAGTGTGTTTGCATGTGTGCATATCTGTGTGTACATCTGTGCATATTTGCACATTTCGTGAGTGTACATGTGTGCAGTGTGTGTGCGAGGGGATCAAGTAAAGAGAAGCCCTCTTCAAAGCGGCTCCAAGATGCCAGGGAAGTGGAGCCTTTGTTTGGCTGCCTTGTTATTTTTCCCATTAATCATAGTTAATGTCCGTCTAATCCTTCCTGCGCTGCCCTGATTGCTGGCCGGGGGGTCATCATCAGCAGGCAGAAGAAATAACACAAGAAGAAGGAGGAGGGGAGAAAGACGAGGGGGCACTTACTGTTCCTCAACTCTGACCCCGGAGCTATTGTTCTGCTAATTGATCACCGCTGATTGGGTTTAAATATTTCAAGCGTTAGATAGCCTGCCGTCGTCCTGATCAAAGGAAAACGCCCTCAATTAATCTGCTGGCGTGCTCAGCAGATTAACACATTCTTGGCCCGCTGTGGGCAAACAATGCAAAGAAAGAGAAAGAGAAGTGGCCGAGTAGGGAGGAGCATACGATGGCAGCGGTGGGCCGAAGCAGCAGGTGACCCAAGGCAGTCGAAGGAAAAGGCCGCTCCAGCAATCAAGAGGGCTTAGCCGCATTTTCTTCCCTCAATGAACTCCTTGTCCCAGAGAGAGTGAGTGTGTATGAAGGGGGGTTTAAACACATACTTTTAAAAATATCAATATTGTTCCATTGGATTTCTACATGGAAATTGTGTAAGTCCCATACATGATGATTTTTCCCAGGATGTGTAGCAGAGCCGGAGCCAGGTCGTGTGCCAGAGCCGAGTTCCCAGGCAGGAACATGAAGGCCCTCTGATTTAGTGTTTAATCAGGTAGAAAAATAAGGGAATAAGGCTGGAGTGTGTGTGTGCACCTGTTTGGCTGCTGTTCCTGTGGTGTGTGTGTGGACACGGTTCTGTGTGTTTGTTTTTAATTAGCTTGTTTATAGATTTAGTATAACGTAATGTGATTCAACGCCACAAACTGCAGCCTCCAACATGATCATACAGGTGAAGCATCTCCTCTCGTAACCAGATATACCTAATAAACTGGAAAAATAATATATACAGTATATAATTTGTGTAAAATTGAGTTTAGCTAAATTGAATTCATTGTCTTCACTTTTCTGTGTAAGACTAATACTTATATCTTTATATAACATAGTATAGCAACACGTTTTCTTCTTTCTTTCTGTTCCTTACATTCATAGAGTCTCTTTTCAAAATAAACTTCCAGCCCAGGATCCCAGGATGTCAAATGCCAAGGCTTTGTCAAGGCCATCAGCGTTCGATACCTCTGTCCAAGGCACCCTTTAGTGCCAATATAAGACACACCAGGCTTTCCAATAACTACAATGTAAACTAGGGGTGGACGGTTCATAAAATTCACGGTTCGGTTCAGTTCACAGTTTGGGGTCACGGTTTTCCGTGTGGTTCGGTACATTTATGGTCCAGCAGGAGGTCGATTTCCACCTTTCATTTTAACATGATTTTCATTTATTTGGCAAAATGAGTCAACGACTGTCTTCACAACAGCAGACTAACATCAGGAACTAAACTCTTCCTCATTATCACATCTGATGGCTGAACTTCTGATCTAAAAGAAAAGTGACTCTGAGTTATTTAACAAGAATTAATAAATAAAAACTAATCATCAACAGAAAGGTCAGCATCAGGTCAGCCAGCACTAGAGCTTTTTAAACAACAGTAACATAAACTAGGCAGCACCATATGAGGACAATCTGCCATGATCAATAACACTGATCAATACTGAGGGGATGATATGACTTGTGATAATAAATATTGAAGGGTTCATAGTAGCTCTACTGATGTCAGCCTGGTTGGTTTTAAAGTCAGAACCAGATTATTAATTGAATATTTAAATCCAACGAGGACGAAAATCTTTTCGCCTTAAAGGAAGAATACGGAAGACTGACAGCTAGCACTTTTAAAATGGATAACAGCTGTCAAATTCAGAGTATTTTTTAAAAATACTTTTATTGCAAATTTCTCTTGAATTATTCATCTTCGTCATATGCAATATTTGCAGTAGAGTATTTCCAAAATCACCCAGTGATGCATTCAAACGGAAGATAAAATCAAAGAGTAAATGAATAACTGAGGACAAAGGAAGAAAAGCTTACATATATACACATGTATACATATACACACATTCTACATACATACACCTTCATATACAGTATATACAGCACACACACCATGCACGTCCATATATATACGCATAGTTCATATATGTATATGCGTACCCATCATGTGTACATGCATACATTTGCAGGGATTTATTTGTTTACCGAGATCTGCCTCAGCCAGATTATAAATCATTCTGTTAAGTCAAGTGTGATTAATGTCAAACCTTAATTGTCAGCTTCATATTTCATCGACTTTAGCTGGTTTCTTTTGTACTTTAACTCCTCATTTCTAACTATTTATTCTATGTGATTTCCTACATTAAGTCGCTGTCTTATGTCTGAGCCACTTTGACCAACACTTCTTATATTCTGTCTCTTCGTTTCTCACTATCGGTTATTCTCTCCATTTCTGCAGTTTCCTGTATTGTTTCCTTTCATTTTTGAATTGATGGACTTAAAGGTTTTCACCAGGTCCTAGATGTTTGTTTCATGGCTGCAGCTCAGAGTATTCTGTATAGATACTGGTCTGTTTCCTGCAATAATTCAGGAGGTGATTTTCCTATAATGATAAATATTGGGTTCAAAGCTGTTATGGCTGAATGCCAAAATTACTTTAATATGGGACAAATTCAGAGCATTGGAGCCGTGGCCCGTCCGCTGTAACTGGTAGCAGTTAGCATGTGTTAGCATCACAGCGTTAGCCTCCGATCAGCAGCAGTAAGTCAGAATCACTTCATCGGCTGTGTGTCTTAAATCCTCGCTGCCTTGATAACCGGCTGCACATGAACCTCAGAGAGATGTACCGAGGCTTTTCAGGTCGGGTAGAATCTAACGTTGTTATCTCTATTGATCTGGTTAATTCGCTTGCTTCAACGGCTGCAGAAGGGGTGTTGAAATGGGCTGTGGACAGGACGTTGCGAACATACAGACTGTAGCTTTGCTGTCAAAGAAGCCAATATTTCAATTCAGCATGTTTCCTTAATCTGTGATGGACTGGCAACACGTCCAGGGTGAACCTCGCCTTCACCCAATGCCTGATCGGCTCCCCCGCGACCCCTTACGGGATAAGCACTTGCAGATGGATGGATGATGGATGTTTCCATAATCTCTGATGATATATCATGGTCATTTTCTAATTTATTACAGTAAATATATTACATGTTGGTCTTTCAGTGACTTATTCTTTGATTACTTCAGGATCTAAGGATGTATAGCTGCTGATTTCACTGCAGAAATGCAAAAAAAGTCAGTTTGACTTTGTCGTCATGAACTTGTGATAAGGGTTAAAGAAAGGGAGAGAAGAGGGAGAGATTATGAATGAAAGGAGGGAGTGATCAGAACAGAGTCCAGGCTCTGTTTGCCTTCCGTCTCTCTCATTGTGGTGTATTTACTCTTCAACATTTATAGTAAGGGAGGATGAGGAGGAGGAGGAATAAGAGGAGGTTAATGGGTTTGATTTCACAAGACGGACAGACTCACCCCAACGTCTGCTATGGGTTGTTTTTGGAGCTTGTGCTCAGAAATGTTTGGCAGAAACTGTCTGCAGCTCCAACTCATTAGAACAGGATCAGAGTCACGGCGGACAATTAATAATAAGGATTTTCATGTTGTTATGTCGATGATGACTTATTGGCAAATAGGTCTTCACAGTAGGATACACAGAGTCCTGGCGTAGCGCGTGAGAAACAGGATCTAACGTACAGTCAAAAATCGGTGAGGACAATTGCATGATTTTCAACCATTAACGTTTGCCAGCAGTTGAAGCAGGATAAAGAATAAATAACTAAATGCAGCGATTCCAGTGAAGACGACTTGCTGCCTGAAGGTGCTGCCAGTCTTCAAGTTGTCAGGAGTTTTGGCATCGTACAGAAAGCTACAGCTTGTTTCAGATATTATGAAACCTAATTATGGTTTAATTTAATCAACACTGTCATGGTTTTGGCTTTATTTCCCGTTGGGGCTGTGCTACAGTTACACATGTTGGTGTTTGAGATAGAAATGTCTCACAATACAACACCGGCCTTTTGCCCAGGAGACCAGTGTTCGTACCCTGTCTGAAATCAATAGTCAGCGTTTACAAAGTTATGCCACTTTATGAGTTATTTTGACCCAAACCGCCATCTTTTCCTAAACCTAACTAAGTAGTTTAGTTGCCTCAACCTGGCCAAGTTGTTTACTGTGAAGACAGAAGTTTATTTTGAAAAGACTGCATGCCTAGAACGATCGGACATTGACACGTACATCACATAATACTGGACTTTCGTAGGAAAACCATAGACTGTATGAGAAGTGGACGAAGTAACCTTGACATCACTCTTTGGTTTGTGGACTTTTGAAGCCTCAAGTTCGGCATTTTGGTATTTACAACCAGAAGTGACACAAGAGGGTGGAGCTAAGTACAACTAAACGCTGAATAATTTTTAGGCAACCAAAAAGGTTATAATTAACATGATCTGAAAACACACTGTGAAAGGGTTAAAGTTCTAAGTTGAAGACATGGACAACAAATATGGTCAACGTGTTGCTTATTTACACATTCAGCAGACATGGAGTATCATTATAATACATTTGGAGTTGTGTTTATGTCCACCTGATCAACGTCCAAGAGTCTCTCTCCTGTTATCTCTGTTTTGGTCTCAGCTAACTCTTGGAGGAAATATTTAGCTAGTTGCTACCTTAGTGTCTGCCGTTCGGTGCTGTACGGTGGGTTTAATGGGGCCATGTTGGTTTTTTGCAACCAGAAGTGACATGAGAGGATGGAGCTAAGCACAACTGGATGCTGAAGAAGACATTTTTAGGCAGTCAAAATGTTAAAATTAACACTCATGAACTGAAAACACACTGTGAAAGAGTTAAAGTTGTAAAATGAAAACAACTCCCAGATTGGACAACGCCATGGTAGCGACCTGTCAATCACAAGGTAGCCCCGCCCTAAAGCCTCCCCCGCTTTGTGGTCTATTTAACGCTAAATGGGACCATAATTCACTAAATGACCATCATGCTGTATTGAAGAAGACTGAAACTAGTGACTGAGACCATAAACTGATGTGTACAGTGTTTACTGAGGTAATCAATCAACATGAGGCTCATTTTCTCGTAGACTTCTGTACAATCAGACTTCTTTTTGCAACCAGAGGAGTCGCCTCCTGCCGGCTGTTAGAAAAAATACAAGTTTAAGGACTTCAGCGTTGGCTTCACGTTTCAGACCACGGAGCTTCCCACTGAGGGAAGTGCACGAAAAATAACTTTTAGTATATACAGTATACTATATATAAATACATGGGCTCTACAGTGGTGTTCTGGCTGGAGTTTGAATGTTCTCCCTGTGTTAGTGTGGGTTTTCTCCAGGTTCTCCGGTTTCCTCCCACAGTCCAAAGACATGCAGCGTAACTGATGACTCTAAATGTCCCGCAGGTGTGAATGTGAGCGTGAATGGTTGATTGTCTCTATGTGTCCTGTGATGGACTGGTGACCTGTCCCAGTGTCAGCTGGGATTGTCTCCAGCCCTCTGTGATGGATGGATGGATGGATGGATGGATGGATGGATGGATGGATGGAAGATATATGAACCATTGCATGAGGATACACACTTCTAACTTGTCTAATAAGGCAGAAAGAAACTCCTGCATCATTAATTCAAACCATCTCTTTTGTCGTCTCTGTGTGAAGGACTTGAGTTTCCTCCAGGTCTGAGCAGTTAGTCAATCTTAATTTTTCCTGAAAGCATTTTATTTATTTCCATAATAGCTTTCATATTCGCTCTTCTAAACACAAAGCAAAGTATCTGGTAGGTCGTGACACGAAGAGCGGGAATATTTCCCATAAGAGAGAGAGACAGAGAGAGGAGTAAGAGCCACCATGGATGAAGAGACTTGGCCATAACCAACCTGCATGATGATTCAGTCCAAACCATTATCATCACACCGTTATCTCCCATCTCTGCTTGCATCCCCCCCACACACACACACACACACACATGCACTCTCATCCTTCAGTGGAAATTCCCTCATCATGACTCCTGTTATGATAATAATTGTTATGTCCAACATTTCCATAGCGATGTTAACAAACATCATCACTAGACGGCAGAACTGCCAAACTTTAAGAGAGATAAAACATCCACATGTTCGGCGGTGATGCTATCAAACCGCTGCACTGCGCTCGGCCTGTGACCGCCTACACTTGCCGTAGTGAAGCTTGACTTCATCTTGAAACGGGGAGGGTTGACCGTTTCGCTTCAGTAGCTCTAGTGCTGATGATGAGGTGTTGAAGGCGCTCTAGGTGAAGCGGGTTGTTCCTATAGAAGCTTCTATGCAAGTCCAACATTAAAACAGCATTACAGCCACATCTGGTCTGCTGTTAGCTCTCCCCAAGCGAGGATCTGGATTGATTTAAATGGTTGTGTGTGTGTGTGTGTGTGTGTGTGTGTGTGTGTGTGTGTGTGTGTGTGTGTGTGTGTGTGTTTGAACAGCATGTGAGAACCTGGGGAGCGATGTAACGTCCCTGATCGATGTATATCCCAGCAATCTGTCATAACACACTGTCTGAAACCAAATGGCCGATCTGGGCAGTGTGTGTATATGTTTGCATGTGTTTCAGGGCTATAAGGTCAAGTTATTTAGCACAGATCATTGAGATTTTCTGTGAGATTAAGAGCATAATCGCAGTCACGAGGAGACCTGTTACAGTGCGTCTAGACTGGAGGGCCACAGGTTTGTTGCAGCTGCCCAACTCAGTTAAATAGTTAAGGTGAATTACAAATAAAAGGAGGGTGGTTCTGTGTCGGGACTCGGGCGAGATCTCACCAAGCGTCTTGTGTGGGAAGTATTAAGAGAACTGCCAAAAGATGTCTTCCTCTCCTGGATTTAAATGCATATTAAAGACATTCCTTGTCCCAGGTTAGCTTTCCAACTTAAATGACACAATGTCGTGTCATGACGTCTCCCACAACAACCCACATGTGCACTTTCTGATCTGGTGCCTCTGTGGTTAAGGTTTGGTCTGGCAAATAAACCTTGGCTAAGATTTGGGAAGATTATATTCATGGTCAAAAGAAGGTTGATGGTTTACATTGATTTGGTGGGTTGACAAAGCCTAAACCAAGAGTTTGTTGACACCGGACTGGACCGGTATACTAGATTTTATCACAAGGTATTTTTTACCACTAAGAGTCTGTATTTGTCATTCAAAAAGGGAAACTGGAAGACCGAGGACAAGCCATTGTTATGATACGTACATGAAACAAAGCAGCGTTTTCACACCACTCTCACTCACCACTTAGCTTCACTCCAGATGTCGTTGTGAAAGTATCTGTGTACTGGAACCATCAGAAGAGACGAAGATGGAAAATGAGAAGAGCCTTCTGTGTTTTTCCTCTTGACTTTACTCACTTGCTTTTCCTCACGTCCGTTTCTCTTCTCATGCACTGATTGGTTTAAGCCCAACAGCAGAGTCATTTTGCTCACAAACGGGCTCTGGCGCCGATTCAACACACTGAATCGGTAGAAAAACCTCAGACGCAGGCAGACCAGAGCCGACGGCGAGGGACACGCCGCAAAAACTAGAGCGACAGACGCTCAGCGACGGCCCCAGACAGCTGCTTTATGCTTTTCGGGTCTCTTACATCTGTTTCAAACCCAAACTGTTGCCATATTGGTGCAGTTTTAGTTTTCTTTGACACTAAATCTGCCTTCATGTAGCTGGCAGCTGTCAGACACTTGCGGCTCCATTTATAGATATTTTATGTTAATTGTGTTGTCATATTGTTTAGTCCTACTGCAATACAAGTGGGATTTAGCACTGTGATGCCGTCGGCACCTGTTGCTGATATCGGATGCTTTTAAATTTGCTAGAAGGTGTCATAATGACATAGTGTCCTTTGTGCTGAAAGGAGCCAGCTGAGGTGGTTTGGGCATCTGGTTAGGATGGTCCCTCCCTAGGGAGGTGTTCTAGGCATGGCCAGCTGGGAGGAGGCCCCCGGGGAAGACCCAGGACTAGGTGGTAAATGGTAAATGCTCTTTACACAACATGTCAGCATTCATTCACACACACACATTCATACACTGATGGCAGAGGCTGCTAAGGTGCCAACTTTGCCCATCAGGATCTAATCTGAATTCTCATTATACTCACTAAATACTCTAATCTGAATACTCATTATACTCACTAAATACTCTAATCTGAATACTCATTATACTCACTAAATACTCTAATCTGAATACTCATTATACTCACTAAATACTCTAATGTAAATACTCATTATACTCACAAATTACTCGTTCACGCGTCGATGGCTATGCCTTCGGGAGCAATTTGGGGTGAAGTGTTTTGCTCAAGGACAAATCGACATGTGACCGGAGCAGCCGGGGATCGAACCACACCAAACCAGAAATCGGCCCAACTCTACTTTGAGGAATAAGCTACACTGACTGTGTTGATTGTTATGAAGGAATATATCATCAAAACACAATGTAAGCATGACAGCAATCCCATTCTGTGTCACAGTGGTAGCAGATACATCAGGCTACGGTTGGTTTTTGTCCTTTCAGCCCATTTATTGCTAAACGTTATGATAAAATATAGTACAACTATAATTCAAACCTCATCCTTTAGCAATCGCAGGGTGAGACTGTGCCAACGATCTCAAACACAGTCTCATCAGTGTCTTTGATTGATGTATACTGATGTTGAAAAATGCGCCTTTAATCGCTTTCTCAGACTTGCACACATGGATTTATGACCCTTGTTTCTATGTATGCTCTCATTACAACCATATGTCTTGAATGCAAGGTATGTGTTCACCGCAGTAAGCTAAAGAAACCTCAAGAAATCCATTTATTTCAAATGACAAGCAAAACTTTGGCTGGCTGATGTTAACCACGGTCAACTTGTTTCTTCATCTGCTGGGTTTGAGAGTTTGGCTGCAGCTGAACTTTGGAGCTTACGTCTCCCATCAGCAGCCAGGATTATAACAGCTATACGTCCCGTCCATTAATGCAAGTACATTTGTGCTGCAAATGGCAGTGAGCGAGCTTCGCGTGCTCGCCGAAACATAATGCAGTAATATCGCTGACACCTCAAGGTTGGGCAACAGTGCTGACACATGCAAGGGTGAGGATAAACAGATATGGAGCTCTGTACACATTCATACATGAAAGCACACACATGCACTCAGAAACACAAGGCTGCTGCATTCCAGCAGCATGACAGTGCTTTCATGTTTACAGCAGAACAAACAGAGGAGATCTGTACTACGCTTGTTTCCATGACTGCCTTCCCTCCTAGTAGTAAGAAGCAGAACATTTGGATTAGACTTTGACAAGCAGGGAGCGTTAAAGAGCAACTGAGATGTTTGCATTAAATATTAAGTCAGATCGTGGAAACTATGACCAATAAATTTACTCCGTTGAAGTTGCTAGTATTAATATAGTAGCAAACAACTATTTGCAACGTAAAGATGTAGTGAACTGCGCACTGTTCATGCACTTAGCACCGTTAGCTGCTTGCCGCCGGCTCAGCTGTCGCAATGTTGAGAGTAGTGGGCAACTTTCGCCAATGCTTGTGTCTTAAACTTGTATTCTTTCTAACAGCCAGCAGGGGGCGACTCCTCTGGTTGCAAAAAGAAGTCCGATTGTATAGAAGTCTATGAGAAAATGAGTCTACTTCTCACTGATTTATTAGCTCAGTAAACATTGTAAACATTGTTTGCTAGTTTCAAGTCTTCTTCACTACAGCAGGATGTTCGTTTAGTAAATTATATTCGATGTACATGCAAATAGACCATAAAGCAGGGGATGCTTTAGGGCGGGTTACCTTGTGATTGACAGGTCGCTACCACAGTGTTGTCCAGACTGGGAGTTGTCCGTGTTTTTGTCTTACAACTTTGTCTTTCTCTTTTTCACAGTGTGTTTTCAGTTTATTAATATTATTTGTAATCTTTTTGGTTCTTCAGCATTCAGTTGTACTTAGCTCCACCCTCTTGTGTCACTTCTGGTTTCAAACATACAAGATGGCAACGGCCAAATACCAAGATTGTGACAGCCGAACTGCCAAACTCGAGGCTTCTAGTCCACAAACCAGTAGACAGAAGTTTGCTAGGAGTTGGTGGAGCCCAAAACAAAAGCTCAAAGGAGAGAGAATAGGAGTTAAATATTTCAGGTGGGCAGAAACACAACTCCAAAAGAAGAAGTCCGACATGTCAAGAAGCACGAGCAGGTGATCAGACAGGATAGACTAAATAGAAAAAGAAATTGAAGGCCAATGTGAACATAATTTCCATTCTAAACAACCATCACATCATTACAGATAGAAGAGAGAGACCCAAGTTGTGATTAACCAGACTGATTGTGGCCAAGAAGTTCATCTTGTAAGTGTGACATGGTGTGGCTCAACGGGTGTTCCTTTCAGTCATTTGACCAGCCAGGAAGTTGAAGTACATGAGTCATCCTCAGTTGCATTGTTTGCCCTTGAGCAAGGCAGGAAGCCCTGCTCTGTGGTAGTCTACTGGCAGCTCCCCGGCCTGAAACTGATTGAATCAGATTGCTCCTGGAAAGGAGAAAGTGTTCTCAATTGCCTCCCCTGGATGTCTGTAATCTACAATACGTGTATAGTCGTGGCTTTGTGAGGCAGCCCTGCATTCCTTCAACCGCAGTGTCTTGTTGTATTGTCATAAACCAAATCTAGGTAATGCAATAAGTCCAAACTGGCAGCAAGGTCTGGGAAAGTACAGTCCTCTGCTCTGCATCGGTTTGTAGTCAGTGGATGTGGTTGGCGGATGGGGATCGTGGGCAGAATATGTACGTCTTTCTGTTTTTCTGTGTGTGTGCGTACAGTACTTGTGTGTCGGGTAGAGGGTCTAGCCAGCTCTCGCCTCGCTCCATTTGCCATCAAACCCCAGCTGAAATAAAGAACACATGGGAGCTGTTTTGAAGCTCCCTCATTGCCGGTTAAATATCTAAATTTCCCCCAAGACTTCTTGCTGTCTCCCTTCAACTCTCCGCCCATCCCTCATCCTACCCTTTTGTGCTTGGAACTGTTCGCCCGGAACAGGCAACACCAATCGACCTCAAAATTTCCATTCGGAAAAGAAAAGGAAAACCAAAATAAACAGATGATGAAGAAAGAGAGAAGAAAGACGTGAAACAACGTTTGCGTGCACCGCAGTGATGGGGAGGGCAAATTCTGTGCCAACTGTGTTATGGTTGGCAAACCTTGAAGTGCCTGATCTACAGATGAGGGAGGGGAGGAAAAAAAAAACCCAGAAGTGGAGCGACAGGCTGCCATGCAGTGCGGTCAGCAGCCGCTGTATGTTTGAACCATGGGAGAAATTTCATGTGGTTGTGATTTTCATATTAAAGTAATGGGGGTCTATCAGTGTCTGAGATGTACAGATGGGAGGCCTACGCACCAGCTGCTGTGTGTGTGTGTGTGGGAGTGTATGTACAGCCACAGTGTCATTGAAGTGAGCATGTGTGTTGGGAGATAGGCTGCAATTCACCTCGTAATAGCACCTAATAATGGCACTTCAGAAATGCCACAATAAATGGTACGTTGGATGGAGTGTGAAGAGGAAAATAAAGTCCTTGAGTACCGTTCTCCATTTCAGTATTACAGGAAAGCACTTTGAACCTTTCATTGCATATTAGGCTTAGACTAATGTATGAGCTTGCTGATGTGCAGTACATGTATGAGGCCGATTGTTTTAATTAAAAATCAGATATGATTTAATTTAAAACCAATATACAATATGTAGTCTATGTCAACCTACTGCAAATGACACTGGATATGGGTATACCATGCTGCGAGAGTAGAGTCACAGTAGTGTGAGTTGTTGTTTGTGGTCGGGTAGTTTTGACCAATCACATTTGAGCGGGCTTTGGTTGCATGCAGGTCAGTATCTCCACAGCGCTGTCAGTGCTAAAGAAAGGTCTGGCTTCACATATTGTCCTTCTGCTATAAAATGCTCTGGCTTGTATTTCTTTAAACCAATCACAGTCGTGTCGGGTGGGGTTAAGCCCACGATGCAAAATATGGAAAATACCCACAGTCAGCCCACATGATCCTACTCAGCCAATCAAGTCTGTGCATTCCAGGTGGTAAACACTGAGATGATACAGTGCAGACAGATGAGAGAGTTAGAGACAAGTTACACTTGAAAAGATGATGGAAAGAAAAAGAAAGATGGTGATATAGGTACAGTTTTCATTTTATTTATTTTCTCTTATTTTGAAATGCAGCCCTTCTTTTATTTAGTTAATGAGAGGACATTATACGTATCTGCAGTCATACATATATTAGTTACGTGACAATAAATGTCGTCAAAAAGTTTTTGAATCGTACTGAATTCATTTGATTTGACAGTCAGGTATTGATTACATGCAGATGTTAATACAGCTACTAGGCTACTTAAATATAAATCACACTAAATAGTTCGACATTATGATCTTCTGGACCTTTGCTTCAAGAAATTTTCTCTAACTGGACCATTTTAGTTGAACACCCCTGCTTTATAACATTGGGTTTAAATCTCAAATATTCCTCCGCCATTGTGTTGTCTGTTGACTGTCTCTCGTCTCTCTGAGCTGAGACTCTGTATGGACACTTTCGCTGTCAGTCTTTAGCGTCCGTCGTCCAACTACGTATTGGTAACATGGTGCCGACTCCAGCTCCACTCTCGCATCTCAAGTCGCGAACCAGACTGTATACGATGACTGGCGCACATTATTCGGATATCCGCCGACTACACCAGAAACCCCAGAAATATCGTCCTACCGCCTGCAGAGGCTAATCCATCGTCAAACTGATAGCTGATGGGTTCTGAGATCCAGGTTGCCGTTATCACTCCTTTTTGTGTTTTAGTTATTAGCGTTCATGTCAGTGTCTGTTGGGGGTTTAGCCCCTCGTTAGTCGTCTTCCCAGAATGCCTTTCAGATTCACATAGTTTTCTGGCTGGAAGTCTTCCGTCGGGACACAGGCGTTAAGGACAAGCCCTGTCCCTCAGTGACCCCTCCAGGCCTGTTGATACAGCAAGTGTCATGTTCAGGCTCCTCGTTTATCTCCCAGCACAGGGGTTTCAATCTGGCCTTATTTGTGTGTGTGTTTCTGTTCACTTGGTGGTCTAATGCCGGTTAATACCAAGACTCTATGTGTGTTTTACTTTTGCAAAGCAAGATGAGGCTCTCCAGCATAGTAAATCATCCCAGATTCATCCTTGGGGACAAAAGCCTGGTGACCTCTGACCTGTTATCTGTTGTCCTACAACTTAATGAATTTGACTTGCCTCTTCAGTAAATGGCATCACTGCTGCACATCATAGTGTGAGAGCTGCTTTCTTTGAGAAGGCGATGATAAATTGTGATGATTGTTCTCTGGTTACTTGCAGGAAAATCAGTTCTGGCGTGACTTTCGCTCAGTTTCCGTCTGTTGTGACTACATTTGCATGCATGCAGCGTGACTAAAGATTTGTTGAAATCAATCTTCCCATAAATTTCAGTCTCATTCCAAAGACGGGAAAACAACCGTGGAGACTTTTATGTCTCCAGAGCTGTTATTCTCATCACTAATACGAACAGGTCAACCACATTTTGCATTTCATGTCGATGCAAACGAGTTAAACCGAGAGATCAGATCTTATTTCGACATGTTATTGAAACTCGCTTGATTGTGTTTCAGGGATAAATACATGCCAAAGTCCCATGCTCGCACATTCAAATCTTGGATGAGGTTCAGTTTTATGCAACTAAAAAGAAAAAAACTGAGCTTTGTTGATTAAACAAGTTTAATTTTACTCCCAGGCACGCTGTCGTATCTTTAAACACAGAAATATGTGTGTAGTTCTTGACTGCTGGAGCTGGTATTTGCTTTTGACTTGTGCCAGTAAAAATTAGGTTTGATACAACTATCAGCTCCTTGAATGTACCAGCAACACAAACAGTGATTCACTGATACATGTATCTGAGCGAACAAAGCAGGCAAGAGGGCAAAACAAACATCATATACATCAGATTCCCTCTCATTACCCCAAACCCAGATATTTGCAGGGTTTCACACGTCCTTCATAAAGTAGTGTGGTTTTGTTGCCTGTGCCCAGATGGGGTTTCTCCTTCCATGTGAAGAGGGTCCCGAGTCAAAACAGCAGGATTAGTGGTAATAGTGCTTTGCCAGAGAGATGGACGGATGAGCCTTTAACTTTAAAAAAAAAAAAAACAACCTTCCTTGAACTTGGAAAAAAACAGTTGTCACTTCAGATTAATGACGATGCATTTTTAATTTGCTTTTGTGGGGTTTGAATAGCTTTCAAGGGACCTGGGGTCACGGCGCTCGCTGTACCTTTAAGGGCCATGTCAAACTTCATTTCTTGTAAAAACATGAAAATCCCCATGGTTGTAGTTACGGGGTTTACACAACAGACAGACGGAGAAAGAAGGAGGGATGGGTGGTGGGCTGAGGAGGGGAGGTTGGGCTTGCTTGCTGGATGGGAGCCAAGAGAAGACTTGGCAGAAATTGCAGGATATCTGTGGTTGGAGGAAGGACGAGGGGTCTGGATGCCTTTTAAACAGAGACGGTGAGAGATGGGCTCCGTTGACCTACATCCAGACCTTCAAGCTTCACAACTGTGGTCTAAAAAGTAAAGCAGAGTTTTGTCTGTGACATCCAAGTTATTCTTTTATGTCCTTTATGTTGGTGTTTCAGCGCAATCGACACTAATCCCGCTCCGTCTCACTCGTCTTGAGCAGATCTTCTGGTTTGATTGGTTGTGAGACAGTTTGACTTTTCGCTCCAGCGGAGGCCTCTCCCTCTCCCTCTGTGGTGGGTTTGAGTGTTTCAATAGAGGGATCTGTGTGACCGAGTGTCACTCGATCTCTTGATTCACTGCACATGTCATTGTCTGAGAGGGCTGTTTGTGTATGTGGGTCTTGCGGTGATCGACAGTTGTGTTGTCTGAATTCATAACTTACAAGTTTCAAGTATATCTGAGCTTGACTGTGGTTACAAGACAGATTGGTATTGATATATGCTTTTTAGTGTATGTAGCTTATGATATGCTAGCATGTTCGCAGGCACAAATAAAGGGTAGAAAAATGGACATTTCGCCACACGAAGGTCCTGTGGAGTCTATCTCTATGGAGCTTACATGCACATGAGTGTTTGACAAGGCAGTGCACACCGGATCCACTCTCTCCATTCTTACCTTTCACAATAAAGGTCCTTGACACACAGTTTACACTGTGTACTAGTTTACCAAAGGGAACTCAGATTCAATCAAAGCATTTCACTTAAAGGAAACTCGATAAACAGCTGACCTCAGACAAACGGACAGATGCTCTGGGTCAATATGATCCCAGTGGTTGGTCCTCTGACTGCACAACCTTTTATTGTAAAAGTGCTGCAGCTGTTGCATGTTTGCATCATTGCTGGTATGAAAAGTTTGATGTAAAATAGTCGCAGCCAAGTATTTCTCATTTTGTCGTTATTCATCTCACCCACAGTGTGTAAAGGCCTTAACGCACAATTCTATAGTTAATATGGTAATTGGCAGTAAGGTAATCATTAAGTCAAGACACATTCCTGATAATGATCCTTACACAGTAATGATGCATTATTTTACCCGAGAGGGCACAAAACAGCAACTAATACAGAAGTAATTAGAACCTAATGAGTAGTTAGTGAGAGTTAATCAGGCATGAAGAAAGTGGCAGATTCACAGATATCTTACTGTTTCATTAAAATCTCAAGTACTATTCATTATCTTTATAGTCCTCAGTATTTAGGAACTATATATTAGAGATTAATTCATTCTTGTTCCAGACACAGGGGCAGCTGTAGACCATTTCACATGGCTCAGCCAGGCTGGGACCACATGTGATTTTAGGGGTACTTAAAAATATTAAGCACAACTGTGGACAAAATGGACATTTCCCTGCACAAAGACCGAGTGGAGTCTGTCTCTGTGGAGCTTACATGCACATAATGTTTGACACTGAGCTGACTCTTCCCTCCCTGTCCTTTGTCTGCAAACGTCTCCTCTGTGAAACCTGACCGCAGGGACAATCATCATTCCTCAGCTATTAGCACCAAATCTTTGGCCGGGCCTGAATGTGAGGAGATATTGTGTTGTCAGCTGGAGGGCTCTGGTTGCTCCCCAGATGAGCGGAGAAAGGGGTCAGTGACGCCTGTCAACGACCCCCAACGGCCCCTGGTTTCCTGTCCAGGGACCACTCAATGGCCTCCATTACGTGTCATTGAAGAACCAAAATGGCCTCTGCTCTAGATTTCCACCCAGGGGTCTTTATCGTGATAGTTGCTTGGCTGAAACTCAAGAGTTTTCGTAATGAATGCCCACTGGAAGCAAAAGCAAGCAGTTGAAGATATAGCTAAGATATGCATACACTGATATAGGTAATTTACTATGAAAGGCAATAAGCTTCTTTGTCCAAACTCAAAGATTGGACTTCGTTTCAAGGGTCTATTTTTTCTGTGCAGATGTCAGCGATAGGAAACTGTAACTCAAGAAGGAACTGGAAGGTTTGGCCAGCAGCGTGAAAGACACAGCAGAAAGTCTGGAAAGTAATTGTTGAGTTTTTTGTATCACTAAAAGACTGCACTGAAATTAAAGCAGCTATATGAGCAAACAGCATAAAGTTGACCCATTGGTTTCTTCTTCTGTGAACATTAAATGTACGGCACTGCTGCACTTTGCTCTGTCTGCAGGATCCCTTGTTTTTTATGTTCTACATGTTACTGCGAGGTGCTGTAAACGTCAGAGCAATTTTCATCTGAGCCCAAACAAATTCCTCCTGCCCGACTCTGGGAATTAAAAGGAACTTGAAGTTGTTGTCTCATCGCTGGAAAGCTTAAAGCCTACATAGAAACAGAGTTGGACCTGTGGAGCGACTTCGCCTGTTTTGTCCGTTCTGTGAACCAGCAGTAAAAACTTTCCACGGGTAATGTCTCGCAGTCTCCTCGCTCACCTTGCTCGTTTTGTGGAGCTGTTTTTGCCGAGCCTCCTGGTCTCGAGTCAGTGGGTCAATATTTGCCTTTAACTTTTGACCTGTGTGTTTACCCACCCTTTTTACTCAATTACTGCCGTCACTGCAGTCGAGCTCACAGAGGCCGTTTTAATCGTGCAACCAAAAACCCAGATACTGCAACGAGTGAGAGAGCTGTGTTTCTTAACGATGATATGTAGTGATTTATAGGCAGATATTTAATATGGAAAATATGTGAGGATTTAAGGCCTTTACACATCGAGGGAGTATTTTTTGTGTGATTAATGTGCACGTACTTTCATGCAGAATGCTAATATAATGCTGTGAAAAAGAAACATGATTTTTTCAGGTTGATTTTTCTGAGCCACGAATAAAGGCATACAGGGTTTTTGTGTCTATGTGCATATATATTGATCACAAGCATGTGTTTTTGTTACTGAACTAGTTTTTTAAATAAATTGTACAATATTTCTGCTTGCAATTATTTTTCCTGGACAGAGGCAGTTTTGTAATATGATAAAGAGTAGATGAATGGGGAGAGTAGATGTAGGGATGAAGTTGAGTGTGACACCCCTGATTTAGACGATGCAGCAGTTTACCTCAGACAGACGCTGTGGGTCAACAGGATCACGGTTAGTTGGTCAAATCTTCTCAAACTTTTTATTGAAAAAGTGCTGCAACTGTCGCGTATTTAGCTCACTGCTATTATTTCCCATTTGTGTGTCATTTATTCGTCTCACCTCTAGTGTGTAAAAGCCTGAACACACATTTCTGTAGATGAAACGCCCAATAATGGCAGTTGGGGGTAATCATGAATTAAGGACACAAACCTCTATCTTCTGTTCAACATCCAGGTTTTGATGCTTGGATGATGACAGCTTGAAATGGCTGTTAAATTTTAAAGCTTATAAGTCAACGACTTTTGTTTCTCAAGCTTGAAAAAAAAACCTCATGATGGTTTATTTGTCTGGTTTTATTTGTAATTTATGCTGCTACTCTAGTTTCTGTCTCCTCTTATTTTCTAAATAATGTGTCTTGTAAGCCTGTTTGGTTGGGCACATTATTTATGCATGACAATAATAAATCAAATCAATCCATTTACTGCACCATTGCAGCCACTAATGTACAGTTCTTTGGAGTAAAGTATTCTACAGTGAGACTTATTTCATTAATTAAAGATTAAGTTAAAGTTGGATATAAAATACGGCATTATCATTTCAAATATACTTTATTGACATGAACATAAAGTATTGCCAATGTCCACATTAATAAGTGCCACCTTGCTGGTACCGTGGGACTCGTTGCAGACGTGTATGTGAAGTGTGGATGTTGGATAGCGTCGAGCATTTAAAGAAAAATGTGTGTATCCTCAGCCAAATGGTTACGATTATCACAATTATGTGACACACACATCCCCCTTATTAACAAAACTACAAAACCGCGCCATTAACAACTAGCACAAACACTTATTGCTGCTGTTACAATTATTGCCACCACCACATATATCACATGTCCATGTGTGTACAGTCTGCTGTTAATAATCCAGACTGCTGTGACCTGCTTTAAATACATCCCCAGACTTAATAAGCTCATTACTGCTCCGCTGTAAGAGCAGTGGGTCAGGAATTCTGCACACACACACAAATACACACTGTAATACTGCATATACACGTGCAATACACACACACACTCATGCACACTTTCTACATCCTTTTGCACAAGCAGAAGTCCTTTTTTCCCTGCATGCAGACAAAGACAGGCGATGCACACACTGCTGCACACACTCATATCTCCTGCTACCATCCCTCTGTACGTCCATTCATCTTCGGCTCTACAGGCGCCCATACAGCGCATCGCCCAATCTGTTTGTGTAAAATTAGAGGTGAAACCACATCCTCTCTGATTGAATCTGTGGACCTGCTGGGTCTCTGGGTGGCTGTGCAAACAAACTGAGCTGGACCATTACGGCCTGCACACACACACACACACACACACACACACACACACACACACACACACACACACACAGAAACATGAGTACAGGAACACTTGCTTGCATGCAGCCAAACACACACACAACTACAGTTGGGTTTTAAGGGAATAAAATCCAGCACCTTTATCTTTATCTATATAATCCAGAACATTTAACTTAACATTAACACTTACATTTAACATTTACCTTAACATTAATTCTACCATCTCCTCCTCTGGTTCCTGCAGCTTTGTAAAGTCCTCTCTGCTTTAGTATCTCAGCCAGCAGCCCCTCGGCTGTCCTCTCCTTCTCATCTCCAGACAGCTTTCTGGATTTTTCTGCGTGTTTTGTCTCAAAGTGACGGTTCTAGTTGTATTCGTTGAATTCAGCCATGCTTATTGCAAACTAAGCACACAGGTTTACCACCAACCTCTGCTAAAAAATACTTCAGTAGGTGACGCTACTTCAAACATCACTCATATCAATTTACATTAGTGTCAGCTGCGACAGGAACTCACACTAACAATACACAAACATTTCAAAACAAAAGCTGTTTTCTTTACTGTTTTTTTAGCTTAGTAAGTAAAATTTTGTGGTTTGTCTGAGACCTCCCGGGCCGGACCGAACCATTATGAGGCCCATATAATGCCCAGGTCTGTACTGGCCGATAGCTGTTTGTTTGGGAACAGAGATGTTAATACGTCCACCACAGTACAGGCTGACAGCATACAGCCCATGGGTTTATAATAAGATAATAAAAGTGATGAATTATAGCCAATATATCCATTATTACAGCCGCATACAGCTAGCAGGAAGCTGACAGAGTTGGATGTGTCATATGAGCATGAAGAGTGGTGCAGTCCTGGTGGTCTGAGTCACGTTCATTATGCCAAAAATAGCTCTGGATTCAGCTAATAATTTTACCACTTTTAATACATAATGATTGAAATGAGGGATATTTAAGTTTTCATACTTGGAAGTTGATTTACCTCAAAAAAAACAGTCCTCTGATATACAGACGTCTCTTTATACATCCATGACCACAGACTCATCTAGCGGCTGTTAAAAAATCACCAGAGTTTCGTCTCTTTGCTTCTCAACTCTTTGTTTTGGTCTCCAGGTTTATTAACAGTGTTGAGACACAACATGACTTGGCAGCCAAGAGGCCATGTCCTTATCATTTGTTCCTTACAGTGTTCCAGTTCCTGGGCCAAGTCTGTCTGTTTCACTGGTCTGATAGCTCTGATTCCTGCACCGACTCATTTAGCCGGCTTATATAACTAAATGATTGATGAGTGCCGCCTTCCTGCTTTCTGTTCCCATCCATCCCTTCTGTTTCTTTCTTTCTTTTTCCAGCTCTCTGCTGCCTTACCACATCCACGTCTCCTCATCTTTCTGTCTGTAGTTAATCTGTCTGTTGTAATTAAACCTGAGTCTAAAGGTCATTTAAGAACAGGTCCATAGTTTGCCAAGAGAATCACATCTTATGGGCAGATAAAAACACTATTAGCAATTAGCAACACTCAGCAAAGAAACTGAATATTACGAGCTAGCATGCAAGATGAAATCACAAAATAAGAGTTAAACAAACAGTTGAGCGACATAAAGCATTTGTACGAGCTAAACCTTTCCAGATGCTTTAACCTCGGATGCCCAAAAGGTTTGGGGGGTCTCGGAGAAGGCCAAGCGGCTGTCATTTGGAAGGAACAGATACAATTAGAAATGCTTTCTTTGCATGATTTTAACAATCAGTCAGTGGCAGTTTTGTATTGAGAGAGGCTGTTGGAAATGTTGCGTTGAAAGCATTTCAAAACAGCCATCAAATGACAGCGCGTTGGCCTTTCATAGAAATGTGGGAAGTCAGAATAAAGCAGCATTCAGACTGGTGTAGGGTCCAGTCATCTACACTGACACACCAGTCTTCTCTTTTCTAACACACCTGGAGTGTCTCTGGGATTATTAACAGAGCTTATTGCTGATTTTTAATCAGAAAAATCTGATGTCTGCATGTGGAAATATCCCGATTCAGCAGCATTACCAGAGCTTACAACTTCAAATAGCCCTGGCTGGGGAACCAGAGACTTCCATCAGAAAATTCCTTTGGCAAGCTTGGTAACCAGTCCCCCCACAAAAAAACTGTATTACTGAGCCTGTTGACTGTTTTTCAAGGCCATGCAGACAGGCAGACGTTATGGAGAAGATCACTATCAATATCTTCTCACACATAAATCCAGGAAAGTGTGGCGCCAGCGTGGCACAGGCTTCATTTACACTCTGAGATCATTTTCTACGTTTACCTTTACTTTTTATGTCTTACTTTGAGTTTGGGAAGAAACTGAGCAGCTCAGCTGCTTAACGCCAGACTAACACGGTGAAGCAAGTAATGTCGGCTAAGTTAACGCTGCTTAGCTATGAAGCCAACGTTAGCGGGCTAAAGGCACCATCTAGGGCAGGGGTGGGCAATAATTGTTCCTGGGGGGCCACATTAGAAACCCAGATTGTTGTCGGGGCCAAACAAATACTGTCAGATGTAACCTCTCTTTATCACTATAGGAAACATACTGTTATTCTTATTTTTCAGTATTTATTATTCTGAAAATTCCTCCAAACAGCAGATTATTAAGAAAATGACATTATTTACAAGAGTCTATGAACCGTACAGGACTGACTGGTTAGGGTAGGAATGTTTCCATTAACTAAACTTAACATTTAACTTAACTTAACATTAGTATCTCAGCCAGCAGCCCCTCGGCTGTCCTCTCCTTCTCATCTCCAGACAGCTTTCTGGATCTTTCTGCAGGTTTTGTCTCAAAGTGACGGTTCTAGTTGTTTTCTTTGAATTCAGCCACGTTTGTTGCAAACTAAGCTCACAGCTTTACCGCCAACCTCTGCTAAAAAAATACTGCAAAAATACTTATCAGTCCATGACTTACTTTCGATGTGCCGCCTCAGCAGGTGACGCTACTTCAAACATCACTCACATAAATTTACATCAATGTCAAGTGTGACAGGAAGAAGCGTGCAGGCACTCCTGACTTTAAAAGGGAATGGGATCGGGATATTGTTGCTCATGGAAGCTCATATTAGAGACCCAGGCTGCTGCCATGACCTTTGACCTGGAAGCTGCTCGGTAATGGCTTTGGATGTGGCTGTGGGAAAGTGGTGTCGGTGATAAAAGCGAGGAAGATGAGTCAGATGAGTCAGAGCGGGATGTCGGAGTGGCAGCGTATCTTGTTTGGACAGCAGTTTCCTCAGTTGTAGTGACGGGCAGGTTAACTGTTACTGCCCTCAGCGATCAGCAGAGGGACATTAGTCTCTGGTGTCTCTCTGTTCTCCACTTCTGGTTTATTACAGCGTCGATCTTTTGTAGTGTAGGCCAACATTTCTAGTAATAACATTATATTCATCCGGCTTTGTGCAGAGATTTGGGAATGTGACGACAATGCTAAAAATAAGTACTATGAGGCATGAACCAAGAGCAGCCGGATTTATTTGGTAGAGAAAACAAAGTTAAATGGTAAAAGTATTACCCAAACTTTCCACTGTAAACATCCATCCAACAGTTTATGGACCGACTTCTTGGTTCAGCTTTTACCAACTGGACTTGTCGTTGTGTGTGTTCTCAGTTTCATTATTACTGACGTTTCTGGTGTGCTCACTTTTTAAGTGGTTCAGATAATCTGGCTAAGCTGTTTGTCATGTTTCCTGCTTGGAGTTTGTTGTAGCAACGTTTCGTGTTCCCAGATCTCAACAGTCACTTTGGTGAGTCAACTGTTATCATAACAGATATAAACTTTGGCTAAAACTGTGATAATAAGACCCACATTGTGATAAACCACAATTATCCTTTTTGTATCTCTAATGCTTCAGTTAGGTTTTGTGACTGAATGAGTACTCGCTTTGCACACAAAAATACACAAAGTAGTTTGAAGTTAAAGCAGCATTAATTGACTTATTGGCCATGTTGGGGCTGCAGAACACGCGGCAAACATCGACGTTATGAACTTGTAAAGTTAATATGGTGAACGTGTTAGCAACCACTTGCTTATTTACACATCCAGCAGACAGTATGTCTTTACATTCCCTTCGATATGTTCCCCACTAGCTAGTTGGCTAAACTGTTAGCCTCTGTGGTTTCTAGACTCAGACAGTAACGTTAGTATTGATGTTGCCAAGCAGCGATGTTCTTCACGACTTAACCACTTGAACACAACGCATGTTAAACACAAGTTCACAAGTTCACATGAAGGCACCGACATATTCATAATTACTTTACCATTTTTTCTGAAAAGAGATGAAACAGAGGTGCAGTGTAATCCATTTGCAAGATGGCTGTGTGTGTCCAGGTAGGCCCATTCATCACTGATGACGGTCTGTGTGCACGAGGCTTACTGTAGATCCCCGGCTCACACACACACACACACACACACACACAACTGTACACGATGGGGCCACCCAAACTTTCTGTGCACTCGTTTCACTTCTTACAGCATTTTTCTTTCGTTTTTTTTCGTGGTTTCACAGACCATCTCTATTCAACAGAGATCGAATGCCTAAAATAGTGGAAAATTTAAATGCTCCTACACACACACACACACACACACACACACACACACACACACACACGGCCCACCCAAGGACAAATGTTAGCAGATTAATGAAACATGCAAATATCCAGCGGGTTCGTCCAGCTCCGTCCCCCCTACTGTGTCCCATTCACATGCATCAGGACCATTAATATGAACGTCAAAGGGCCTGTACTGTATGCACCATTTAAATGTTAATCCTCGAGACAAGACCTGTTGTTTTGCTGTTGCAGTAGATGGTGGTGGGGTGCGGGAGGTGGGGGAGGTGGGGGGTGTATTGATAAAGAAACCTTGAAGCAGTTTGAACATGTTAATGAACTTGAGGGGTTTAACACCGGACCTGGACAATAAAGCCCCCCTGAGCATGAAATGGACGGATGGGTTTCCTGCTGGTCTCCATTCTCTGTCCTCCCTGGACCTCCTTATGATGTCCTGACCCCGGGGGTGGATGCAGTGTCCAGTCCTTCTCCTCGACCCGGCCCGACTCAACAACAACAGCTGAAATGGCTTGCAGATGTGGCTCGGCTAATAAATTCTTTGTGAACTCAGCAGACGTGGGGTGGGGGTGGGGAGTTCGGGGGTTTCAGCGGGGGGCTGGACCTTAGGGGGCTGTTTGTGTGCGAGTTTGGATGTGTTTGTAAAAGTGTGCATGTGTGTCTGTGTGGTGCGCTTGCATGCATTCAGGGTTTTATGTGCACACGTGCATTCATGTGAGTGTTTGTCCACTCCAGGTCTCAGTGGAGCATCAGGTCCAGTGTATAAATGTCTTTAGCTGCTGCTCCCATTGATTTATAGAAATCTATCAACGAGGCCCATAGAGAGGGGGACACAAACCCCCGTCTGCTGGCTGCCGTTACAACCCAGGATATATTTAGGTGCACTTAACTTTTTAAAGACAAAAAAACAGATTCCTCTTCTTATAAATTCCTTAGCAATAAAACACGCTGTTGCTCAGTATAATCTCACTCCAGGGGCTTTAGTGCTAGAGCCTTACCTGGTCCGGGGGCATGGTTAGCTAAAGTTAGCTCTCATTAGTCTGCTTACTCTGACGGAGCCTTCAGATGTGGCGGTGTTTACCATGTTTATTAGTTGGGCCCTGAACGCCCCCCTCATGTTGTATTCACGACCACGACCAAAATTTCTGAAAGCTCCGAGTTCACGACTTGGTAATTTTATAATCTGTGGAAAATGTTGATATTCTTACCCGCAAGCTAACTTGCTGAATTGTTGATTTACATTACCATATTTTCCGGACCATAAGGCACACTGGATTATAAGGCGCACTATCAATAAATATCAATATCACTGTCTTTTTTCATTTCTAAGGTGCACTGGATTATAAAAAGCACCGGATTGTAAGCGAAACAAAACGGTCAGATAAGTCAAACTTGATAATACTAATTTAACAACTCAATAACTTCAATAACTCTCAACATTTGTTGGAACACACGAAATACAAAACAATACACTCACTGTCAGTTTTTTTCAGTTCATTCCTCCTCCACAAATCCATCAAATCCTTCATCATCAGTGTCTGAGTTAAACAGTTGGGCGCCCGAATCCGTCTGGTCATTATCCGAGTCAGTCTGGTCATTATCCGAGTCAGTCTGGTTGCTGTTACTTAGCTGTTCAGTGATGATTCCTGCCTTCCTGATTCATTGGCAGATAGTGGAGGAACTGGCCCGGCGTTGCCTCCCTGTCTTGGTGAATGTGTGTTGGCCTTCTGTCATCCAACGCTCCCACGCAGCTCTCAGTTTAACTCTGAACAACCTGTCGACACCGATATCTAGCGGTTGGAGTTCTTTAGTTCATCCACCCGGAATGACGGCGAGCGCCGAAGTAGTTTTCTTCACTTTGGTTCTGACGGTGTCGGTGAGATGGGCAGCATGGAGTCTCGGATCAACAGGGACGGAGAGTTGTGGAAAAAGCCGTTGGGTCTCTTGGTTTCTCCTCCTGGAAAGTGGCTGATGTTCATGTCCAGCTCTACTGCTGCTGCCTTGAGTGGAATAGAAACTGTAGAGACGCTTCTACCTGCTGCTCTCTGCTGAATAACCCACTGTTCTTTGTTCCCTCAGAAACTCTGGTTGGTCTTCTTTACGTGGTGCAGCTCATCTTCTTCTTCCTCCACTTCGTACCATTGATTCATTAATATTAAATTGTCTCTCCGCTGCTCTATTCCCATGTTCTGCTGCTGACTGATGGCCTGAAGCTGGAAATCTGCTTCGTCAGCATGTCTCTTCACAGCTGCCATTTTGGCTTCTGATACACACATGATAATGTTACGGTGCCTATCTGTCGAAGCACAGTAACAGTAGTAGTACTGCGCCAGGCGCCGGACTACTGTCAGTAGTTGTACTGCGCCAGGCGCCTGACTACTGTTCGTAGTATTACTGCGCCAGGCGCCTGACTACTGTCAGTAGTATTACTGTGCCAGGCGCCTGACTACTGTTAGTAGTATTACTCCACGAGGCGCCTGACTACTGTCAGTAGTATTACTCCACGAGGCGCCTGACTACTGTTAGTAGTATTACTGCGCCAGGCGCCTGACTACTGTTAGTAGTATTACTCCACGAGGCGCCTGACTACTGTCAGTAGTATTACTCTACGAGACGCCTGACTACTGTCAGTAGTAGTACTCCGCCAGGCGCCTGACTACTGTCAGTAGTATTACTCTACAAGACGCCTGACTACTGTCAGTAGTAGTACTCCGCCAGGCGCCTGACTACTGTCAGTAGTATTACTCTGCCAGGCGCCTGACTACTGTTACCGTAATGCTCCTACCATCCATCCAGCGGTGCAGCTTTGAAGCTTACCAAACTCATAATAAAACATTTTGACAGATTTTTGACGCCCTGTACCACATAAAATTGGTTCAAGGAGGTCAGTAAGCACAACCATAATTCATTTAGAAGCCGCACCGTATGATAAGGCGCACTGTCGATTTTGAGAAAATTTAAGGATTTTAAGTGTGCCTTATAATCCAGAAAATACGGTACATATAGTTATTGGAGCCATTGTTAATATAAGAATAATGAAGATTGCAACTTAAAATGTGCCACATGGTGCCCTCAGATGTGGTTTACGGTGTTTATGAGAAGATGCCATATGAACGCCCCCCTCATGTCGTATTCATGACATTGTAAGTGGAAAGTTTCTGAAAACTCAAGAGTTTAAGAGTTGTGATATGTTTGTTAACTTTGTCAGAAATGACATGGCAGCTCATTTTTCAGTACATAATATTAATATGTGAATTTATTGTAATTTTAACCGTATATTGTTTTTCTTGGTAATTTTATAATCTGTCTGAGGAAAATGTTGATATTCTCAACGACCTCATCTTTCTCCTCTGTCGTTATGTCTTTACATTTCCTGCATCATGTTACCCACTAGCTAGCTTGTTAGCCTCTGCGGCTTCTAGACAGTAACGTTAATATTGCCGTTGCTTCGGAGTGGTGTACACGACTTTATCACTTGAACGCACCGCATGTCGTGAACACGACTTCCCATCTCATAAACCTGTAAACACGACCCCATTTGAAGGCACCACTGATGTCTGCTATCTGCATCTGGAGGATTTTGATCGATGTAGTTTGCAGATATTCCTTTACATCATATATTTTTTGTGACTAATGAACAAATCACAATTCATATTTGAGTCCTTCTGAAAAATCAGAATGAACAGCTGTCTGTATTTACAGTATTTAAAGTGCAAGTTAAGGTGAAGTTAAGAGATTAATCACACACGTACGCATGTCATGTTCAGGACTCATTCCTAAAGGCCGAATGATGTTTAAAGCAACACTCAGAATAATCATTTTGGTTTGTTTGTCTGTTTGTCAGCAGGGTTGTGGAGAAACTACTGGCCCTGTTTCCATGAAACTTGGTGGGAGGAAGAAGCCTGGGTCAAGGAAGAGCCCATTAACTTCTGGACTGTATCAATATCACAAAGCAGATAGGCACATTATTTTGGACTTATGGAAATGGTCTTGGTGGAGGTCTGTGCTCTGAGTGTCCTGATTACCACTTATGGCCACCGTGACTGACACAGATACAGCCTGGAGCTCAAGGACTGGCTGAATTGATGATTAGCACATTTTATGCTTAAACAAACGTTGTCATCTAGTAGAGCTTTAAAAAAAAGTAAACCCAGGTTTAACAGTCTGAGATAGAAGGAAACCCCTATTTAAAGACTCTTAAAACTTATTTACTTAATTGGTTTCTTATGATCGATGTGGCTCCACCAAGCGGCCGCCTCACGGTCTGTACAGTGAAGCCAATGCTGGAGAGTCTTAAACCTGCATTCAAAATGAGCCTGCTTTTGATTTATTACCTCAGTAAACATTGTAAACATCAGTTTATGGTCTCAATCACTGGTTTCAGGTCTTCTCTAGTACAGCATGCTGTTCGTTTAGTAAATTCGCTACCATGGTGTTGTCCAGTCTGGGAATTATCTCCCTCACAACTTTAACTCTTTCACAGTGAGTTTTCAGTTCATGAAAGTTAATTCAGCTTTCCATTGTATTTAGCTCCACCGTCTGGTGTCACTTCTTCAACATGGTGACGGCCAAAACACCGAACTTGAGGTTTCAAAATGTCAGTCCACAAGCCAGTGGGTGACGTCACGGTGACCATGTACACTTCTTATATACAGTTTATAGGCTCCACATGAACACTGGGTTTCAAAGGTTGGAACGTGTTTTCTGTTTTCATGTCATGGACAGGGCTTAGTTAAAAACAGGTGATGCACAGTACCAGTCAAAGGTTTGGACTCACCTTTTCATTCAGTTGTTTTTATTTATTTTAATTATTTTCTAGCTGATTGAGAAAATCAAAAGAGTGCAAAAGAGTGCAAAGGTGCCATCAAACCAAAAGTGGGCTACTTTAAAGAATCTGAAATATAAAAAACACGTTTTTGTTTAGTACATAATTCCACATGTCTCCAGTATTAATCTGCAATGTAGAAAATAATGAAAATAAACAGAAACCATGTGGCTGGCGCCGTTGCCCCCGGCGACCTGACACCGATAAGAGGCTGAAACTGAGATGAGAAACCACTGAATGAGACGGTGTGTCCAGATTTTTGACTGGTACTGTACAACATGAAGCAACCAGTTTTAAATACAGCAGCAGTCTTGAAAAGCAGGAGAGCAATAATTAGAAATAATTCGCTTTAATATAAAAAAAAAACAAGGAAACACGGCACAAAAAATCCTGAATTCTGTCGCTGTTATCCCTTGATCCTACACGCCTTATATATTTTCCAAACCGAGAGTTCCCAGCTTTAATGAATGCTATTTGATTATATGTTATATAATCTAATGATATGTGCACTGCTTCTAGCTATCTGGGTCACATGTTTTTTCTTTCTTTCTTTTTTTTTACTGTACGAAAAGCCACTTTCCCACTGGGGATTTAGACTGTCAGCACTCACATTACACTGGTGGTTCACTTTTAACATGAACTACACACACACCACACAAATCATACACCTTAAGTCGAGTGTTCCACTGACAGCGTACAAACCCGCCGTTCAAACGGGCTTAATGCAGTCAAACCGGCCTCTCTGCTCTCTGAAGCCTCTGGATGGAGGGAACGCTGTTTCTCTCTGAACAAAACCCAAAACGCCAAAACTGTGTGCATGTGCCAAGACGCTGGTATGCCTGGTTTTACTCAACAAACTCCCCCCGTACTCACACACACTCCTCAAAAGAGATGTAATCAGCAGCTCTGGCTTTCATGCATTACCTCCCCCTCTTCCCATAACACACACACACACACATGGAGCTGCTATCTGTTTCTTTCCCTTATTTCACTCTCTCTCTCCCTTTTGTTGCAGCTTGTGTAAAGACTGTTGGTGTGTGTGTGTGTGTGTGTTCAGGGCAGAGAAAAGCCTCGGTGACATTAAACACGGTTGACGGGCAGTGGGCAGAATAAACAAGGTCCTGAGTAGAAAGGCTGCCCTTCAAACACGCCGTGCTCGGTGAGTAGACCCAGGATCAACTGTGTTTATCAAAATCCTGAATCCTGGGGCTACAGAGGAGGGAGACAAAGAATGAGGGGGGGGGGTCGGGCTGAAGGTCGAAGTGAAACGCTGTGCCGTGATTGGGCGAACCGGCCGGCCGTCGTTGGGACGTTAGCTACCGTGTGGCTGATCACCATCGCCTGTTGTTTCTGAAGAGTCTTCCTGGAAAGTGAAGTGAAACTTGAACGTGCTGCGTCCATCACTGTTGGTGCTGAAGTTGGCTGACTCAGCGTATTTGGAGGGGGAGGTAGTCGATGAGACAGCTGTAGTGAATCAGCTCTGATTTACCAGACGCTGAACATTTAGATCCTTTACTTGCTCCATTATTTGGGGATCTTGTTTTAAAGTGCTGTTCCTTAATGTTCAAATCTGAGCTTTCTCATTTTAGTCAGTCTGTGTTTTAGCATCAAAATGGTTTCTGCATGTTGACGCTGCTACACGTATACATATATTTATGTATATATTTATTCTGTGAATTTCTCCACTGTGGGACTAATAAAGGAATATCTTATCTTATCTTATCTTATGTATATGTACAGTATACTATATCCAGCCTTATAGAGAGGTGAGATAAACATCAGAGATGCTTTGCTACAAGCAGAAACTGCAGGAGCAGCTTGCAGTTTCCTCCTCTCGGTAGAATTGTAAATGGACTTGCATTGATATGGAGCTTTCTAGTCCTCTGACCACTCGAAGCGCTTTACACTACCGGTCAGCATTCACACATTAACTCAGTGATATCAGAGGCTGCCATGCAAAGAGCTGACCTGCCTGCATGATCGGATCCAAATATCCATTCACAGCGATGGATCAGCCTTCAGGAGCAGTTTAGGGTTAAAAATACAATAAAAAAGTAGTAATAAGTAAATGTCATAGATGGATAGATAGGTACAGTTGGTAGGTTGGTAGATAGATGATTTTATTAAATTATAAATTAAAAGTGTTCAGTAAGTAAATTATACTTTTTTACATTATATTATTAAATTAGATTGCCTGGGGCGGCAGTAGCTCAGTCTGTAGGGAGTTGGCTTGGGAACCGGAGGGTCACCGGTTCAAGTCCCGACATGGACCAAAAACTGAGTGTGAACTGGTAACTGGAGAGGTGCCAGTTTACCTCTTGGGCACTGCCGAGGTGCCCCTCAGCAAGGCACCAAACCCCCAACTGCTCGGGGCGCTTGTCAGGAGCAGCCCCCTCACTCTGACATCTCTCCATTAATGCATGTATGTGTGTTTCAGGTCTGCATGTACCATGTATGAGTTTAACAGAGTGTAAATTGAATTTCCCCATTGTGGGACTAATAAAGGTAGATCTTCTTCTTCTTCTTCTTCATAGCAGCCACAATGAAATGATATAATGCAATGATGGTGGTGGTCTGCATTGCAATAATGCAATGCAGACCACAGTAGTACATGACAGAAGACAACAGGACACGACACACAGTGAACCCTCACACAGCCAGACGACTTAGCTTTGACATAGACAGTCATATATATATATATGTATATATGTATATAGTTATACACAGTTAGAACCACAGCTTATAGCTGAAGAAGAAGAAGAAGAAGAAGAAGAAGAAGAAGAAGAAGAAGAAGAAGAAGAAGAAGAAGAAGATATTCCTTTATTAGTCCCACAGTGGGGAAATTCAGTTTTACACTCTGTTGTTCACACAGTACATATACATGTCAATGGAGAGATGTCAGAGTGATGGGGCTGCTCCTGACAAGCGCCCAGAGCAGTTGGGGGTTCGGTGCCTTGCTCAGGGGCACCTCGGCAGTGCCCAAGAGGTAAACTGGCCTCCCCAGCAACCAGTTGGTCTTGGTCCATGGGGGACTTGAACCGGCGTCCTCCGCGTCCTAAAGTCCAAGTCCTTACGGACTGAGCTACTGCCGCCCAGCTTAGCTGTAGCTAAGTCATAATAATAACTGTGGTATATATAAGTATAGAGTATATAAATTATATAGTAACAACAAACTGGTAATGTAATTTATGATATATACATAAATAATAATGGTTTAAATAGAAGTATAAATAATACTGTATAAAATAGTATATGATAATCTAGTAATGTAATTTATGATATTTACATAAATTATAATGGTTTAAGTAGAAGTATAAATAAATAGGAGAGAAACAGCACAAAAGCCAAATGGCCTGTTTCACAGTATCTCACAGGACTATTATTACAAATATATTTATGTTTTAGCACTATATGTATTGTAATTGGTTTGTGTGGATGCTTAAATGACTTTATTATTAAGTGTTGTTGCAGTTCTTTCCTCAGTCTTACAGGGAAACTAGAGACAGAAAGACATTTCTGTTAATGACTGAGCCCTGAAAACAAAGGAAATTTCAACCTGTTTTAATTTAAATCATATTTGTTGAAAACAAGAAAAAAAGAAAAGGAAAATATTTGCTGTTGCTGATAAATTTAGTGGTGTAAAAGGTACAATATTGTATAATATGTGGTGAAATAGGAGTATAAAGTGGTATAGTGTATATAGTATATAGTGTCCAGTGGCTAGAAATACCTATGAAAGCACCTTAAAACTGTTCTTCAGTAAATGTACTTAGCTACTTTGCACTGCTGCGTTTTCAGAGCATCTGAGACTGAACTATAGTTAAATGACAGTGAAAGTTGTTTTTTGTCTCTCTACACTGTTTCAGATGAAAACTGGGAGTCAGGCTGCAGTCAGGACTCTGAGGCCGACTCTGATTTCAATCTGAAAAACTGCAGCGCGCTTTCAGATTTGTGTCAAAGGAAGACGATGGAGGAGGAGCGTTATGAAACAGGTTGAGGGGGATCGTTTGTACCAGGTATTTACAGCCTGTGTCAGCTTGGCTCTGAGTTTTATTACTACCTGCCTCCACATGTCCCTCTGGGCCCTGGAGTGCATGTAATCTGGGTGGATGTGGGTGTCCAGCTATACGCATATATACCAGATAAACCGTGCGTATACTTTTAACTCTGATCTCATCTCCCAATCACAGAGCTGCTTCCAGCGGGACAGGAAATTGTGTTGGAGTTCAGAGTTTATTACGTGAGCCACAGTTCAAAGACGGAGACTAGAGAAGAATGAGACAGATCTGTACATTTATGAGAGTTGAATCCATCTCTCAGCATATATCACGGCTGCTCTGAGTACTCTTAATACAGACGTGCTGCAGCCACAATATGAGCTCATAAAGCACAAGTCAGCCTCAGGACTGGGAGAGCTGGCCTGAGAGGCTGAACTGACCTCTTCATTAGACTGACTCTAGGTGAAAAAGTGCAGAGTAAAACCACTCTGGAGATGCTGTTGGTTTTACTTCAACTGTGCATAAGTAGTGCCCTGATATCTGCCCGACACCTCAAAGCAATATGATTATCAAAATGTGCGTTTAGCATTAATTAGAAAGCTAGAAGGCTTTTAAATATAAAGACACTTCATTAGACCCGCCGTGATCCCGACTGACTTTACTGTCTTTCAGAGGCTAAAGTACGTTCAGGTTCTGATTTCAAGATATGTGAATGAAAATGGCTTCTAGTCACCGGTCCCCCCTTTACAGACATGCCCACTTTATCATAATCACATGCAGTTTGGGGCAAAACTTTCACCTAGTCTAAATGGTGTATCTGAATATTTCTGCATACTGTGGTCCTAAACAGTGTTGAACCCCATGAACTGGGTCTCAGTGTAAAGCTGAGACTCTGGTGGATCAATGAGTCCACCTGGATCCATGTGTGATGATGTTAGTCCCCATAGGAGCCATTTCATTGATCACTGTATAAAATGACCTGTGGTGACCTCTAGGATACTACTACTACTACTACTACTACTACTACCACCTCTAGGATAATCCCAGCCTCATGAAATGTTACAGCCACAAACTAGAGACCTACTACTACTACTACTGCTACTACTACTACTACTACTACTACTACCTCTAGGATAGTTAGATTGGTAGATAGGTAGATAATCACAGCCTCATGAAATGTTACAGCCACAAACTAGAGACCTACTACTACTACTACTACTACTGCTACTACTACTACTACTACTACTGCTACTGCTACTACTACTACTACTACTACTACTACTACTACATCCTGGTAACTAGAGACCTAGAGCATTCAGAGGATGGATGGCTTTACTAGCTACACTGACAATAAGGGGGTTTCTGAGACCTTTACACAACACTAGTGATCATCATCCAATTGCAGAAAAATGCAGAAATCTCAAATCACAAAGCATGCCACATGTCTTTTTCTATGGCATTCCTCAAGGTCTTGGTGTCTTAATGTGTTGTTCTGGAGGGATTATTGATCATTTTTATAATTCTCAATTAGTAAAAAAAGGTTCAATTCTGTGTAACAACTGGTATCAAC
Organism: Pterois miles; assembly: GCA_947000775.1. Classification (NCBI taxonomy): domain Eukaryota; kingdom Metazoa; phylum Chordata; class Actinopteri; order Perciformes; family Scorpaenidae; genus Pterois; species Pterois miles. The sequence goes on from CAMQGK010000341.1 coordinate 2,733,789, forward strand.
CCAAATTGCTGCAGCAAATTATGAGACACAATAGAGCACAAAGATGGACATCATATACTTCTAATAACTTAATGAATTAATTGATTAATGTTTATTTCTGATTTATGACCAGAACGACTTGGCACATTAATCTTCAGGTTCCCAGCTGTCAGATGATGTTCACCACTTCTGTGTGACCTGCTATCACCCCTAAAGACCGCTTGGAGCCCCCATAAAAAACGACTAAAACGGGTCTGTTCTTGGTCTCAGAGGGTTACCGAGGGTGCTGAAGATGATATATGATGGTATGTTAGCACAGTTCAGGCCGGGGATCATCAAAAATAAATACTGTTACCACGTTTAAAGATTTTAAATGAATTTATTCTCCTTTTCCAAACTGGGTAAGTTGTATTGTAAACATCTTATGAGATAATAAATAAATAAAAGACAGAACACCATTCCGGCCTCCATATCTTTATTTATATATATGACTGACTCCATACTACGTTATTGGTTTTGTACGATGAAAGTTTTATTTTGAAACGATCTGCCGGAAGTGTGAGTATGCTATAACCGCTGCATTGACGCAGCTTTGACTAGTTTAACAGTTCCTCGCGGTCACCGCTAGGCGGCAGTAAAATAACATGGACGCCAACTGCTTTAGAACGTCAAAGAAGAAGGCCACTCGCCGCTATGCATCATGGGATATACGAAGGCCTCGCAGCTAATGGCGGAGCTCCGTTAAACGCGGATAACTAACGTTAGAAGACGCTAATCGTTTGATTTATCAGTTTTATGACGTTTCTAACGACCGGTTGCTCCATTGTGGATCCCAGACTCGTGAAGGGGACACCGGAAGCCTCGGTGGACGACGGTGGCGGAGCGGAGGACGTTTAAGGTGAGTTTCTAGACTGACATAGATACTCTAAAACAGTAATTAGAGTACTTTAGGACATGGCCGACAGTAGTGGGCTTAATGTGTCACCGTGTAGTTAGTCGCAGTAGTAGAAGGTAGTAGAAGTACTCACAGGTGTAACTAATTACACTAATGGTGGCTGCGTTGCGTTCACGGTCTCGGTGAGTGACAGTAAATCAGCGCGAACATCACGTGGATCCCGAAATTACAACACCTCAATACAATTCAGCCATGATGACTGTCATTATATAAACATTATATATATACATTTTACACCTGTGGTTTTCCTACAGTAATGTCAACGACTTAACCTGCTGTACTGCGGACGTGCAGCGCCGTTTTGTGTCCGTCGTGGAACAAGCTCCGGTGTAAGTTCCGTGTGACTACGGTACAAACATTTACTTGTAATCTGGTCAAACTAAGATATACATTAATTTATTCTACTTTATTGTCATACAGACGTGTTGTAAAGTACTAAGGGATTACTGTAATAGATGACTGGTGAGAGGATTTTCTACCAGCTCCTGGTATGTGGTGCAGTTTTTCAGCCCTGCAGACAGACTTCATCAAACTTAAAATAAATAGATTAGATTTAGTGTCTAGAAAACGGTAGACATGTTGAATGGATTGTGAAGTGTTGTATGTTTATATATACGACTGTAACTAGTGATCCACCACTACTGGACAGATGGATCGGGTATCGGTGACAATGAGGCCGATCCATCCAATCCAGTCCTGTGTTTATTTTTACGATATATATTATATACTGGAATTTTAATTCCTCTTGATGTTTTGACAGATTTGTTGCTGCATTCAAAATATTTACACTTGAATTGTAATTCTTGATAATTTGGAAGATCTGTTGTACAATTTATTATTTTAGTACACTTATTTCTTTGTATTTATTTGGTACATTTTGTTTAGCAGTGTTAGGAGAGTATTGTTAATGTCAGGTCTGATCCCAGTCTTTTCCACACAGTGAGCCGTACAGATTATTAATTAAACACTGCTATCACATCAGTGCATCTCTAGCCATAATCCCATAATTTATTATATCAACTGTGCTATACTGATGTAACAGTACAATAATTTAGTGTAATAATCTGGTTTACTGTAGCGTTAATACTGCATTTATTTAAGCAAACCTTTGTTTATTTATAGTATTCTTGCACTTCTATACATTTAATGTAGATCTTATTTTTCAGCAGTATTATTTGCACTGCGTTTATACAATAATAATAATAATAATAAAAAACGATAGCACATTTTATTTATATAGTGCTTTTCAAGACACTCAGACACTTTACATATAAAATGATCATAAAACATGGACATCATAAGAAAATACAGTATAAAACACACAGCATCAGTTCTGAAAAGGTGAGTTTTGAATGTGGACGGGTTGGTTCGGTTCCAGAGGGGGCAGCTATGGTCTGCTGCTTGGTTCGGACCGGTGGGGACAGGAGGTTGGCTATACATATTTCTTATTCATGTTTTCTTAGGATTCCTCCGTCTTTCTCTTTATCTATGTATAAAAACAAGAATAGAAACATTAATGCATTTTAACTTCCACTAAATAGAGACCATGTCTTCTGTTTGTCTCAGCTGTGGTACGAACCTGCCTGACCAGTCGAGAAGAAATCGGAGAACAGATGAGCTCGTTGGTGAAGCTGGTTTTCAAATTAAAGGAGACTGCACAGGAGAGTCCATCTCTGCCGCCAGAAAGACGTCGAGATCTGCAGGTTTTAGAGGAACAGCTCAACGGATCAAAAGGTCAAGAACAATCTGGTAATGTATATTTATCACCTAGATCACTGTGTGTCCACCGCCACTCAGCGTGAAATGACTTTGAGTCCCATAAAAGTGCTATAGAAATTTAATTTATTATAAATAATTATACAATATCACTCATCTCGTTTTCTAAGACATTGTCTGATCTTTTTACAGACCTCAGTATTATTTAGGATTTAAAACAAGCTCAAATCCTTTGAATGCATCTGTACTATTTTTTTTTTAAAAAACTACAGATTTGATCAGTGATGTCGGCCATCCCCTCCAGGAAGTTGCCATTGCAACAGTTCAAGCAAATTCAACCAATCCCTGTCAATTTTGTGCAGTGCATTTTGTCCAATCGCTGCAACTTTTCCACAGATTTGACCAATCATAGCAGTCCCCTCTCACCCACATCATCAGAATCTCACTTCCTCCTCCTTTCTAGTTGTGAAGATCGATCATAATCTGAGCTCACGTTCACGCTTCCCATTGGACTGAGCAGACTCAGGACCTGCTGCTGGTCTCCTAAAGGTGCAGCGGTGGCCAAACGAAACTGGTCATATTTACATACGTGAGCCGCCGCCTGGAGATGGTAAATGTCAGCACACAGCGGCACAAACGGCAACGTTACAGCCACACAACATGTCGTCTCTGTGGAAGTTGTTTAGTGTGAGTGAAGATTTACAGCTCAATAACTGCAGAATAAACTGTGGAGGAAAAACCATAAAAACTTTCATAACAGCAGTCAGATCACAATCAGACTTATTTCATTTAATCCCACTTTGCTGCTCAGAGGAATCAGTGACTCACTTTTCACACTGACACAATACATGGTAAATGGACTTGTATTTATATAGTGCTTTTTTTTAGTCTTCTGACCACTCAAAGTGCTTTACACTACATGTCACATTCATTCAATGACACACACATTCATACACTGATGGCAGAGTCTGCTTATACCTACTAATGCCAATAACTATTTCTGTGGGCGATGGTGCTTTTGTAATCGTCAGGTCATACTCTTAAATTTGCTGTGATGGTTGACAGTGTGGTGTCATTCTGCCTTTTGGGGGGTTAGAAGTCCAATCGGCCCAAAATTTTTGAAAACGTGGTCGACTGTGCGTAAGCGCTGTGCTGTGACTCACGCTAGCGGCAATGCTTCCAACATGATGAATCCTCTACGGAGACATCACTCATTGGCCTCATACAAGGCCACAGGCTGCATTCCTGTAGATGCAGATCCACTCGCCTGGTGGAAAAACAATGAACATGAGTACCCTCATATTGCCAAGCTGGCACAATGTGACCTTGCTGTCACAGGTACATCTAAAGGTTCATCTTATCTTATCTTATCTTATCTGTGAGTAGATCCGTCCTGCTGCCGCGAATGTGGACAAACTCATGTTGTAGCAGAGGAACATGAAGACAGAATGAACAGAACAGAGTTGATCTGAAACACTGTGTGTTTGGTTTATGCTGTACTTTATGCTGATGTCCCTTAGCCTCTGTGTTTATTATTATTATTTAAATATCAGGGAATATAAAATATCAGTTGTCCTATTCAGTTAGCAAACAGAGGATGCAATCTGCAGCCTCACTGCTAGATGCCGCCAGGTGTTACTCACCATACCTTTAACGCTCGCTGTCTTTTCTCTTATCCAGCAGACGACTGCCGTAGCACCAAGAGGTGATACAGCTGTGAAGGATACCGTCCGTCTGGAGGGTGATGGGAAACCTCTTGACCGAAGAAATTGGAAAACAGACGAATTGGAAAGGAGTTGATGGCAAAGCAGCATTCAAGAAACTCACTGTAAAAGAAGCAATCACTGGTGAGTTTTGTCGGTGTAGGTGTTGGTTTTATCACAGCTTTATTGATTTCCTGCGGAGATTATTAGTCGTTGTAAAAGCAGTCGCACTGTCAGAAGTAGTAAAGGTGGAAGTCGTAGTGGGTAGTTTGTAGCCAAGGATTGGGTCTTTTTCTAAGTTATTGTATGTTGAAAAAACAACAAAAAGGTCATAGTATAGTATGTCAAAAAAAAAGTATAGTATACACTGCGTTCCAAATTATTATGCAAATTGTATTTAAGTGTCATAAAGATCATTTTTTTTGTTTTTCAATTAAACTCAAGGACGGTATCGTGTCTCAGGGCTGTTTGGATCACTGAAATCAGTCTCAGACACCTGTGATAATTAGTTGCCAGGTGAGCCCAATTAAAGGAAAAACTACTGAAGAAGGACGTTCCACATTGTTAAGCAGACCAACATTTTCAAGCATTATGAGAAAGAAAAAGGATCTCTCTGCTGAAAAGCATGAATTAGTTGAATGCCTTGGACAAGGTATGAAACCTTGGATATTTAACGAACACTTAAGTGTGATCATCGTACTATAAGAGATTTGTGGCTGATTCAGAGCGCACAGGTTCGTGCAGATAAAGGCACAATGAGGAAGGTTTCTGCCAGACAAATACATCGGATTAAGAGCAGCTGCTAAAATGCCCTTACAAAGCAGCAAACAGGTATTTGAAGCTGCTGGTGCCTCTGGAGTCCCGCGAACATCAAGGTGGAGGATCCTCCAGAGGCTTGCAGTTATGCATAAACCTTCTGTTCGGCCACCCCTGAACAATGCTCACGAGCAGAAACGGCTGCAGTGGGCCCAGAAATACATGAAGACTCATTTACAAACAGTCTTGTTCACTGATGGGTGCCGTGCAACCCTGGATGGTCCAGATGGATGGAGCAGTGGACGGTTGGTGGATGGCCACCAACAAGGCTGCGACGTCAGCAGGGAGGTGACAGAGTGAATCATGGGGAGAGCACTGGTCGGCCCCTTTAGGGTCCCTGAAGGTGTGAAAATGACCTCTGACTGACCACTTTCTTCCACGATACAAAAAGAAGAACAGTGCTTTCCGTAACAAAGTCATCTTCATGCATTCAATGCACCATCTCATGCTGAAGGATTAACCTCTGCATCAATGGCTGCTGTGGGCATTAAAGGAGATAATCTCATGGTGTGGCCCCCGTCGTCCCCTGACCTCAACCCGACTGAGAACCTTTGGAGCATCCTCAAGCATGATATCTATGAGCGTGGGAGGCAGTTCACATCCAAACAGCAGCTCTGGGAGGCTATTCTGACATCCTGCAAAGAAATTCAAGCAGAAACTCTCCAAAAGCAAAAACTCACATTTCAGTGGATGCAAGAATTGTGAAGCTGCTATCAAATAAGGGTCCTATGTTAAAATGTAACTTGACCTGTTGAGATGTTTTTGATTGAAATAGCTTTTGATTTCAGTAACTGTGACCTCCTAATGCTGCAAATTCAACAAAAAAACATTATCAGTTCTTTATAATCATTAAAATGTTTTGAAACTCTGTTGTGCGTAATAATTTGGAACAGTGGATTTTAAGATTTTTATTTTTGAAAAAACTACTGTAATCATTGGGAGGTTTGTTCAATAACATTCAATTTATAATCTAACAGTTAATGACTTTAAAATTATGCTGACTGTCATTTGCCTCGACTATTTAGAAAAACATCATTTGCATAATAGATTGGAACGTGGTGTAGTATGTCGATAAAATTCAAAAAGTCATAGTATAATACGGCAAAAACATTTAAAGAAAGTCATAGTGTAGTATGTTGAAACAAAAAGTCATAGTGTAGTTTGTCAATAAAATTTTGAGTCACAGTACAGTCTGTCGAAAAAAGTTTTAAAAAGTCACAGTATAGCATGTTGATAAAATTCACATTTTAGTTTGGCCAGCTGGGATCGGCTCCAGCCAGGATGGATGGACATTTTAGTATGTCAAAAATAAAAAGTCATAGTATAGTATGTTGACAAAAATTTTAAAAGTCATAGTATGTTATGTTGGAAAAAATAAAAAAAAAAGGCATAGTACAAAATGTAGAAACAACAAAAAAACAATTTAGTATTTTTGAAAAAAAAAGTCAGTAAAGTTTGTTGAAAAAGTGTTTAACAGCCACAGTATAGTATGTCAAAAAATAAAAAGTCACAGTATACTATGTTGGAAGAAAAATGTCAGTTAAATATTTCGATAAAATTTTAAAAAGTCATAGTTGGGTTGTTGAAAAAATTTTAAAAATCATAGTATAGTATGATGAAACATTAAAAAAATAGTTTAGTATGTCAGAAATGTCATAGTATTGAATCTTGAAAAAAATCATGTGAACAGTAATATTATAGTATGTTAAACAATATTATGATTAAAAAAAGTTATAATACGTTGAAAAATTTCATGAAAAACACGTAATAGTATTGAATCTTGAAAAATTTCATGTTAACAGTCATATTCTAGCACGTTAAACAATATTATGATTTAAAAGAGTCAAATTAGATTATATTGAAAAATTTCATGAAAAAAAGTCATAGTAGACTTTTTCAACATATACTATGACATTTTTTTGACATGGGCTGCATGCGCTGTCGCCTCACAGCAAGAGGGTCGCAGGTTCGATTCCAGCTTGCGGCTCTTCTGTGTGAAGTTTGCATGTTCTCCCCGTGTAAGCGTGGGTTTTCTCCGGGTACTCCGGCTTCTTCCCACAGTCCAAAGACATGCTGTTTAGGTTAATTGATGACTGTGATGGACTGGCGACCTGTCCAGGGTGAACCCCGCCTTCGCCCTATGCCAGCTGGGATCGGCTCCAGCCCCCCCACGACCCCTAACGGGATAAGTGGTTGACGACGGATGGATTTTTTTTGACATACTATACTGTATTTTTTCACTTTTTTCTGAAATACTACACTATGACTTTTTTTCACTTTTGTCAACATAATATAATTTGACTTTTTTCGACATGCTACACTATGACTCTTTTCAACATACTTTACTGACTTTTTTTTTTTTTTACTTTTTTGAACATACTATACTATGACTTATTTCTACTTATCCCGACGTACTGAGTTTTTTTTTTAGCCATACTATACTGTAACTTTTTCGACATGCTATACGATTATTTTTTTACATACTTTACGATTACTTTTTTACCTTTTTTCCTGAAATACTATACTAGGACTTTATTTACACATGCTGTACTGACTTTTTTCGACATACTTACGACTGTTTTGACTTCATTTGACATACTCTGACTTTGTTTGCTCTGTTTTTTGACATGTTATGCTCTGACTTTTTATAGAGCCTTTTTGACAGAGTATTGTTTGACAACTTTTCATGTGATCTTTTGACAAACTGTATGATTTGAGCAGCCCGTTCAAAAACTGCCCTTTCAACATTAATCTTATCCTTAACATAACTTAGCACTTCCACGTGTTATTGCTATCTGTTTTGGGGAGTTGTGATAGTCTAGTGGTTCATTATCAACTAAAAGAAACAAGGACAATGTTGAAATCATTTTCCAGGACAACAGGAGATTTTCTTGTACATTTTACTTTCTCTCCAATTTTCCATGCATTTCCAGTGAATGAACCATTGGTAAACTGTGTTCCAGGTTTTTCACGATGCAGGGAAATCAGACGATGTGGTTGAAGTAGCTGAAGAAACTTTGTCATCCTCAGTCTTGGTCCGAAAACTCTGCACTCATCTGGTAAGAAAGAAAGAGGACAACAAACACATTTACATATATCTGTGCTGACTCGACAACAAGAAATTCTACAACTGCTAGTATTTCAACGTACTTTATTAGACATACTATGATTGCTAACTATTGTTACATACTTTACCGACATGTAAAGTATGTCGGAAAAAGTCACAATATAGTATGTCGAAAAAGTCACAGTATAATACATCTATAAATTAAATGAAAAAAGTCATAGTACAGTATGTCGAAAAATATCATGAAAAACAGGTCATAGTATTGAATCTTGTAAAAATTAATGTTAACAATCATATTATAGTATGTTAAACAATATTATAATAAAAAAGTCAAATTATATTATGTTGAAAAATTTCATGAAAAAGTCATAGTATATAATGACTTTTTTTTTGTAAAATTTTCCAATATTTCACGAAATGACTTTTTTCCACCATAGAATCATTTTACATGCTATAATACGACCGTTTTCATGATTTTTTTCAACATAAAAAAATTGACGTTTTCATCGAAAATTTTAAACATACTATACTTTGACGTTTTTTTTTTGTAAAATTTTCCAACATTTCATGAAATCACTTTTTTCCACCATAGAATCATTTTACATGCTATAATATGACCATTTTCATGATTTCTTTATACAAACAAAAATTTGAGTTTTTTTTTTGTAAAAAATTTTGACGTTTTCATCGAAAAATTTCGACATACTATACTTTGACGTTTTTTTTTGTAAAATTTTCCAACATTTCATGAAATGACTTTTTTCCCACCATAGAATCATTTTACATGCTATAATATGACCGTTTTCATGATTTTTTTCAACATCAAAAAAATTTGACATTTTCATCTAAAAATTTCGACATACTATACTATGACGTTTTTTTTGTAAAATTTTCCAATATTTCACCAAATGACTTTTTCCCACCATAGAATCATTTTACATGCTATAATACGACCGTTTTCATGATTTTTTTCAACATAAAAAAAATTTGACGTTTTCATCGAAAAATTTCGACATACTACACTATGACTTTTTTGTAAAATTTTCCGACATTTCACGAAATGACTTTTTTCCACCATAGAATCATTTTACATGCTATAATACGACCGTTTTCATGTTTTATTTCTATATAAAAAAAATTGACGTTTTCATCGAAAAATTTCAACATACTATACTATGACGGTTTTTTTTGTACAATTTTCCAACATTTCACGAAATCACTTTTTTCCACCAGAGAATCATTTTACATGCTATAACATGACCAATTTCATGATTTTCTTCAACATCAAAATTTTTTTACATTTTCATCGAAAAATTTCGACATACTATACAATGACGTTTTTTTGTAAAATTTTCCAACATTTCACGAAACGACTTTTGAGATTGATATTCAACTTTATTGTCATTGTGCAGAGTACAAGTACAGAGACAACAAAATGCAGTTAGCATCCATCCAGAAGTGCAAAAAGACAGCAGTAAAGTGCAGAGTGTGTGCAAATGTACAATATAAAAATAAGAGTATTGCGAATGGAGTATGTACAAATATGTGCAAATATACAGAATAAGAACTAGTATGGGAATTATACTAGATGAATGCGAGGTATGAAAAGTACACTATAAGCTAAGTACACTAGGTGAGTATGATTACACTATTTACATATGAATATACTATGTCGGTATCTTACACTATATATACATTGAGTAAGTTAAAGCAGTGTGAACACACTAGTAAATAGAAAACACTTTACGAGTGTACTATAGTGAGGTAGAATATGAATATGATTTCCAGTGTGAGCAGAATGTACACTATAGACAGAATAAATAGTTATATAAATAGGGGTGCTATGGGTGGGGTGAGTCCTGCTATCACCGTAGTTTAGAGTTCAGCAGGACTCACCCCACCACCATAGCATCATTTTACATGCTATAACATGACCAATTTTATGATTTTTTTCAACATACAAAAATTTGACGGTTTTATCGTAAAATTTTCAATATACTATAGTATGACATTTTTTTGTAAAATTTTCCAACATTCGATAAAATGACTTTTTTCCACCATAGAATCATTTTACATGCTATAATATGACAGTTTTCATGATTTTTTTCAACATACAGAAATTTGAGGTTTTTTTCATAAAATTTGACATACTATACTATGACATTTTTTTTTGTAAAATTTTCCAGCATTTCACGAAATGACTTTTTTCCACCATAGAATCATTTTACATGCTATAACACGACCGTTTTCATTTGTTTTTTCAACATAAAAAAAATTTTACGTTTTCATCGAAAAATTTCGACATACTATACTATGACGTTTTTTTTTGTAAAATTTTCCAACATTTCACAAAATCACTTTTTTCCACCAGAGAATCATTTTACATGCTATAATACGACCGTTTTCATGATTTTTTTCAACATAAAAAAAATTTGACATTTTCATCGAAAAATTTCGACATACTATACTATGACGTTTTTGTTTTTTTTGTAAAATTTTTCAACATTCGATAAAATGACTTTTTTCCACCATAGAATCATTTTACATGCTATAATACGACCGTTTTCATGATTTTTTTCAACATAAAAAAAACTTCTACATTTTCATCGAAAAATTTCGACATACTATACTATGGCATTTTTTTGCAAAATTTTTCGACATTTCACCAAATGACTTTTTTCCACCATAGAATCATTTTACATGCTATAATACGACCGTTTTCATGATTTTTTTCAACATACAGAAATTTGAGGTTTTTTTCGTAAAATTTGACATACTATACTATGACATTTTTTTTGTAAAATTTTCCAGCATTTCACGAAATGACTTTTTTCCACCATAGAATCATTTTACATGCTATAACACGACCGTTTTCATTTGTTTTTTCAACATAAAAAAAATTTGATGTTTTCATCGAAAAATTTCGACATACTATACTATGACGTTTTTGTTTTTTTTGTAAAATTTTTCAACATTCGATAAAATGACTTTTTTCCACCATAGAATCATTTTACATGCTATAATATGACAGTTTTCATGATTTTTTTCAACATACAGAAATTTGAGGTTTTTTTCGTAAAATTTGACATACTATACTATGACATTTTTTTTGTAAAATTTTCCAGCATTCACGAAATGCCTTTTTTCCACCATAGAATCATTTTTCATGCTATAATACGACCGTTTTCATGATTTTTTTCAACATAAAAAAAATTTGACATTTTCATCGAAAAATTTCGACATACTATACTATGGCATTTTTTTGCAAAATTTTTCAACATTTCACGAAATGACTTTTTCCCACCATAGAATCATTTTACATGCTATAATACGACTGTTTTCATGATTTTTTTCAACATAAAAAAAATTTGACATTTTCATCGAAAAATTGACATACTATACTATGACGTTTTTGTTTTTTTTGTAAAATTTTTCAACATTCGATAAAATGACTTTTTTCCACCATAGAATCATTTTACATGCTATAATATGACAGTTTTCATGATTTTTTTCAACATACAGAAATTTGAGGTTTTTTTCGTAAAATTTGACATACTATACTATGACGTTTTTTTTTTGTAAAATTTGTCAACATTCGATAAAATGACTTTTTTCCACCATAGAATGATTTTACATGCTATAATACGACCGTTTTCATAATTTTTTTCAACATAAAAAAAATTTGACATTTTCATCGAAAAATTTCGACATACTATACTATGACGTTTTTGTTTTTTTTTTTTTTAATTTTTCAACATTCGATAAAATGACTTTTTTCCACCATAGAATCATTTTACATGCTATAATACGACCGTTTTCATGATTTTTTTGAACATAAAAAAAATTTGACATTTTCATCGAAAAATTTCGACATACTATACTATGGCATTTTTTTGCAAAATTTTTCAACATTTCACGAAATGACTTTTTTCCACCATAGAATCATTTTACATGCTATAATACGACCGTTTTCATGATTTTTTTCAACATAAAAAAAATTTGACATTTTCATCGAAAAATTTCGACATATTATACTATGACGTTTTTTTTTTTGTAAAATTTTTCAACATTCGATAAAATGACTTTTTACCACCATAGCATCATTTTACATGCTATAATACGACCGTTTTCATGATTTTTTTCAACATAGAAAAAAATTTGAAATTTTCATCGAAAAATTTCGACATGCTATACTATGACGTTTTTGTTTTTTTTTGTAAAATTTGTCAACATTCGATAAAATGACTTTTTTCCACCATAGAATCATTTTACATGCTATAATACGACCGTTTTCATGATTTTTTTCAACATAAAAAAAATTTGACATTTTCATCGAAAAATTTATGGCATTTTTTTGCAAAGTTTTTCAACATTTCACGAAATGACTTTTTTCCACCATAGAATCATTTTACATGCTATAATACGACTGTTTTCATGATTTTTTTCAACATTAAAAAAATTTGACATTTTCATCGAAAAATTTCGACATACTATACTATGGCATTTTTTTGCAAAATTTTTCAACATTTCACGAAATGACTTTTTCCCACCATAGAATCTTTTTACATGCTATAATACGACCGTTTTCATGATTTTTTTCAACATAAAAAAAAATTGACATTTTCATCGAAAAATTTCGACATACTATACTATGACGTTTTTGTTTTTTTTGGAAAATTTGTCAACATTCGATAAAATGACTTTTTTCCACCATAGAATCATTTTACATGCTATAATACGACCGTTTTCATGATTTTTTTCAACATAAAAAAAATTTGACATTTTCATCGAAAAATTTCGACATACTATACTATGACGTTTTTGTTTTTTTTAGAAAATTTTTCAACATTCGATAAAATGACTTTTTTCCACCATAGCATCATTTTACATGCTATAATACGACCGTTTTCATGATTTTTTTCAACATCAAAAAATTTGACATTTTCATCGAAAAATTTCGACATACTATACTATGGCATTTTTTTGCAAAATTTTTCAACATTTAACGAAATGACTTTTTTTCCACCATAGAATCATTTTACATGCTATAATATGACCGTTTTCATGATTTTTTTCAACATCAAAAAATGTTTACATTTTCATCGAAAAATTTCGACATACTATACTATGGCATTTTTTTGCAAAATTTTTCAACATTTAACGAAATGACTTTTTTTCCACCATAGAATCACTTTACATGCTATAATATGACCGTTTTCATGATTTTTTTCAACATCAAAAAATGTTTACATTTTCATCGAAAAATTTCGACATACTATACTATGGCATTTTTTTGCAAAATTTTTCAACATTTCACGAAATGACTTTTTTCCACCATAGAATCATTTTACATGCTATAATACGACCGTTTTCATGATTTTTTTCAACATAAAAAAAATTTGACATTTTCATCGAAGAATTTCGACATACTATACTATGACGTTTTTGTTTTTTTTAGAAAATTTTCAACATTCGATAAAATGACTTTTTTCCACCATAGCATCATTTTACATGCTATAATACGACCGTTTTCATGATTTTTTTCAACATCAAAAAATTTGACATTTTCATCGAAAAATTTCGACATACTATACTATGGCATTTTTTTGCAAAATTTTTCAACATTTCACGAAATGACTTTTTTTCCACCATAGAATCATTTTACATGCTATAATATGACCGTTTTCATGATTTTTTTCAACAATCAAAAAATTTTTACATTTTCATCGAAAAATTTCGACATACTATACTATGGCATTTTTTTGCAAAATTTTTCAACATTTCACGAAATGACTTTTTTCCACCATAGAATCATTTTACATGCTATAATACGACCGTTTTCATGATTTTTTTTCAACATAAAAAAAATTTGACATTTTCATCGAAAAATTTCGACATATTATACTATGACGTTTTTTTTTTTGTAAAATTTTTCAACATTCGATAAAATGACTTTTTTCCACCATAGAATCATTTTACATGCTATAATACGACCGTTTTCATGATTTTTTTCAACATAAAAAAAATTTGACATTTTCATCGAAAAATTTCGACATACTATACTATGGCATTTTTTTGCAAAATTTTTCAACATTTCACGAAATGACTTTTTTCCACCATAGAATCATTTTACATGCTATAATACGACCGTTTTCATTTGTTTTTTCAACATAAAAAAAATTTGACGTTTTCATCGAAAAATTTCGACATACTATACTATGACGTTTTTGTTTTTTTTGTAAAATTTTTCAACATTCGATAAAATGACTTTTTTCCACCATAGAATCATTTTACATGCTGTAATACGACCGTTTTCATGATTTTTTTCCAACATAAAAAAAATTTGACATTTTCATCGAAAAATTTCGACATACTATACTATGACGTTTTTGTTTTTTTTGTAAAATTTGTCAACATTCGATAAAATGACTTTTTTCCACCATAGAATCATTTTACATGCTATAATACGACCGTTTTCATGATTTTTTTCAACATAAAAAAAATTTGACATTTTCATCGAAAAATTTCGACATACTATACTATGGCATTTTTTTGCAAAGTTTTTCAACATTTCACGAAATGACTTTTTTCCACCATAGAATCATTTTACATGCTATAATATGACCGTTTTCATGATTTTTTTCAACATCAAAAAATGTTTACATTTTCATCGAAAAATTTCGACATACTATACTATGGCATTTTTTTGCAAAATTTTTCAACATTTCACGAAATGACTTTTTTCCACCATAGAATCAGTTTACATGCTACAATACGACCGTTTTCATGATTTTTTTCAACAATCAAAAAATTTTTACATTTTCATCGAAAAATTTCGACATACTATACTATGGCATTTTTTTGCAAAATTTTTCAACATATGACGAAATGACTTTTTTCCACCATAGGATCATTTTACATGCTATAATACGACCGTTTTCATGATTTTTTTCAACATAAAAAAAATTTGACATTTTCATCGAAAAATTTCGACATACTATACTATGACGTTTTTGTTTTTTTTGGAAAATTTGTCAACATTCGATAAAATGACTTTTTTCCACCATAGAATCATTTTACATGCTATAATACAACCGTTTCCATTTGTTTTTTCAACATAAAAAAAATTTGACATTTTCATCGAAAAATTTCGACATATTATACTGACGTTTTTTTTTTTGTAAAATTTTTCAACATTCGATAAAATGACTTTTTTCCACCATAGAATCATTTTACATGCTATAATACGACCGTTTTCATGATTTTTTTCAACATAAAAAAAATTTGACATTTTCATCGAAAAATTTCGACATACTATACTATGGCATTTTTTTTGCAAAATTTTTCAACATTTCACGAAATGACTTTTTTCCACCATAGAATCATTTTACATGCTATAATACGACCGTTTTCATTTGTTTTTTCAACATAAAAAAAATTTGACGTTTTCATCGAAAAATTTCGACATACTATACTATGACGTTTTTGTTTTTTTTGTAAAATTTTTCAACATTCGATAAAATGACTTTTTTCCACCATAGAATCATTTTACATGCTATAATACGACCGTTTTCATGATTTTTTTCAACATAAAAAAAATTTGACATTTTCATCGAAAAATTTCGACATACTATACTATGGCATTTTTTTGCAAAATTTTTCAACATTTCACGAAATGACTTTTTTCCACCATAGGATCATTTTACATGCTATAATACGACCGTTTTCATGATTTTTTTCAACATAAAAAAAATTTGACATTTTCATCGAAAAATTTCGACATACTATACTATGGCATTTTTTTGCAAAATTTTTCAACATTTCACGAAATGACTTTTTTCCACCATAGAATCAATTTACATGCTATAATACGACCGTTTTCATGATTTTTTTCAACAATCAAAAAATTTGACATTTTCATCGAAAAATTTCGACATACTATACTATGGCATTTCTTTGCAAAATTTTTCAACATATCACGAAATGACTTTTTTCCACCATAGAATCATTTTACATGCTATAATACGACCGTTTTCATGATTTTTTTCAACATAAAAAAAATTTGACATTTTCATCGAAAAATTTCAACATACTATACTATGACGTTTTTGGTTTTTTTTGTAAAATTTGTCAACATTCGATAAAATGACTTTTTTCCACCATAGAATCATTTTACATGCTATAATACGACCGTTTTCATGATTTTTTTCAACATAAAAAAAATTTGACATTTTCATCGAAAAATTTCGACATACTATACTATGACGTTTTTGTTTTTTTTAGAAAATTTTTCAACATTCGATAAAATGACTTTTTTCCACCATAGCATCATTTTACATGCTATAATACGACCGTTTTCATGATTTTTTTCAACATCAAAAAATTTGACATTTTCATCGAAAAATTTCGACATACTATACTATGGCATTTTTTTGCAAAATTTTTCAACATTTCACGAAATGACTTTTTTTCCACCATAGAATCATTTTACATGCTATAATATGACCGTTTTCATGATTTTTTTCAACAATCAAAAAATTTTTACATTTTCATCGAAAAATTTCGACATACTATACTATGGCATTTTTTTGCAAAAGTTTTCAACATTTCACGAAATGACTTTTTTCCACCATAGAATCATTTTACATGCTATAATATGACAGTTTTCATGATTTTTTTCAACATACAGAAATTTGAGGTTCTTTTCGTAAAATTTGACATACTATACTATGACATTTTTTTTGTAAAATTTTCCAGCATTCACGAAATGCCTTTTTTCCACCATAGAATCATTTTTCATGCTATAATACGACCGTTTTCATGATTTCTTCAACATAAAAAAAATTTGACATTTTCATCGAAAAATTTCGACATACTATACTATGGCATTTTTTTGCAAAATTTTTCAACATTTCACGAAATGACTTTTTTCCACCATAGAATCATTTTACATGCTATAATATGACAGTTTTCATGATTTTTTTCAACATACAGAAATTTGAGGTTTTTTTCGTAAAATTTGACATACTATACTGACGTTTTTGTTTTTTTTTTTTTTTAATTTTTCAACATTCGATAAAATGACTTTTTTCCACCATAGAATCATTTTACATGCTATAATACGACCGTTTTCATGATTTTTTTCAACACAAAAAAAATTTGACATTTTCATCGAAAAATTTCGACATACTATACTATGACGTTTTTGTTTTTTTTAGAAAATTTTTCAACATTCGATAAAATGACTTTTTTCCACCATAGCATCATTTTACATGCTATAATATGACCGTTTTCATGATTTTTTTCAACATCAAAAAATGTTTACATTTTCATCGAAAAATTTCGACATACTATACTATGGCATTTTTTTGCAAAATTTTTCAACATTTCACGAAATGACTTTTTTTCCACCATAGAATCATTTTACATGCTATAATATGACCGTTTTCATGATTTTTTTCAACAATCAAAAAATTTTTACATTTTCATCGAAAAATTTCGACATACTATACTATGGCATTTTTTTGCAAAAGTTTTCAACATTTCACGAAATGACTTTTTTCCACCATAGAATCATTTTACATGCTATAATATGACAGTTTTCATGATTTTTTTCAACATACAGAAATTTGAGGTTGTTTTCGTAAAATTTGACATACTATACTATGACATTTTTTTTGTAAAATTTTCCAGCATTCACGAAATGCCTTTTTTCCACCATAGAATCATTTTTCATGCTATAATACGACCGTTTTCATGATTTTTTCAACATAAAAAAAATTTGACATTTTCATCGAAAAATTTCGACATACTATACTATGACGTTTTTGTTTTTTTTGGAAATTTTTTCAACATTCGATAAAATGACTTTTTTCCACCATAGCATCATTTTACATGCTATAATACGACCGTTTTCATGATTTTTTTCAACATAAAAAAAATTTGACATTTTCATCGAAAAATTTCGACATACTATACTATGACGTTTTTGTTTTTTTTGGAAAATTTTTCAACTTTCGATAAAATGACTTTTTTCCACCATAGAATCATTTTACATGCTATAATATGACAGTTTTCATGATTTTTTTCAACATACAGAAATTTGAGTTTTTTTTCGTAAAATTTGACATACAATACTATGACGTTTTTGTTTTTTTTGTAAAATTTGTCAACATTCGATAAAATGACTTTTTTCCACCATAGAATCATTTTACATGCTATAATACGACCGTTTTCATGATTTTTTTCAACATAAAAAAAATTTGACATTTTCATCGAAAAATTTCGACATACTATACTATGACGTTTTTGTTTTTTTTAGAAAATTTTCAACATTCGATAAAATGACTTTTTTCCACCATAGCATCATTTTACATGCTATAATACGACCGTTTTCATGATTTTTTTCCAACATAAAAAAAATTTGACATTTTCATCGAAAAATTTCGACATACTATACTATGACGTTTTTGTTTTTTTTGTAAAATTTGTCAACATTCGATAAAATGACTTTTTTCCACCATAGAATCATTTTACATGCTATAATACGACCGTTTTCATGATTTTTTTCAACATAAAAAAAATTTGACATTTTCATCGAAAAATTTCGACATACTATACTATGGCATTTTTTTGCAAAGTTTTTCAACATTTCACGAAATGACTTTTTTCCACCATAGAATCATTTTACATGCTATAATATGACCGTTTTCATGATTTTTTTCAACATCAAAAAATGTTTACATTTTCATCGAAAAATTTCGACATACTATACTATGGCATTTTTTTGCAAAATTTTTCAACATTTCACGAAATGACTTTTTTCCACCATAGAATCAGTTTACATGCTACAATACGACCGTTTTCATGATTTTTTTCAACAATCAAAAAATTTTTACATTTTCATCGAAAAATTTCGACATACTATACTATGGCATTTTTTTGCAAAATTTTTCAACATATGACGAAATGACTTTTTTCCACCATAGGATCATTTTACATGCTATAATACGACCGTTTTCATGATTTTTTTCAACATAAAAAAAATTTGACATTTTCATCGAAAAATTTCGACATACTATACTATGACGTTTTTGTTTTTTTTGGAAAATTTGTCAACATTCGATAAAATTACTTTTTTCCACCATAGAATCATTTTACATGCTATAATACAACCGTTTTCATTTGTTTTTTCAACATAAAAAAAATTTGACGTTTTCATCGAAAAATTTCGACATACTATACTATGACGTTTTTGTTTTTTTTGTAAAATTTTTCAACATTCGATAAAATGACTTTTTTCCACCATAGAATCATTTTACATGCTATAATATGACCGTTTTCATGATTTTTTTCAACATAAAAAAAACTTGTACATTTTCATCGAAAAATTTCGACATACTATACTATGGCATTTTTTTGCAAAATTTTTCAACATTTCACCAAACGACTTTTTTTCCACCATAGAATCATTTTACATGCTATAATATGACCGTTTTCATGATTTTTTTCAACATACAGAAATTTGAGGTTTTTTTCGTAAAATTTGACATACTATACTATGACGTTTTTTTTTTTTTTTTTTTTTTTTTTAATTTTTCAACATTCGATAAAATGACTTTTTTCCACCATAGAATCATTTTACATGCTATAATACGACCGTTTTCATGATTTTTTTCAACATAAAAAAAATTTGACATTTTCATCGAAGAATTTCGACATACTATACTATGACGTTTTTGTTTTTTTTAGAAAATTTTCAACATTCGATAAAATGACTTTTTTCCACCATAGCATCATTTTACATGCTATAATACGACCGTTTTCATGATTTTTTTCAACATCAAAAAATTTGACATTTTCATCGAAAAATTTCGACATACTATACTATGGCATTTTTTTGCAAAATTTTTCAACATTTCACGAAATGACTTTTTTTCCACCATAGAATCATTTTACATGCTATAATATGACCGTTTTCATGATTTTTTTCAACAATCAAAAAATTTTTACATTTTCATCGAAAAATTTCGACATACTATACTATGGCATTTTTTTGCAAAATTTTTCAACATTTCACGAAATGACTTTTTTCCACCATAGAATCATTTTACATGCTATAATACGACCGTTTTCATGATTTTTTTTTCAACATAAAAAAAATTTGACATTTTCATCGAAAAATTTCGACATATTATACTATGACGTTTTTTTTTTTGTAAAATTTTTCAACATTCGATAAAATGACTTTTTTCCACCATAGAATCATTTTACATGCTATAATACGACCGTTTTCATGATTTTTTTCAACATAAAAAAAATTTGACATTTTCATCGAAAAATTTCGACATACTATACTATGGCATTTTTTTGCAAAATTTTTCAACATTTCACGAAATGACTTTTTTCCACCATAGAATCATTTTACATGCTATAATACGACCGTTTTCATTTGTTTTTTCAACATAAAAAAAATTTGACGTTTTCATCGAAAAATTTCGACATACTATACTATGACGTTTTTGTTTTTTTTGTAAAATTTGTCAACATTCGATAAAATGACTTTTTTCCACCATAGAATCATTTTACATGCTATAATACGACCGTTTTCATGATTTTTTTCAACATAAAAAAAATTTGACATTTTCATCGAAAAATTTCGACATACTATACTATGGCATTTTTTTGCAAAGTTTTTCAACATTTCACGAAATGACTTTTTTCCACCATAGAATCATTTTACATGCTATAATATGACCGTTTTCATGATTTTTTTCAACATCAAAAAATGTTTACATTTTCATCGAAAAATTTCGACATACTATACTATGGCATTTTTTTGCAAAATTTTTCAACATTTCACGAAATGACTTTTTTCCACCATAGAATCAGTTTACATGCTACAATACGACCGTTTTCATGATTTTTTTCAACAATCAAAAAATTTTTACATTTTCATCGAAAAATTTCGACATACTATACTATGGCATTTTTTTGCAAAATTTTTCAACATATGACGAAATGACTTTTTTCCACCATAGGATCATTTTACATGCTATAATACGACCGTTTTCATGATTTTTTTCAACATAAAAAAAATTTGACATTTTCATCGAAAAATTTCGACATACTATACTATGACGTTTTTGTTTTTTTTGGAAAATTTGTCAACATTCGATAAAATGACTTTTTTCCACCATAGAATCATTTTACATGCTATAATACAACCGTTTCCATTTGTTTTTTCAACATAAAAAAAATTTGACATTTTCATCGAAAAATTTCGACATATTATACTGACGTTTTTTTTTTTGTAAAATTTTTCAACATTCGATAAAATGACTTTTTTCCACCATAGAATCATTTTACATGCTATAATACGACCGTTTTCATGATTTTTTTCAACATAAAAAAAATTTGACATTTTCATCGAAAAATTTCGACATACTATACTATGACGTTTTTGTTTTTTTTAGAAAATTTTTCAACATTCGATAAAATGACTTTTTTCCACCATAGCATCATTTTACATGCTATAATACGACCGTTTTCATGATTTTTTTCAACATCAAAAAATTTGACATTTTCATCGAAAAATTTCGACATACTATACTATGGCATTTTTTTGCAAAATTTTTCAACATTTCACGAAATGACTTTTTTTCCACCATAGAATCATTTTACATGCTATAATATGACCGTTTTCATGATTTTTTTCAACAATCAAAAAATTTTTACATTTTCATCGAAAAATTTCGACATACTATACTATGGCATTTTTTTGCAAAAGTTTTCAACATTTCACGAAATGACTTTTTTCCACCATAGAATCATTTTACATGCTATAATATGACAGTTTTCATGATTTTTTTCAACATACAGAAATTTGAGGTTCTTTTCGTAAAATTTGACATACTATACTATGACATTTTTTTTGTAAAATTTTCCAGCATTCACGAAATGCCTTTTTTCCACCATAGAATCATTTTTCATGCTATAATACGACCGTTTTCATGATTTCTTCAACATAAAAAAAATTTGACATTTTCATCGAAAAATTTCGACATACTATACTATGGCATTTTTTTGCAAAATTTTTCAACATTTCACGAAATGACTTTTTTTCCACCATAGAATCATTTTACATGCTATAATATGACAGTTTTCATGATTTTTTTCAACATACAGAAATTTGAGGTTTTTTTCGTAAAATTTGACATACTATACTGACGTTTTTTTTTTTTTTTTTTTAATTTTTCAACATTCGATAAAATGACTTTTTTCCACCATAGAATCATTTTACATGCTATAATACGACCGTTTTCATGATTTTTTTCAACACAAAAAAAATTTGACATTTTCATCGAAAAATTTCGACATACTATACTATGACGTTTTTGTTTTTTTTAGAAAATTTTTCAACATTCGATAAAATGACTTTTTTCCACCATAGCATCATTTTACATGCTATAATATGACCGTTTTCATGATTTTTTTCAACATCAAAAAATGTTTACATTTTCATCGAAAAATTTCGACATACTATACTATGGCATTTTTTTGCAAAATTTTTCAACATTTCACGAAATGACTTTTTTTCCACCATAGAATCATTTTACATGCTATAATATGACCGTTTTCATGATTTTTTTCAACAATCAAAAAATTTTTACATTTTCATCGAAAAATTTCGACATACTATACTATGGCATTTTTTTGCAAAAGTTTTCAACATTTCACGAAATGACTTTTTTCCACCATAGAATCATTTTACATGCTATAATATGACAGTTTTCATGATTTTTTTCAACATACAGAAATTTGAGGTTGTTTTCGTAAAATTTGACATACTATACTATGACATTTTTTTTGTAAAATTTTCCAGCATTCACGAAATGCCTTTTTTCCACCATAGAATCATTTTTCATGCTATAATACGACCGTTTTCATGATTTTTTCAACATAAAAAAAATTTGACATTTTCATCGAAAAATTTCGACATACTATACTATGACGTTTTTGTTTTTTTTGGAAATTTTTTCAACATTCGATAAAATGACTTTTTTCCACCATAGCATCATTTTACATGCTATAATACGACCGTTTTCATGATTTTTTTCAACATAAAAAAAATTTGACATTTTCATCGAAAAATTTCGACATACTATACTATGACGTTTTTGTTTTTTTTGGAAAATTTTTCAACTTTCGATAAAATGACTTTTTTCCACCATAGAATCATTTTACATGCTATAATATGACAGTTTTCATGATTTTTTTCAACATACAGAAATTTGAGGTTTTTTTCGTAAAATTTGACATACAATACTATGACGTTTTTGTTTTTTTTGTAAAATTTGTCAACATTCGATAAAATGACTTTTTTCCACCATAGAATCATTTTACATGCTATAATACGACCGTTTTCATGATTTTTTTCAACATAAAAAAAATTTGACATTTTCATCGAAAAATTTCGACATACTATACTATGACGTTTTTGTTTTTTTTAGAAAATTTTCAACATTCGATAAAATGACTTTTTTCCACCATAGCATCATTTTACATGCTATAATACGACCGTTTTCATGATTTTTTTCCAACATAAAAAAAATTTGACATTTTCATCGAAAAATTTCGACATACTATACTATGACGTTTTTGTTTTTTTTGTAAAATTTGTCAACATTCGATAAAATGACTTTTTTCCACCATAGAATCATTTTACATGCTATAATACGACCGTTTTCATGATTTTTTTCAACATAAAAAAAATTTGACATTTTCATCGAAAAATTTCGACATACTATACTATGGCATTTTTTTGCAAAGTTTTTCAACATTTCACGAAATGACTTTTTTCCACCATAGAATCATTTTACATGCTATAATATGACCGTTTTCATGATTTTTTTCAACATCAAAAAATGTTTACATTTTCATCGAAAAATTTCGACATACTATACTATGGCATTTTTTTGCAAAATTTTTCAACATTTCACGAAATGACTTTTTTCCACCATAGAATCAGTTTACATGCTACAATACGACCGTTTTCATGATTTTTTTCAACAATCAAAAAATTTTTACATTTTCATCGAAAAATTTCGACATACTATACTATGGCATTTTTTTGCAAAATTTTTCAACATATGACGAAATGACTTTTTTCCACCATAGGATCATTTTACATGCTATAATACGACCGTTTTCATGATTTTTTTCAACATAAAAAAAATTTGACATTTTCATCGAAAAATTTCGACATACTATACTATGACGTTTTTGTTTTTTTTGGAAAATTTGTCAACATTCGATAAAATTACTTTTTTCCACCATAGAATCATTTTACATGCTATAATACAACCGTTTTCATTTGTTTTTTCAACATAAAAAAAATTTGACGTTTTCATCGAAAAATTTCGACATACTATACTATGACGTTTTTGTTTTTTTTGTAAAATTTTTCAACATTCGATAAAATGACTTTTTTCCACCATAGAATCATTTTACATGCTATAATATGACCGTTTTCATGATTTTTTTCAACATAAAAAAAACTTGTACATTTTCATCGAAAAATTTCGACATACTATACTATGGCATTTTTTTGCAAAATTTTTCAACATTTCACCAAACGACTTTTTTTCCACCATAGAATCATTTTACATGCTATAATATGACCGTTTTCATGATTTTTTTCAACATACAGAAATTTGAGGTTTTTTTCGTAAAATTTGACATACTATACTATGACGTTTTTTTTTTTTTTTTTTTTTTTAATTTTTCAACATTCGATAAAATGACTTTTTTCCACCATAGAATCATTTTACATGCTATAATACGACCGTTTTCATGATTTTTTTCAACATAAAAAAAATTTGACATTTTCATCGAAGAATTTCGACATACTATACTATGACGTTTTTGTTTTTTTTAGAAAATTTTCAACATTCGATAAAATGACTTTTTTCCACCATAGCATCATTTTACATGCTATAATACGACCGTTTTCATGATTTTTTTCAACATCAAAAAATTTGACATTTTCATCGAAAAATTTCGACATACTATACTATGGCATTTTTTTGCAAAATTTTTCAACATTTCACGAAATGACTTTTTTTCCACCATAGAATCATTTTACATGCTATAATATGACCGTTTTCATGATTTTTTTCAACAATCAAAAAATTTTTACATTTTCATCGAAAAATTTCGACATACTATACTATGGCATTTTTTTGCAAAATTTTTCAACATTTCACGAAATGACTTTTTTCCACCATAGAATCATTTTACATGCTATAATACGACCGTTTTCATGATTTTTTTTCAACATAAAAAAAATTTGACATTTTCATCGAAAAATTTCGACATATTATACTATGACGTTTTTTTTTTTGTAAAATTTTTCAACATTCGATAAAATGACTTTTTTCCACCATAGAATCATTTTACATGCTATAATACGACCGTTTTCATGATTTTTTTCAACATAAAAAAAATTTGACATTTTCATCGAAAAATTTCGACATACTATACTATGGCATTTTTTTGCAAAATTTTTCAACATTTCACGAAATGACTTTTTTCCACCATAGAATCATTTTACATGCTATAATACGACCGTTTTCATTTGTTTTTTCAACATAAAAAAAATTTGACGTTTTCATCGAAAAATTTCGACATACTATACTATGACGTTTTTGTTTTTTTTGTAAAATTTGTCAACATTCGATAAAATGACTTTTTTCCACCATAGAATCATTTTACATGCTATAATACGACCGTTTTCATGATTTTTTTCAACATAAAAAAAATTTGACATTTTCATCGAAAAATTTCGACATACTATACTATGGCATTTTTTTGCAAAGTTTTTCAACATTTCACGAAATGACTTTTTTCCACCATAGAATCATTTTACATGCTATAATATGACCGTTTTCATGATTTTTTTCAACATCAAAAAATGTTTACATTTTCATCGAAAAATTTCGACATACTATACTATGGCATTTTTTTGCAAAATTTTTCAACATTTCACGAAATGACTTTTTTCCACCATAGAATCAGTTTACATGCTACAATACGACCGTTTTCATGATTTTTTTCAACAATCAAAAAATTTTTACATTTTCATCGAAAAATTTCGACATACTATACTATGGCATTTTTTTGCAAAATTTTTCAACATATGACGAAATGACTTTTTTCCACCATAGAATCATTTTACATGCTATAATACGACCGTTTTCATGATTTTTTTCAACATAAAAAAAATTTGACATTTTCATCGAAAAATTTCGACATACTATACTATGACGTTTTTGTTTTTTTTGGAAAATTTGTCAACATTCGATAAAATGACTTTTTTCCACCATAGAATCATTTTACATGCTATAATACAACCGTTTCCATTTGTTTTTTCAACATAAAAAAAATTTGACATTTTCATCGAAAAATTTCGACATATTATACTGACGTTTTTTTTTTTTGTAAAATTTTTCAACATTCGATAAAATGACTTTTTTCCACCATAGAATCATTTTACATGCTATAATACGACCGTTTTCATGATTTTTTTCAACATAAAAAAAATTTGACATTTTCATCGAAAAATTTCGACATACTATACTATGGCATTTTTTTTGCAAAATTTTTCAACATTTCACGAAATGACTTTTTTCCACCATAGAATCATTTTACATGCTATAATACGACCGTTTTCATTTGTTTTTTCAACATAAAAAAAATTTGACGTTTTCATCGAAAAATTTCGACATACTATACTATGACGTTTTTGTTTTTTTTGTAAAATTTTTCAACATTCGATAAAATGACTTTTTTCCACCATAGAATCATTTTACATGCTATAATACGACCGTTTTCATGATTTTTTTCAACATAAAAAAAATTTGACATTTTCATCGAAAAATTTCGACATACTATACTATGGCATTTTTTTGCAAAATTTTTCAACATTTCACGAAATGACTTTTTTCCACCATAGAATCAATTTACATGCTATAATACGACCGTTTTCATGATTTTTTTCAACAATCAAAAAATTTGACATTTTCATCGAAAAATTTCGACATACTATACTATGGCATTTCTTTGCAAAATTTTTCAACATATCACGAAATGACTTTTTTCCACCATAGAATCATTTTACATGCTATAATACGACCGTTTTCATGATTTTTTTCAACATAAAAAAAATTTGACATTTTCATCGAAAAATTTCAACATACTATACTATGACGTTTTTGGTTTTTTTTGTAAAATTTGTCAACATTCGATAAAATGACTTTTTTCCACCATAGAATCATTTTACATGCTATAATACGACCGTTTTCATGATTTTTTTCAACATAAAAAAAATTTGACATTTTCATCGAAAAATTTCGACATACTATACTATGACGTTTTTGTTTTTTTTAGAAAATTTTTCAACATTCGATAAAATGACTTTTTTCCACCATAGCATCATTTTACATGCTATAATACGACCGTTTTCATGATTTTTTTCAACATCAAAAAATTTGACATTTTCATCGAAAAATTTCGACATACTATACTATGGCATTTTTTTGCAAAATTTTTCAACATTTCACGAAATGACTTTTTTTCCACCATAGAATCATTTTACATGCTATAATATGACCGTTTTCATGATTTTTTTCAACAATCAAAAAATTTTTACATTTTCATCGAAAAATTTCGACATACTATACTATGGCATTTTTTTGCAAAAGTTTTCAACATTTCACGAAATGACTTTTTTCCACCATAGAATCATTTTACATGCTATAATATGACAGTTTTCATGATTTTTTTCAACATACAGAAATTTGAGGTTCTTTTCGTAAAATTTGACATACTATACTATGACATTTTTTTTGTAAAATTTTCCAGCATTCACGAAATGCCTTTTTTCCACCATAGAATCATTTTTCATGCTATAATACGACCGTTTTCATGATTTCTTCAACATAAAAAAAATTTGACATTTTCATCGAAAAATTTCGACATACTATACTATGGCATTTTTTTGCAAAATTTTTCAACATTTCACGAAATGACTTTTTTCCACCATAGAATCATTTTACATGCTATAATATGACAGTTTTCATGATTTTTTTCAACATACAGAAATTTGAGGTTTTTTTCGTAAAATTTGACATACTATACTGACGTTTTTGTTTTTTTTTTTTTAATTTTTCAACATTCGATAAAATGACTTTTTTCCACCATAGAATCATTTTACATGCTATAATACGACCGTTTTCATGATTTTTTTCAACACAAAAAAAATTTGACATTTTCATCGAAAAATTTCGACATACTATACTATGACGTTTTTGTTTTTTTTTAGAAAATTTTTCAACATTCGATAAAATGACTTTTTTCCACCATAGCATCATTTTACATGCTATAATATGACCGTTTTCATGATTTTTTTCAACATCAAAAAATGTTTACATTTTCATCGAAAAATTTCGACATACTATACTATGGCATTTTTTTGCAAAATTTTTCAACATTTCACGAAATGACTTTTTTTCCACCATAGAATCATTTTACATGCTATAATATGACCGTTTTCATGATTTTTTTCAACAATCAAAAAATTTTTACATTTTCATCGAAAAATTTCGACATACTATACTATGGCATTTTTTTGCAAAAGTTTTCAACATTTCACGAAATGACTTTTTTCCACCATAGAATCATTTTACATGCTATAATATGACAGTTTTCATGATTTTTTTCAACATACAGAAATTTGAGGTTCTTTTCGTAAAATTTGACATACTATACTATGACATTTTTTTTGTAAAATTTTCCAGCATTCACGAAATGCCTTTTTTCCACCATAGAATCATTTTTCATGCTATAATACGACCGTTTTCATGATTTTTTCAACATAAAAAAAATTTGACATTTTCATCGAAAAATTTCGACATACTATACTATGACGTTTTTGTTTTTTTTGGAAATTTTTTCAACATTCGATAAAATGACTTTTTTCCACCATAGCATCATTTTACATGCTATAATACGACCGTTTTCATGATTTTTTTCAACATAAAAAAAATTTGACATTTTCATCGAAAAATTTCGACATACTATACTATCACGTTTTTGTTTTTTTTGGAAAATTTTTCAACATTCGATAAAATGACTTTTTTCCACCATAGAATCATTTTACATGCTATAATATGACAGTTTTCATGATTTTTTTCAACATACAGAAATTTGAGTTTTTTTTCGTAAAATTTGACATACAATACTATGACGTTTTTGTTTTTTTTGTAAAATTTGTCAACATTCGATAAAATGACTTTTTTCCACCATAGAATCATTTTACATGCTATAATACGACCGTTTTCATGATTTTTTTCAACATAAAAAAAATTTGACATTTTCATCGAAAAATTTCGACATACTATACTATGACGTTTTTGTTTTTTTTAGAAAATTTTCAACATTCGATAAAATGACTTTTTTCCACCATAGCATCATTTTACATGCTATAATACGACCGTTTTCATGATTTTTTTCCAACATAAAAAAAATTTGACATTTTCATCGAAAAATTTCGACATACTATACTATGACGTTTTTGTTTTTTTTGTAAAATTTGTCAACATTCGATAAAATGACTTTTTTCCACCATAGAATCATTTTACATGCTATAATACGACCGTTTTCATGATTTTTTTCAACATAAAAAAAATTTGACATTTTCATCGAAAAATTTCGACATACTATACTATGGCATTTTTTTGCAAAGTTTTTCAACATTTCACGAAATGACTTTTTTCCACCATAGAATCATTTTACATGCTATAATATGACCGTTTTCATGATTTTTTTCAACATCAAAAAATGTTTACATTTTCATCGAAAAATTTCGACATACTATACTATGGCATTTTTTTGCAAAATTTTTCAACATTTCACGAAATGACTTTTTTCCACCATAGAATCAGTTTACATGCTACAATACGACCGTTTTCATGATTTTTTTCAACAATCAAAAAATTTTTACATTTTCATCGAAAAATTTCGACATACTATACTATGGCATTTTTTTGCAAAATTTTTCAACATATGACGAAATGACTTTTTTCCACCATAGGATCATTTTACATGCTATAATACGACCGTTTTCATGATTTTTTTCAACATAAAAAAAATTTGACATTTTCATCGAAAAATTTCGACATACTATACTATGACGTTTTTGTTTTTTTTGGAAAATTTGTCAACATTCGATAAAATTACTTTTTTCCACCATAGAATCATTTTACATGCTATAATACAACCGTTTTCATTTGTTTTTTCAACATAAAAAAAATTTGACGTTTTCATCGAAAAATTTCGACATACTATACTATGACGTTTTTGTTTTTTTTGTAAAATTTTTCAACATTCGATAAAATGACTTTTTTCCACCATAGAATCATTTTACATGCTATAATATGACCGTTTTCATGATTTTTTTCAACATAAAAAAAACTTGTACATTTTCATCGAAAAATTTCGACATACTATACTATGGCATTTTTTTGCAAAATTTTTCAACATTTCACCAAACGACTTTTTTTCCACCATAGAATCATTTTACATGCTATAATATGACCGTTTTCATGATTTTTTTCAACATACAGAAATTTGAGGTTTTTTTCGTAAAATTTGACATACTATACTATGACGTTTTTTTTTTTTTTTTTTTTTAATTTTTCAACATTCGATAAAATGACTTTTTTCCACCATAGAATCATTTTACATGCTATAATACGACCGTTTTCATGATTTTTTTCAACATAAAAAAAATTTGACATTTTCATCGAAGAATTTCGACATACTATACTATGACGTTTTTGTTTTTTTTAGAAAATTTTCAACATTCGATAAAATGACTTTTTTCCACCATAGCATCATTTTACATGCTATAATACGACCGTTTTCATGATTTTTTTCAACATCAAAAAATTTGACATTTTCATCGAAAAATTTCGACATACTATACTATGGCATTTTTTTGCAAAATTTTTCAACATTTCACGAAATGACTTTTTTTTCCACCATAGAATCATTTTACATGCTATAATATGACCGTTTTCATGATTTTTTTCAACAATCAAAAAATTTTTACATTTTCATCGAAAAATTTCGACATACTATACTATGGCATTTTTTTGCAAAATTTTTCAACATTTCACGAAATGACTTTTTTCCACCATAGAATCATTTTACATGCTATAATACGACCGTTTTCATGATTTTTTTTCAACATAAAAAAAATTTGACATTTTCATCGAAAAATTTCGACATATTATACTATGACGTTTTTTTTTTTGTAAAATTTTTCAACATTCGATAAAATGACTTTTTTCCACCATAGAATCATTTTACATGCTATAATACGACCGTTTTCATGATTTTTTTCAACATAAAAAAAATTTGACATTTTCATCGAAAAATTTCGACATACTATACTATGGCATTTTTTTGCAAAATTTTTCAACATTTCACGAAATGACTTTTTTCCACCATAGAATCATTTTACATGCTATAATACGACCGTTTTCATTTGTTTTTTCAACATAAAAAAAATTTGACGTTTTCATCGAAAAATTTCGACATACTATACTATGACGTTTTTGTTTTTTTTGTAAAATTTGTCAACATTCGATAAAATGACTTTTTTCCACCATAGAATCATTTTACATGCTATAATACGACCGTTTTCATGATTTTTTTCAACATAAAAAAAATTTGACATTTTCATCGAAAAATTTCGACATACTATACTATGGCATTTTTTTGCAAAGTTTTTCAACATTTCACGAAATGACTTTTTTCCACCATAGAATCATTTTACATGCTATAATATGACCGTTTTCATGATTTTTTTCAACATCAAAAAATGTTTACATTTTCATCGAAAAATTTCGACATACTATACTATGGCATTTTTTTGCAAAATTTTTCAACATTTCACGAAATGACTTTTTTCCACCATAGAATCAGTTTACATGCTACAATACGACCGTTTTCATGATTTTTTTCAACAATCAAAAAATTTTTACATTTTCATCGAAAAATTTCGACATACTATACTATGGCATTTTTTTGCAAAATTTTTCAACATATGACGAAATGACTTTTTTCCACCATAGGATCATTTTACATGCTATAATACGACCGTTTTCATGATTTTTTTCAACATAAAAAAAATTTGACATTTTCATCGAAAAATTTCGACATACTATACTATGACGTTTTTGTTTTTTTTGGAAAATTTGTCAACATTCGATAAAATGACTTTTTTCCACCATAGAATCATTTTACATGCTATAATACAACCGTTTCCATTTGTTTTTTCAACATAAAAAAAATTTGACATTTTCATCGAAAAATTTCGACATATTATACTGACGTTTTTTTTTTTGTAAAATTTTTCAACATTCGATAAAATGACTTTTTTCCACCATAGAATCATTTTACATGCTATAATACGACCGTTTTCATGATTTTTTTCAACATAAAAAAAATTTGACATTTTCATCGAAAAATTTCGACATACTATACTATGACGTTTTTGTTTTTTTTAGAAAATTTTTCAACATTCGATAAAATGACTTTTTTCCACCATAGCATCATTTTACATGCTATAATACGACCGTTTTCATGATTTTTTTCAACATCAAAAAATTTGACATTTTCATCGAAAAATTTCGACATACTATACTATGGCATTTTTTTGCAAAATTTTTCAACATTTCACGAAATGACTTTTTTTCCACCATAGAATCATTTTACATGCTATAATATGACCGTTTTCATGATTTTTTTCAACAATCAAAAAATTTTTACATTTTCATCGAAAAATTTCGACATACTATACTATGGCATTTTTTTGCAAAAGTTTTCAACATTTCACGAAATGACTTTTTTCCACCATAGAATCATTTTACATGCTATAATATGACAGTTTTCATGATTTTTTTCAACATACAGAAATTTGAGGTTCTTTTCGTAAAATTTGACATACTATACTATGACATTTTTTTTGTAAAATTTTCCAGCATTCACGAAATGCCTTTTTTCCACCATAGAATCATTTTTCATGCTATAATACGACCGTTTTCATGATTTCTTCAACATAAAAAAAATTTGACATTTTCATCGAAAAATTTCGACATACTATACTATGGCATTTTTTTGCAAAATTTTTCAACATTTCACGAAATGACTTTTTTCCACCATAGAATCATTTTACATGCTATAATATGACAGTTTTCATGATTTTTTTCAACATACAGAAATTTGAGGTTTTTTTCGTAAAATTTGACATACTATACTGACGTTTTTGTTTTTTTTTTTTTAATTTTTCAACATTCGATAAAATGACTTTTTTCCACCATAGAATCATTTTACATGCTATAATACGACCGTTTTCATGATTTTTTTCAACACAAAAAAAATTTGACATTTTCATCGAAAAATTTCGACATACTATACTATGACGTTTTTGTTTTTTTTAGAAAATTTTTCAACATTCGATAAAATGACTTTTTTCCACCATAGCATCATTTTACATGCTATAATATGACCGTTTTCATGATTTTTTTCAACATCAAAAAATGTTTACATTTTCATCGAAAAATTTCGACATACTATACTATGGCATTTTTTTGCAAAATTTTTCAACATTTCACGAAATGACTTTTTTTCCACCATAGAATCATTTTACATGCTATAATATGACCGTTTTCATGATTTTTTTCAACAATCAAAAAATTTTTACATTTTCATCGAAAAATTTCGACATACTATACTATGGCATTTTTTTGCAAAAGTTTTCAACATTTCACGAAATGACTTTTTTCCACCATAGAATCATTTTACATGCTATAATATGACAGTTTTCATGATTTTTTTCAACATACAGAAATTTGAGGTTGTTTTCGTAAAATTTGACATACTATACTATGACATTTTTTTTGTAAAATTTTCCAGCATTCACGAAATGCCTTTTTTCCACCATAGAATCATTTTTCATGCTATAATACGACCGTTTTCATGATTTTTTCAACATAAAAAAAATTTGACATTTTCATCGAAAAATTTCGACATACTATACTATGACGTTTTTGTTTTTTTTGGAAATTTTTTCAACATTCGATAAAATGACTTTTTTCCACCATAGCATCATTTTACATGCTATAATACGACCGTTTTCATGATTTTTTTCAACATAAAAAAAATTTGACATTTTCATCGAAAAATTTCGACATACTATACTATGACGTTTTTGTTTTTTTTGGAAAATTTTTCAACTTTCGATAAAATGACTTTTTTCCACCATAGAATCATTTTACATGCTATAATATGACAGTTTTCATGATTTTTTTCAACATACAGAAATTTGAGTTTTTTTTCGTAAAATTTGACATACAATACTATGACGTTTTTGTTTTTTTTGTAAAATTTGTCAACATTCGATAAAATGACTTTTTTCCACCATAGAATCATTTTACATGCTATAATACGACCGTTTTCATGATTTTTTTCAACATAAAAAAAATTTGACATTTTCATCGAAAAATTTCGACATACTATACTATGACGTTTTTGTTTTTTTTAGAAAATTTTCAACATTCGATAAAATGACTTTTTTCCACCATAGCATCATTTTACATGCTATAATACGACCGTTTTCATGATTTTTTTCCAACATAAAAAAAATTTGACATTTTCATCGAAAAATTTCGACATACTATACTATGACGTTTTTGTTTTTTTTGTAAAATTTGTCAACATTCGATAAAATGACTTTTTTCCACCATAGAATCATTTTACATGCTATAATACGACCGTTTTCATGATTTTTTTCAACATAAAAAAAATTTGACATTTTCATCGAAAAATTTCGACATACTATACTATGGCATTTTTTTGCAAAGTTTTTCAACATTTCACGAAATGACTTTTTTCCACCATAGAATCATTTTACATGCTATAATATGACCGTTTTCATGATTTTTTTCAACATCAAAAAATGTTTACATTTTCATCGAAAAATTTCGACATACTATACTATGGCATTTTTTTGCAAAATTTTTCAACATTTCACGAAATGACTTTTTTCCACCATAGAATCAGTTTACATGCTATAATACGACCGTTTTCATGATTTTTTTCAACAATCAAAAAATTTTTACATTTTCATCGAAAAATTTCGACATACTATACTATGGCATTTTTTTGCAAAATTTTTCAACATATGACGAAATGACTTTTTTCCACCATAGGATCATTTTACATGCTATAATACGACCGTTTTCATGATTTTTTTCAACATAAAAAAAATTTGACATTTTCATCGAAAAATTTCGACATACTATACTATGACGTTTTTGTTTTTTTTGGAAAATTTGTCAACATTCGATAAAATTACTTTTTTCCACCATAGAATCATTTTACATGCTATAATACAACCGTTTTCATTTGTTTTTTCAACATAAAAAAAATTTGACGTTTTCATCGAAAAATTTCGACATACTATACTATGACGTTTTTGTTTTTTTTGTAAAATTTTTCAACATTCGATAAAATGACTTTTTTCCACCATAGAATCATTTTACATGCTATAATATGACCGTTTTCATGATTTTTTTCAACATAAAAAAAACTTGTACATTTTCATCGAAAAATTTCGACATACTATACTATGGCATTTTTTTGCAAAATTTTTCAACATTTCACCAAACGACTTTTTTTCCACCATAGAATCATTTTACATGCTATAATATGACCGTTTTCATGATTTTTTTCAACATACAGAAATTTGAGGTTTTTTTCGTAAAATTTGACATACTATACTATGACGTTTTTTTTTTTTTTTTTTTTTAATTTTTCAACATTCGATAAAATGACTTTTTTCCACCATAGAATCATTTTACATGCTATAATACGACCGTTTTCATGATTTTTTTCAACATAAAAAAAATTTGACATTTTCATCGAAGAATTTCGACATACTATACTATGACGTTTTTGTTTTTTTTAGAAAATTTTCAACATTCGATAAAATGACTTTTTTCCACCATAGCATCATTTTACATGCTATAATACGACCGTTTTCATGATTTTTTTCAACATCAAAAAATTTGACATTTTCATCGAAAAATTTCGACATACTATACTATGGCATTTTTTTGCAAAATTTTTCAACATTTCACGAAATGACTTTTTTTCCACCATAGAATCATTTTACATGCTATAATATGACCGTTTTCATGATTTTTTTCAACAATCAAAAAATTTTTACATTTTCATCGAAAAATTTCGACATACTATACTATGGCATTTTTTTGCAAAATTTTTCAACATTTCACGAAATGACTTTTTTCCACCATAGAATCATTTTACATGCTATAATACGACCGTTTTCATGATTTTTTTTCAACATAAAAAAAATTTGACATTTTCATCGAAAAATTTCGACATATTATACTATGACGTTTTTTTTTTTGTAAAATTTTTCAACATTCGATAAAATGACTTTTTTCCACCATAGAATCATTTTACATGCTATAATACGACCGTTTTCATGATTTTTTTCAACATAAAAAAAATTTGACATTTTCATCGAAAAATTTCGACATACTATACTATGGCATTTTTTTGCAAAATTTTTCAACATTTCACGAAATGACTTTTTTCCACCATAGAATCATTTTACATGCTATAATACGACCGTTTTCATTTGTTTTTTCAACATAAAAAAAATTTGACGTTTTCATCGAAAAATTTCGACATACTATACTATGACGTTTTTGTTTTTTTTGTAAAATTTGTCAACATTCGATAAAATGACTTTTTTCCACCATAGAATCATTTTACATGCTATAATACGACCGTTTTCATGATTTTTTTCAACATAAAAAAAATTTGACATTTTCATCGAAAAATTTCGACATACTATACTATGGCATTTTTTTGCAAAGTTTTTCAACATTTCACGAAATGACTTTTTTCCACCATAGAATCATTTTACATGCTATAATATGACCGTTTTCATGATTTTTTTCAACATCAAAAAATGTTTACATTTTCATCGAAAAATTTCGACATACTATACTATGGCATTTTTTTGCAAAATTTTTCAACATTTCACGAAATGACTTTTTTCCACCATAGAATCAGTTTACATGCTACAATACGACCGTTTTCATGATTTTTTTCAACAATCAAAAAATTTTTACATTTTCATCGAAAAATTTCGACATACTATACTATGGCATTTTTTTGCAAAATTTTTCAACATATGACGAAATGACTTTTTTCCACCATAGGATCATTTTACATGCTATAATACGACCGTTTTCATGATTTTTTTCAACATAAAAAAAATTTGACATTTTCATCGAAAAATTTCGACATACTATACTATGACGTTTTTGTTTTTTTTGGAAAATTTGTCAACATTCGATAAAATGACTTTTTTCCACCATAGAATCATTTTACATGCTATAATACAACCGTTTCCATTTGTTTTTTCAACATAAAAAAAATTTGACATTTTCATCGAAAAATTTCGACATATTATACTGACGTTTTTTTTTTTGTAAAATTTTTCAACATTCGATAAAATGACTTTTTTCCACCATAGAATCATTTTACATGCTATAATACGACCGTTTTCATGATTTTTTTCAACATAAAAAAAATTTGACATTTTCATCGAAAAATTTCGACATACTATACTATGGCATTTTTTTTGCAAAATTTTTCAACATTTCACGAAATGACTTTTTTCCACCATAGAATCATTTTACATGCTATAATACGACCGTTTTCATTTGTTTTTTCAACATAAAAAAAATTTGACGTTTTCATCGAAAAATTTCGACATACTATACTATGACGTTTTTGTTTTTTTTGTAAAATTTTTCAACATTCGATAAAATGACTTTTTTCCACCATAGAATCATTTTACATGCTATAATACGACCGTTTTCATGATTTTTTTCAACATAAAAAAAATTTGACATTTTCATCGAAAAATTTCGACATACTATACTATGGCATTTTTTTGCAAAATTTTTCAACATTTCACGAAATGACTTTTTTCCACCATAGAATCAATTTACATGCTATAATACGACCGTTTTCATGATTTTTTTCAACAATCAAAAAATTTGACATTTTCATCGAAAAATTTCGACATACTATACTATGGCATTTCTTTGCAAAATTTTTCAACATATCACGAAATGACTTTTTTCCACCATAGAATCATTTTACATGCTATAATACGACCGTTTTCATGATTTTTTTCAACATAAAAAAAATTTGACATTTTCATCGAAAAATTTCAACATACTATACTATGACGTTTTTGGTTTTTTTTGTAAAATTTGTCAACATTCGATAAAATGACTTTTTTCCACCATAGAATCATTTTACATGCTATAATACGACCGTTTTCATGATTTTTTTCAACATAAAAAAAATTTGACATTTTCATCGAAAAATTTCGACATACTATACTATGACGTTTTTGTTTTTTTTAGAAAATTTTTCAACATTCGATAAAATGACTTTTTTCCACCATAGCATCATTTTACATGCTATAATACGACCGTTTTCATGATTTTTTTCAACATCAAAAAATTTGACATTTTCATCGAAAAATTTCGACATACTATACTATGGCATTTTTTTGCAAAATTTTTCAACATTTCACGAAATGACTTTTTTTCCACCATAGAATCATTTTACATGCTATAATATGACCGTTTTCATGATTTTTTTCAACAATCAAAAAATTTTTACATTTTCATCGAAAAATTTCGACATACTATACTATGGCATTTTTTTGCAAAAGTTTTCAACATTTCACGAAATGACTTTTTTCCACCATAGAATCATTTTACATGCTATAATATGACAGTTTTCATGATTTTTTTCAACATACAGAAATTTGAGGTTCTTTTCGTAAAATTTGACATACTATACTATGACATTTTTTTTGTAAAATTTTCCAGCATTCACGAAATGCCTTTTTTCCACCATAGAATCATTTTTCATGCTATAATACGACCGTTTTCATGATTTCTTCAACATAAAAAAAATTTGACATTTTCATCGAAAAATTTCGACATACTATACTATGGCATTTTTTTGCAAAATTTTTCAACATTTCACGAAATGACTTTTTTCCACCATAGAATCATTTTACATGCTATAATATGACAGTTTTCATGATTTTTTTCAACATACAGAAATTTGAGGTTTTTTTCGTAAAATTTGACATACTATACTGACGTTTTTGTTTTTTTTTTTTTTAATTTTTCAACATTCGATAAAATGACTTTTTTCCACCATAGAATCATTTTACATGCTATAATACGACCGTTTTCATGATTTTTTTCAACACAAAAAAAATTTGACATTTTCATCGAAAAATTTCGACATACTATACTATGACGTTTTTGTTTTTTTTAGAAAATTTTTCAACATTCGATAAAATGACTTTTTTCCACCATAGCATCATTTTACATGCTATAATATGACCGTTTTCATGATTTTTTTCAACATCAAAAAATGTTTACATTTTCATCGAAAAATTTCGACATACTATACTATGGCATTTTTTTGCAAAATTTTTCAACATTTCACGAAATGACTTTTTTTCCACCATAGAATCATTTTACATGCTATAATATGACCGTTTTCATGATTTTTTTCAACAATCAAAAAATTTTTACATTTTCATCGAAAAATTTCGACATACTATACTATGGCATTTTTTTGCAAAAGTTTTCAACATTTCACGAAATGACTTTTTTCCACCATAGAATCATTTTACATGCTATAATATGACAGTTTTCATGATTTTTTTCAACATACAGAAATTTGAGGTTCTTTTCGTAAAATTTGACATACTATACTATGACATTTTTTTTGTAAAATTTTCCAGCATTCACGAAATGCCTTTTTTCCACCATAGAATCATTTTTCATGCTATAATACGACCGTTTTCATGATTTTTTCAACATAAAAAAAATTTGACATTTTCATCGAAAAATTTCGACATACTATACTATGACGTTTTTGTTTTTTTTGGAAATTTTTTCAACATTCGATAAAATGACTTTTTTCCACCATAGCATCATTTTACATGCTATAATACGACCGTTTTCATGATTTTTTTCAACATAAAAAAAATTTGACATTTTCATCGAAAAATTTCGACATACTATACTATGACGTTTTTGTTTTTTTTGGAAAATTTTTCAACATTCGATAAAATGACTTTTTTCCACCATAGAATCATTTTACATGCTATAATATGACAGTTTTCATGATTTTTTTCAACATACAGAAATTTGAGTTTTTTTTCGTAAAATTTGACATACAATACTATGACGTTTTTGTTTTTTTTGTAAAATTTGTCAACATTCGATAAAATGACTTTTTTCCACCATAGAATCATTTTACATGCTATAATACGACCGTTTTCATGATTTTTTTCAACATAAAAAAAATTTGACATTTTCATCGAAAAATTTCGACATACTATACTATGACGTTTTTGTTTTTTTTAGAAAATTTTCAACATTCGATAAAATGACTTTTTTCCACCATAGCATCATTTTACATGCTATAATACGACCGTTTTCATGATTTTTTTCCAACATAAAAAAAATTTGACATTTTCATCGAAAAATTTCGACATACTATACTATGACGTTTTTGTTTTTTTTGTAAAATTTGTCAACATTCGATAAAATGACTTTTTTCCACCATAGAATCATTTTACATGCTATAATACGACCGTTTTCATGATTTTTTTCAACATAAAAAAAATTTGACATTTTCATCGAAAAATTTCGACATACTATACTATGGCATTTTTTTGCAAAGTTTTTCAACATTTCACGAAATGACTTTTTTCCACCATAGAATCATTTTACATGCTATAATATGACCGTTTTCATGATTTTTTTCAACATCAAAAAATGTTTACATTTTCATCGAAAAATTTCGACATACTATACTATGGCATTTTTTTGCAAAATTTTTCAACATTTCACGAAATGACTTTTTTCCACCATAGAATCAGTTTACATGCTACAATACGACCGTTTTCATGATTTTTTTCAACAATCAAAAAATTTTTACATTTTCATCGAAAAATTTCGACATACTATACTATGGCATTTTTTTGCAAAATTTTTCAACATATGACGAAATGACTTTTTTCCACCATAGGATCATTTTACATGCTATAATACGACCGTTTTCATGATTTTTTTCAACATAAAAAAAATTTGACATTTTCATCGAAAAATTTCGACATACTATACTATGACGTTTTTGTTTTTTTTGGAAAATTTGTCAACATTCGATAAAATTACTTTTTTCCACCATAGAATCATTTTACATGCTATAATACAACCGTTTTCATTTGTTTTTTCAACATAAAAAAAATTTGACGTTTTCATCGAAAAATTTCGACATACTATACTATGACGTTTTTGTTTTTTTTGTAAAATTTTTCAACATTCGATAAAATGACTTTTTTCCACCATAGAATCATTTTACATGCTATAATATGACCGTTTTCATGATTTTTTTCAACATAAAAAAAACTTGTACATTTTCATCGAAAAATTTCGACATACTATACTATGGCATTTTTTTGCAAAATTTTTCAACATTTCACCAAACGACTTTTTTTCCACCATAGAATCATTTTACATGCTATAATATGACCGTTTTCATGATTTTTTTCAACATACAGAAATTTGAGGTTTTTTTCGTAAAATTTGACATACTATACTATGACGTTTTTTTTTTTTTTTTTTTTAATTTTTCAACATTTGATAAAATGACTTTTTTCCACCATAGAATCATTTTACATGCTATAATACGACCGTTTTCATGATTTTTTTCAACATAAAAAAAATTTGACATTTTCATCGAAAAATTTCGACATACTATACTATGACGTTTTTGTTTTTTTTGGAAATTTTTTCAACATTCGATAAAATGACTTTTTTCCACCATAGCATCATTTTACATGCTATAATACGACCGTTTTCATGATTTTTTTCAACATAAAAAAAATTTGACATTTTCATCGAAAAATTTCGACATACTATACTATGGCATTTTTTTGCAAAATTTTTCAACATTTCACCAAATGACTTTTTTCCACCATAGAATCATTTTACATGCTATAATATGACAGTTTTCATGATTTTTTTCAACATACAGAAATTTGAGGTTTTTTTCGTAAAATTTGACATACTATACTATGACATTTTTTTTGTAAAATTTTCCAGCATTTCACGAAATGACTTTTTTCCACCATAGAATCATTTTACATGCTATAACACGACCGTTTTCATTTGTTTTTTCAACATAAAAAAAATTTGACATTTTCATCGAAAAATTTCGACATACTATACTATGGCATTTTTTTGCAAAATTTTTCAACATTTCACGAAATGACTTTTTCCCACCATAGGATCATTTTACATGCTATAATACGACTGTTTTCATGATTTTTTTCAACATAAAAAAAATTTGACATTTTCATCGAAAAATTTCGACATACTATACTATGACGTTTTTGTTTTTTTTGGAAAAATTTTCAACATTCGATAAAATGACTTTTTTCCACCATAGGATCATTTTACATGCTATAATATGACAGTTTTCATGATTTTTTTCAACATACAGAAATTTGAGTTTTTTTTCCTAAAATTTGACATACAATACTATGACGTTTTTGTTTTTTTTTGTAAAATTTGTCAACATTCGATAAAATGACTTTTTTCCACCATAGAATCATTTTACATGCTATAATACGACCGTTTTCATGATTTTTTTCAACATAAAAAAAATTTGACATTTTCATCGAAAAATTTCGACATACTATACTATGACATTTTTTTGCAAAGTTTTTCAACATTTCACGAAATGACTTTTTTCCACCATAGAATCATTTTACATGCTATAATATGACCGTTTTCATGATTTTTTTCAACATCAAAAAATGTTTACATTTTCATCGAAAAATTTCGACATACTATACTATGGCATTTTTTTGCAAAATTTTTCAACATTTCACGAAATGACTTTTTTCCACCATAGAATCAATTTACATGCTATAATACGACCGTTTTCATAATTTTTTTCAACAATCAAAAAATTTGACATTTTCATCGAAAAATTTCGACATACTATACTATGGCATTTCTTTGCAAAATTTTTCAACATATCACGAAATGACTTTTTTCCACCATAGAATCATTTTACATGCTATAATACGACCGTTTTCATGATTTTTTTCAACATAAAAAAAATTTGACATTTTCATCGAAAAATTTCGACATACTATACTATGACGTTTTTGTTTTTTTTAGAAAATTTTTCAACATTCGATAAAATGACTTTTTTCCACCATAGCATCATTTTACATGCTATAATACGACCGTTTTCATGATTTTTTTCAACATCAAAAAATTTGACATTTTCATCGAAAAATTTCGACATACTATACTATGGCATTTTTTTGCAAAATTTTTCAACATTTCACGAAATGACTTTTTTTCCACCATAGAATCATTTTACATGCTATAATATGACCGTTTTCATGATTTTTTTCAACAATCAAAAAATTTTTACATTTTCATCGAAAAATTTCGACATACTATACTATGGCATTTTTTTGCAAAAGTTTTCAACATTTCACGAAATGACTTTTTCCCACCATAGAATCATTTTACATGCTATAATACGACTGTTTTCATGATTTTTTTCAACATAAAAAAATTTGACATTTTCATCGAAAAATTTCGACATACTATACTATGACGTTTTCGTTTTTTTTGTAAAATTTTTCAACATTCGATAAAATGACTTTTTTCCACCATAGAATCATTTTACATGCTATAATACGACCGTTTTCATGATTTTTTTCAACATAAAAAAAATTTGACATTTTCATCGAAAAATTTCGACATACTATACTATGACGTTTTTGTTTTTTTTGTAAAATTTTCCAACATTTCACGAAATGACTTTTGAGATTGAGATTGAGATTCAACTTTATTGTCATTGTGCAGAGCACAAGTACAGAGACAACAAAATGCAGTTAGCATCCATCCAGAAGTGCAAAAAGACAGCAGTAAAGTGCAGTGTGTGTGCAAATGTACAATATAAAAATAAGAGTATTGCGAATGGAGTATGTACAAAT
Source organism: Pterois miles (assembly GCA_947000775.1). Taxonomy (NCBI): domain Eukaryota; kingdom Metazoa; phylum Chordata; class Actinopteri; order Perciformes; family Scorpaenidae; genus Pterois; species Pterois miles. The sequence goes on from CAMQGK010000341.1 coordinate 2,778,329, forward strand.
ATGTGCAAATATACAGAATAAGAACTAGTATGGGAATTATACTAGATGAATGCGAGGTCAATAACAGTAAACCAGTATGAAAAATACACTATAAGCTAAGTACACTAGGTGAGTATGATTACACTATTTACATATGAATATACTATGTCGGTATCTTACACTATATATACATTGAGTAAGTTAAAGCAGTGTGAACACACTAATAAATAGAAAACACTTTACGAGTGTACTATAGTGAGGTAGAATATGAATATGATTTCCAGTGTGAGCAGAATGTACACTATAGACAGAATAAATAGTTATATAAATAGGGGTGCTATGGGTGGGGTGAGTCCTGCTATCACCGTAGTTTAGAGTTCAGCAGGACTCACCCCACCACCATAGCATCATTTTACATGCTATAGCATGACCAATTTCATGATTTTTTTCAACATACAAAAATTTGACGTTTTCATCGAAAAATTTCGACATACTAGACCAGGGTTGTCAAACTCATTTTCATCCCAGGCCACATCAGCATCATGGTTCCCCTCAAAGGGCCGGTTGTAACTGTAAGACTATATAAATATATCTACTCTAGATCATATTATAAAATTGCCTCTGAATTTGATTAGTACTAGTTTTAGTGATAATATATTTAATAACTAGCTCTGAAGACAAAAAGTTACTTTTTTAAATTCAGGGCTTGATTCCCAGAATTGTACATTTACATCAGTCAGCGGCGACTTTGTGCAGGCGGGATTCATTCAGTCTGGATGTGGAGGGGTGAACAGCTCTGACTGCAGCTAGGAGGGACTGCTGACGAGGACCGGGCCCCCTATGAGAGCTTTGGGACCGGGAAGGGGTCCACGGCAGCACCCGCTGCTCATTGAGAAGAGGAAGAACGATACCTGCTTTCTCCATAACACCAGAAAAACTCGTTAGATTTGGCCCTGATTTCTTTTTTGAAAGACTCGTTAGAGGGGTCTGAAAACTGGCTAAGTAGGCGTCACAGCGCTGTTGCTGGAAACCGCTGATACTGAGACGCTACAGTGCGCATGTCACAAAATCGAGATGCATTGTGGGATATGCAGTTTAAAGACAGTACTTCTGTGAAGCGGCATAGAATTGAATGTTATGCATTCTATATTCTTTGCAAGCCCTCACGGGCCACATGAAGTGAGATGGCGGGCCGGATTTGGCCATGAACACATGACACTTGACACGTGGTATAGTATGTCGAAAACTTTCATGAAAAACAGGTCATAGTATTGAATCTTGAAAAATTTCACGTTAACAGTAAGATTATAGTATGTTGAAAAAAAGTCATAGTATAGCATGTCTTAAAAAAAAAAAAAGTCCTGGTACAGTATGTTTGAAAAATAACTAAGTCATTGTATTATGCTGAAAAAATGAAAAAGTCAGTGTTATACGTTGAAAAAAATTTAAAAAGTCATAGTATGTAGGAATTTTTTTGAAAAAGTAATAGTATAACGTTGAAAAAGTCATGACAGTCAAGTATGTCGAAAAACTAAAGTAATAGCATATTGTAATAGCATAGTATGTTGGAAAAAAGGGCATCGTATATTATATCAAAAACATAAGTCAGTATAGTATTTTGAAAAAAGAAAATAGTTTACAGTATAGTTTGTTGAAAAAAAAAAAAAAAGTCTTGGAAAAATAGTATAATCAGCTGAATGTATGGAAAAAATAAGATCAGCAGTCACATGTCAAAAAAATAAAAAACGGCATAATCAAGTAAGTTGAAAAGAGCACATGTCAAAGTATGTTATGTTGAAAACATCAGATATATAAAAAAACGGTATTCAAAACAGCTCTATAGTATTATGGTATGTGGAAAGAAGTCATAAGGTTTGAGTAGTATGTCGAAGAGTCATAACTGAGAAAAACTGTCGTAATAGTAAGTAATAAAGTAATAGTAATAAACAGTCGGTACAGATGAATGTGATGCTAAATGTTCTGGTTGTCTTTCCTCACCAGGTGGACGAGTGCAGAGTTTTCTGACCAAAACTGAGGATGACCGTCTCTTCTCTCACTCCATCCACATCCTCGTCTTCTTCAGGGTTCCCACGCTTCTGGAAAAGTGTAATTGTCCTTTATTTCAACATACTGTATATCTATACCTATTTCCTTCAGCTGAGAATGAACTACCAGGCTACCAGAACTCTCCAAAATGTAGAGCACAGCCATGTGGACGGGCTGAGGCATGTTAGGACCAGATTAACGTTCAAATAGTAGTTTATGGATCACAGTATTCTGGTGTATGTTAACTAGGTTAGAACGTTAACTTCAGCTAGCAAAGCTTTATATCGGAGTAAGGACTTCAAACGTGTGCTGGGCATTGTTAACAGAAGTAGATCATATCTGGGAAGCCTGGCTCAAAGCAACCAATGTGAGCACACAACACCGGCTAAATACTTCTTTTACTTTGCTAGCAAAGGATAAAATAGACCATGACATGTTGAACTGTTGGAGCTTCACAATAAAGAGCTGTACAGCTGCAGGCGTGGTTGCATTTCTCTGTGATTTCAATACAATATATATAACATTTTCCATATACTATGACAATTTTATATATTTTTATAGTAACTATATAATGATATTTTGTATGACTTTTTAAGACATACTATTATTACTTAGTCTTGCTTTAGATTCTTTTAGACGTTTCACTTCTCATCCAAGAAGTGACACTAATCGACAAAGAATAAACAAAAACCAACCAAGTCCAGTTGGTGCTGATTTCACCCTTCCTCACATTTATGACATACGGTATTATTTTCTATGATATACTATAATTTTGGGACTTTTTTTCATGATACACTAAGACATTTTTATTTTCTATTTATTTTTTAATATATTTTTTATACTATATAATTATTTTAAATGCATCTAACTTTTTTATGATACTGTATACAATACCATGATGTTTTTATTTTTACACATTATGCTAGATGCTATACTGACTTTTTCCATGTACTAAAATACAATGTTTTTACAATTTTGAGCCATACTATATTATTTTATGGTAAACTATACAATAATTTTTTTTTAATGACATGCTACGACTTTTCTTACATACTAAACCAAGATATTTGTTATTCCATTCTATATTATTTTTATGACAATTTTATGGAATACTACTATGCAATTTTTTTTAGGACTTTAAGATGTTTTTATATATATATATATATATATATATATATATATATATATATATATATATATATATATATATGTGTGTGTGTGTGTATTTATGTATATATTTATGTATATATATATATGTTTTTTATGTATTTATATATACATACACACTGAAATATTTTATGACATACTATATTCTACATTTTTATGGCATGTACAATTATTCTTTTTACATACTATAACATGTATGACATACTATATTATGATTTTCTATTACATTTTATGTCATACTACACTATGACTTTTTGACATACTATACTACAGTGTTGGCTGACTTTTTTCAGCATACTATATTATAATTTATTTGACATTTTATGGCAAACTACTCTCAGGACTTTTAGGGAATACAGTACTGTCACATTTTTATGACCTTTTTATGTACTATATTATTAACTTTTTAATGGCATACCATACGAAGACTGTCTATTATTTTTCAATGGCATACTATATAATGACATTTTTTAGGATTTTTTTAATCGTGTATTATTATACATATATACATTTTTATGGATTGTATATTTTTTTAAATGACATACCAGACTGACTTTTTTTTTCACAACATACTAAAAAATGACTTTTTATGAGAAAATGTACTATGAGATTTTTAGGACATTTTATGATATTCTATATTATTAGTTACGGCACACAGTGACATTAATCTTATTATGCTTATCATTACTGAGGCATACCAAAACCTGCCAACCCTGGACAATTATTTTTGAGTACCACTTCAGCGAACCCTTCTTTTATGACATTTTTATGGTATACTGTACTATGATGTTTTCATGACACACTATTATTTGTTATGGCATAGAATACTATTATATTTTCATGACATACTACACCTTAAACTACAGCTATGGCAACAACTACTACTAATACTACTACAGTTACAACAACTGCATCAACTTCAACTATTACAACAACTACTGCTACTTAATGAAATATTTACCAGATCTTTCTCCCATGCGCTCCAGTTTGGTCTCCTCCAGCCTCTTCGAGTTCCTTCATTCATTCAGCAGTCTGGACAGAAAACAAAAACATTTACAAACATTAGTGGTGGGACGGTTCATAAAATTCACAGTTTGGTTGAGGTCATGGTTTTCGGTACATTTATGGTCCAGCAGGAGGTCGATTTCCAACTTCAATTTAAACATGATTTTCATTTATTTGGCAAAATGAGTCAATGACTGTCTTCACAACAGCAGACTAACATCAGGACCTAAACTCTTCCTCATTATCACATCTGATGGCTGAACTTCTGATCTAAAAGAAAAGTGACTCTGAGTTATTTAACAAGAATTAATAAATAAAAACTAATCATCAACAGAAAGGTCAGCGTCAGGTCAGCCAGCACTAGAGCTTTTTAAACAACAGTAACATAAACTAGGCAGCACCATATGAGGACAATCTGCCATGATCAATAACACTGATCAATACTGAGGTGATGATATGACTTGTGATAATAAATATTGAAGTGTTCATAGTAGCTCTACTGATGTCAGCCTGGTTGGTTTTAAAGTCAGAACCAGATTATTAATTGAATATTTAAATCCAACTAGGACACATGTTGTTTCTAGAGCAGCAACAGTAATGATGAAAAATTCATCAGATTCCTGAGTGAAGTTTATAAAGACTGAAGAACACAAACATCAGTCAGTATCAGTCCTTCATAACAAATACATAAACTAACCTAAACAGTCAGACTACAGAGTCTACTGCCAGCTTTAGTTTACTACTAAGATACATGACAAACTAACCTAACAGTCAGACTACAGAGTCCACTGCCAGCTTTAGTTTACTATTAAGATACAGTACAGACCAAAAGTTTGGACACACCTTCTCAATCAAAGAGTTTTCTTTATTTTCATGACTATGAAAATTGTAGATTCACACTGAAGGCATCAAAACGAATTGAATTAACACATGTGGAAATATGTACTTAACAAAAAAGTGTGAAACAACTGAAAATATGTCTGATATTCTAGTTTCTTCAAAGTAGCCTCCTTTTGCTCTGATTACTGCTTCACACACTCTGCATCCTCTTGATGAGCTTCAAGAGGTCGTCACCTGAAATGGTTTTCACCTCACAGGTGAGCCCTGTCAGGTTTAATCAGGGGGTTTCTGGCCTTATAAATGGGGTTGGGACCATCAGTTGTGTTGTGCAGAATTCAGGTGGATACACAGCTGATAGTCCTACTGAATAGACTGGTAGAATTTGTATTATGGCAAGAAAAAAGCAGCTAAGTAAAGAAAAACGAGTGGCCATCATTACTTTAAGAAATTAAGGTCAGTCAGTCCGAAAACTTGGGAAAACTTTGAAAGTGTCCCTAAGTGCAGTCGCAAAAACCATCAAGCGCTACAAAGAAAGTGGCTCACATGAGGACCGCCCCAGGAAAGGAAGACCAGGAGTCACCTCTGCTGAGGAGGATCAGTTCATCCGAGTCACCGGCCTCAGAAATGGCAGGTTAACAGCAGCTCAGACTAGAGACCAGGTCAATGCCACACAGAGTTCTAGCAGCAGACACATCTCTAGAACAACTGTTAAGAGGAGACTGTGTGAATCAGGCCTTCATGGTAGAATAGCTGCTAGGAAACCACTGCTAAGGACAGGCAACAAGCAGAGAGACTTGTTTGGGCTAAAGACCACCAGGAATGGACATTAGACCAGTGGAAATCTGGGCTTTGGTCTGATGAGTCCAGATCTGAGATCTTTGGTTCCAACCACTGTGTCTTTGTGGAACCAGAAAAGGTGAACGGATGGACTCTACATGCCTGGTTCATTGTCCTATTTTTCAACAGGACAATGACCCCAAACACACCTCCAGGCTGTGTGAGGGCTATTTGACCAAGAAGGAGAGTGATGGGGTGCTGGACCAGATGACCTGGCCTCCACAGTCACCGGACCTGAACCCGATCCAGATGGTTTGGGGTGAGCTGGACTGCAGAGTGAAGGCAAAAGGGCCAACAAGTGCTCAGCATCTTTGGGAACTCCTTCAAGACTGTTGGAGACCGTTTCAGGTGACGACCTCTTGAAGCTCATCAAGAGGATGCAGAGTGTGTGAAGCAGTAATCAGAGCAAAAGGAGGCTACTTTGAAGAAACTACAATATCAGACATATTTTCAGTTGTTTCACACTTTTTTGTTAAGTACATATTTCCACATGTGTTAATTCATAGTTTTGATGCCTTCAGTGTGAATCGACAATTTTTATAGTCATGAAAATAAAGAAAACTCTTTGAATGAGAAGGTGTGTCCAAACTTTTGGTCTGTACTGTACATGAACCGAACCATGACTAGCGAACAGAACGGTTCATTTTTTTTTTTTTACCTGAACCTTTCCCATCCCTACAAAACATATGAAGGCTATGTAAAGTAAGTCATTTTCAAGAAGTTAATAACAAAGCTAATGAGGCCACTGAATTGAAAATATGTTGTATACATTCAAGATTTAACAACATTAAACATATTCTACCTCAGAGCTTCAGCACAGAGAAGACGTCGTCTCAGTTGGTCTATATAACGTTCCTCTTCTCCCCACGTATCATCCATTAAAGCAGCATATCTATAGGTGTGACAAATAAAAACATCTCTTAACATGCAACACAACTGACAGTTCAAGTAAAAACCATAAATAATAATACACTTTTATAGAATTTATAGTTATATTTAAAGTTAGCATTGACACTGACATTGACAAATGTTTACGGCACATAATGTGTAATCTCAGTTGGAAATAATGAAAAATAATCTCTAGCAATCATGATGTGACTGGCTGCACCAATCAAACATAATTCAGATAATATTGGAGGTTACATGTGAATATTTCTGAATGAGCAGGATCGTGGTGAAGCTGCAGAATAGACTTTTGAAAGTGAGTTGCTAGGTAGGTTGTGTATAATCTGAATGTGTTTTAAAGTGAAAAGGAAACATTCAAACAAGTTAAGCTAGTTTACTAAATGGAGTTCCACCCTAAAATTATTACATGACAAACATGACAGACATCAGCATTTAAAAAACAAAGAAGATCCATTTCATAATTCGTTGTTGTAGTATTAAGCTGTGAAGGCACGAGGTTGGTCGGCTTGGCTGAGTTCTGCAAACACAACAGTAGAAACTGTGGAAAAACGTAAGACTGGCGGCGGGGACACATCGCCCACACGGGGAGGATGTGCTGCTGCCTCCTCGACAGCATTACTGCTGCTGCTCTTTCTACATAGAGTTTGTCTTTCATAATGGCCATTTCATTTCATTACAAACGTCATTTATATTTATTTTAGACAAAAATGGTTAAGATTCATGTGCTCATTTGTAAAACCCCATACTTTAATCATTTTTGGAGCCCTGCAAGTCACTACATGTTCTGCAATGCTGTCCTGCAAATATTTCAGAATAAAAGCCTCATGTTAACAAAGAAGGCATTACGTCCACAGAAAAAAAGCATGAGGGCTTTTAATTTTGAAACGAAAGCAGGAAGTGTTGATTTAAAAATAAATCTTTACTTTTTTTTCATATTGATGACATTTTCTACAGATACAGACATTGAAAGTGCAGTAATGTTGCTGATATGATGTCAATATACAGACAAAATCAATCAACATATATTTGTATGGCCCTTTACAACAACCAAAAGGTCCTCAAAGTGCTTTACATTAACATCAAGAAATGGCAGGAATAAAAACATAAATTATCAGCCGTTAGTGGCTTTAAAAACAGACATCAAGAACTTAAAATTGATTCTAAAGAAAACTGGCAGCCTATAAAGCACAGGGGTAATGTGTTCACGTCTGAAATTTTTGCACAAGTTGGAGGCGCGCAAGGGAAGACTGGCTGAGACCAACATAAAGTGCATTACAATAATTAAGTCTCGAGCTAATAAAGGCGATTCAGGAGGGGCTTTACTTCTGCCAGAAGACAAAGCTGGAAAAACTTGTTTTAACAACAAAGTCAATTTCAAACAGCTCAAACGTCACCCACAGAGTTTCACAGTTGGTTTGAAATAAGAAGACAGAGCACCAAAGCTTGAGACTGCAACACTAGCCATGCACAAAGTACCAAACATAATGCAAAACAAAAGATCACCTTCACTGTCTGTAACATACTCTACAGATGTCTAGACTTTGAAAATGTAGTAATGTATCTGGTATGATGTTGATATACTGTCAAAAGATAATTAACTCTAACTACTAACTAAAATAAAAGCTGATACGCAGCCAAGCCATGCTGCTCAGATGGGCTGTGTGGACATGGAACAAAAGAAACAGGAGAGGGAACAATATTGTATAGTTCCTGGATGTAACGGTGAGTTTTATAATGTTAAAACCAAGGACAAAACAGTCTATTTCTTCAACTGCCACTGAAACAGAGATCAGTTAATTACTGCAGCGATACCTAGTGGCACAAAGGGACCCCCTTCGTTGTCTTCTGTCCTGTGTCTTTCGGTCTCTGCCGTTGTATTGGTGTAACTCAGCTGAGCCGACCAACCTCGTGACGCCAAAGGCTACAGCACTGCGATGAAACAAAGCTTCTTTCTTCTTTCAAATGCTGATGTCAGTCATGTTTGTTATATAATAATTCAGTAGAGTGGAAATCCATTTAGTAGACCAGCTTAACTGGGTTGAGTGTTTAATTTCCACTTAAACAGCATTTCAGTGACTGTGTTTAAACTCACTATATTTATTGAAGTGGCTGAAATAAACTCAGTGAGCCAAGATATGTATACATGTCTAAAATATATAATCTACTGTATTTTAACATCAAAACCTTTCCAAGTGCAAATCACCTACTATTACTGGATCAGATTGAGAGCTTACAACCATGTCTTTAAGTCTCTAAGGGATTGCAAGTCTAGTAAACAATGAACAAATAGACAACAATGAACAGGCTACAACTTTATGATACTAACCTTGTTAACGCAACGCACAAACTGCACACACGCGCATTAATATGTGGATTAAAATGGAGCACCGTTTATGGCCTTTAATGCTCACGTTCAATCTACTGCAGGTTGCTTGGACTAAGTGATGAGAAACGCGGCCCTGATGCTCATGAGCCTGTAGCTAGCTAGCTAGCTAGCTAGCTAGCAGCCAAGTGCTCATCCACAGGTAGCGTTGCTTTCCTCTGTCAGTAACAGCAAGTATCAAACACGATCATCTTTAAGGTCGCCTCGCATCATTCGGGTGAATTTGACCGCAGGGTCGTTTGTTTTCTTCGCCTCAAACAAAAAACGTTTGCATAAGTGAGCTACCAAGGGATGCTACGGCGTTAGTTAGCTAGCTAGCAAGCACCGGACGCTACCTAGCTAACAAGATCCGTAGCGTCTGTTGTTAGCTCGCTAACGACGAACGGACGCAGCCGCACATATTATAAACGCAACAGCCATGTTTGTGTTTGTTAGCGTAGCCGTTCAGCCTCTGACTGACCTCATAACTCACCAGAAACTCCGGGTCTTAGAGTCGTCTTCCTCCGGCCTCTCCGCTTCGACATCTCATCCGCCATACGGCTCTGCGAGGCAGCTTTATAGAGACAGGTGTGACGCCAAAAGGTGATCATCCGGGAAAGATTGATTGACGTTCCCGGAAGCGCGCACTTCCGGTTCACTTTTTCTTCTTCGTGTTAACGCCGTTTGGCAGCCAGCTTGTTGGCACAATACCGCCACCTTCTGTTCCGGACTGGGATCGTTATAGATTATAATTCAGTCTTTAACGCTCATTTTTACATTATAATCTATAGTCTTTAATGCACATTTTTACATTATAATCTATAGTCTTTAATGCACATTTTTACATTATAATCTATAGTCTTTAATGCACATTTTTACATTATAATCTATAGTCTTTAATGCACATTTTTACATTATAATCTATAGTCTTTAACGCTCATTTTTACATTATAATCTATAGTCTTTAATGCACATTTTTACATTATAATTTAGTCTTTAATGCTCATTTTTACATTATAATCTATAGTCTTTAATGCACATTTTTACATTATAATCTATAGTCTTTAATGCACATTTTTACATTATAATCTATAGTCTTTAATGCACATTTTTACATTATAATCTATAGTCTTTAATGCACATTTTTACATTATAATCTATAGTCTTTAATGCACATTTTTACATTATAATTTAGTCTTTAATGCTCATTTTTACATTATAATCTATAGTCTTTAATGCACATTTTTACATTATAATCTATAGTCTTTAATGCACATTTTTACATTATAATCTATAGTCTTTAATGCACATTTTACATTATAATTTATAGTCTTTAACGCTCATTTTTACATTATAATCTATAGTCTTTAATGCACATTTTTACATTATAATCTATAGTCTTTAATGCACATTTTTACATTATAATCTATAGTCTTTAATGCACATTTTTACATTATAATCTATAGTCTTTAATGCACATTTTTACATTATAATCTATAGTCTTTAATGCACATTTTTACATTATAATCTATCGTCTTTAATGCACATTTTTACATTATAATCTATAGTCTTTAATGCACATTTTTACATTATAATTTATAGTCTTTAATGCACATTTTTACATTATAATTTATAGTCTTTAATGCACATTTTTACATTATAATTTAGTCTTTAATGCACATTTTTACATTATAATCTATAGTCTTTAATGCACATTTTTACATTATAATTTATAGTCTTTAATGCACATTTTTACATTATAATCTATAGTCTTTAATACACATTTTTACATTATGATCTATAGTCTTTAATGCACATTTTTACATTATAATTTATAGTCTTTAATGCACATTTTTACATTATAATTTATAGTCTTTAATGCACATTTTTACATTATAATCTATAGTCTTTAATGCACATTTTTACATTATAATCTATAGTCTTTAATGCACATTTTTACATTATAATCTATAGTCTTTAATGCTCATTTTTACATTATAATCTATAGTCTTTAATGCACATTTTTACATTATAATCTATAGTCTTTAATGCACATTTTTACATTATAATCTATAGTCTTTAATACACATTTTTACATTATGATCTATAGTCTTTAATGCACATGTTTATATTGAAATTTAGCATTTAATGCAAATTTTAGATTCTAATTTGCAATCTTTAATGCATTTTTTGGTTATAATTAACAGTTTATTGGTGCGCCACCGTCTGCTCTAGAGTGTAGCTCATACGGTAACTTATTATTTATCCCTCAAAATATTATTATTAAATAACAATAACAACAACAACACAATAATAATAATAATAAAAACACATACTCACAAACCTGTATTTTATTCTCCATGTGTTACAATCTAGTCCTACTATAAAATCCCTACCCTATGTAGATGAAGGCAGATTATTATTAATAATAACAAGTCAAAGAATTGTCATTTACACAGTTACAAGTTTACCTGTCCAACAAAATACTTCCCTTGCCATCTGCTCTGACTGCCGTTTACAAGGAAATACAAAGTATGAGAAACAAATACAAGAAAATAGAGAAAGAAAGAAAGGACACTATGTGCAATATGCAATGAAAATAGAGCATGATGTTATTTACAATGTACAATAATACAAAAATAGAATAGTTTCACTTTTACACAAGGAAATATACATGTTGCTTTCCTATAAAGTACTACCGGTTCATCTGTTTGAGATTCAACATGTACTGTCGGTAGGCCATGAAACCTTTTTGTTGGTCTGGTAGCAACAAATCTTCTCTCTGAATTGAAAGAAAAACAAACTACAATCAGCACTTCACATTTAAAAATGAGACAAAATAAAACACCCCTTTGGTGCTACACCGCTGTGCTTTGGATAAACCATGCAGCAGTGGACTGGGATAAAACCAGCCCGGAAACATGACCCGCATTTAAGATCAGATAAGATGAACCTTTATTAATCCCTGGAGGGAAATTCAGGTGTCTTAGCAGCATCAACAACAGTACAGATAAATACAGTACAGTAAAAAGTAAAAGAGAAAAGGTGCAATGAATGAAATAAGGTGCAATGAAGAAAATTGACAATAAAATAAATAAGTAACAGTAACGGTAGTAAGTAAAGTGCAGCAGGTGGTGGGTATTGTATATGCACAGCATATGTATATGTAATTATATAATTATATGTAATTATATACATTTGGAATAAATACGGAGCAGATGATCAGAGTCACATGGGGGTCAGACCTTGGTTATGGAGCCTGATGGCCACCAAAAGAAAAGACTGACCCAGACGGTTTGTAGTGTAATTACATTTAAAGTAATATCAAAAATTATAATATAAAAAATAACAGCACCACAATTAAATACATTTTTTAGGCAGGTCTCCATGGTGACTGGTGCTATTTTAAGAACACGCCTCATGGCTAAGGTGGTCCGTGCGGGCCACCAGGTGCCCGCGGCCACCAGGTTGGCATGAATGTCGTCTGTACTGTATAAGCTTACAACCACTGCGTGCTGCGCAGTTGTATACAGTAAATAAGGTCTCAGAGTTACAGTAGGGTTAATCTTACACCAGCATGCAGAGGCTCTACATGCACAGTCTTCTAGAAACATGATGGAAAACACAGATAACAGCAGAAACCAGCGTCAGGTTGCCCAGAGAGCGTGAGACTTGGGTTGATGCCACACACAACCAGCGAGGATGAGCTGTCGCTAACTTCACATCTCATCACCTCTTCGTCGCCTTCTCACCCACTACCCCACCCTCACCTCCTCCTCTCTCTTATTCTCACCCCTCCAGCTCTCCAAAAATACAACCTCAAAGTGTTAATCATAATCCCCAGACTTCGCAGACACACAGGCCTCCTTTGTTTCACAGCAGAAAAAAAGCAGTTGAGCACAGATAGAGAGAAAAATCTTAAGTCACGTTCGTGGTAAATTAAGCTTTAAAAATATTTTAAACGTGCTGTACTGAAACAAGCTCTCCACACTTCAAATGAAAATCATCAGAGGGCTTTACCCCCAGAGTAATCTGTGAGGGTTTAAGTGTTTTAGTGGGGGTCGCACATTAATGACTGGTGCATGTGTGCGAACAAGCTGATCTGCAGCCCGACGCTCAACCAGTATGTTAGTCAGACATGGAGGCTGTGAGAACATTTGGCTCAGCTCCAAACTAAATATAGGAAACACACCGTTAATTTATGGCAGGTTAAGTACACCCAAAGCAATGCATGAAATGTACCGCTTTCATCCTCCCAGTGTGTGTGTGTGTGTGTGTGTGTGTGTGTAGTGAGTCCTTTCAGATGGCAGAATGATAACATTGTTCTTTGCCATCCAGTTACATCAGGGCTGTATGTGCATGTGTAGACAGGTCCAACCTTTAACTGTGTCACATTTCATTCAGAGAAAACAAACAGCCAACTGCCTGCTTTCACTTTAACACACTTAACCTGCTCTGCAGTTACCCAGTTTCATTTGACCCATCTACTCTTATCTATTAATCCTGAACGAGCAAATGGTACATTTTTTTTGGGATTGAATCTGTGATTTTCTGTTGAGGTCACACCACAAAGTGACACTAGCTTGTCCATGTGAAACAGATGAGGCCTGATGTTTGGTGACGTAGCTTCTACTCATAGGAATACTGTCGCTGGTGAGCTAACCGTTAACTCGCTATCGGTCACAACAGATCCCAGAGTTTGACTCCATTTTCTCTATACTGCTCCGTTCACTTGCCCCTGGCATTCTGTTCAATAAAAGCGTTATTGAAGGGGAAAGGTCAAAGGTCAGCACTGTCATGTTAACATTAGCATCAGTGACCTGACACCAGCAGGTAAGAATCAATGTGAGCTCACAGAAATCCATGAAATGACCACGACCTCTTAAAGGGACAGTGTGCTACACTTCAGAAGATCTATTAGTAGAAATTTATTCCTAACTATGAAACTAAGAATCGTTGTGTTTTCGTTAGCTTACAATGAGTCCTTTGTATCCACACAGGTCGTCTTCATGTTGCTCCTCCATGTTTCTACAGTAGCCCAGATGGAAAAACCAAACTCTGGCTCTGAAGAGAGACTTTCGTGTTTTCACATCACCTGAAGGCCACCGTACTTCTTCGACACACTTGTGAAACTACCGCAACGTGAGCTGCAGAGTGTAAAACTGCGGCCCCGCCAGCTGCCGTCTGACTTCCGTTGCTCCCATAGTAGTGTTATTATGATGAGGACGACCTCCGAGCGAGGTGAACGGCATCTTGGTTCTGCACTCGGCGGCTCACGTTACCACAGTCTTGAGCGGAGGGGAACTCAGCTGCAATCTGCCACCACACCACTAGATGACGCCACACCGTACCGTTCACAGCACAGTGTGTGGCGCCACCACAGAAAAGATTATTGTGCCTAAAAAACAGAGAAATACATTAGTTACCCAGACAAGCAATTTATCTGTTTAGCCTATGTGTGAAGATATTTTATTCTCTGTTTCTGTATGTCACTGTTTAATATAGCTGTTAGATGCTATTTTTAATAACTCTGTGAACAGTCAACTTCTCCTAAAACTGTAAATAAAAGTGACTCTTTTCTGATCTTCAAAGCCCACGGCCTTTCATATGAAAGCAGAGAAGATGAAAATCATCATCCTTCTCTCTCTCTATGGAAAATGAGACCTGTGATATCACAGAAATATGTTAAATTAACAGAGCAATATATGGTGGTGGCACATAATGTATTAAAATTACATGATGCCACCTTGGAAACAATTTATGTGCCTAAAAACAGAGGACAGCAACATTAGAGTTACCTAAATAAATATTAAACTTTCACAATTAAGTTTAGCCTGAGTGTGTTGGCTTTTTATGCCTTTTGTGTATGTCACCATGTTCAATATACGTAGCTGTCAGATGCTATTTTTAATAACTCTAATGTGCTTTGGTAAACAGTGGACTTCTCCTACAACTGCAAATGATAATGACCCTTTTCTGATCTTCAATGCCGGCGTCATTTCATGTGAAAGCAGTGAGAGGAGATCATCCACGCCTCCCTGTGTGTCTTAACTTGTTCAGGGTTTTATCCTGCTGTGTCCTGTGTACCAGGAAATTGCCCCATTCTCCAGAACAAACCACAAGTTTGTTTGTATCACTGCCTCCTTACCAACACAGCAAACCACACACACAAACACACACACATACTGTAGATCTGCACACAGACGTGCAGATGCCCACATGCACGCTCGCGCACACGGCGTACAGTGTGTGCAGATATTCTGACAAATGTGTGTAACTGTGTATTTTTAGCATCTTGCTGGTATTGTTCTGCTGTGTACTGAAGCTTTGGGAGGTCTGATGACGAATCGCGAGGTCCTGTGACATGTTTCCTGTTTACACGGCTCTACACAATAACCACCCAGCTGACGCATTGTGGGTGTGCTTACAGTGTGTGTGTGTGTGTGTGTGTGTACAGTATTGTGTGTCTCGGCGTGTGAGATCTTGCCCGCCTGTTTGTGTGTTGGCATGTCTGCCTGCCAGTGATTTGTTGCCTTGTTATGTTAAAGCCCACAGCCTTGGTGCATACTCCGTATTGCTAATTCAGAGAGAAAATATTATTTCTCAGATAACTGGACAATGGTGAGCAGTATGGCAGCCGTGTTGTTTCTGCTGGAACCAAACTGCCCTGCATGAGGAATGATAATAGAGGTTGGTGAAACAGTATTTTATTATTCTATGGATCAGCAGAAAAACAAACTATTGTGATATTACTGTCAGAGCGTGTTATAGTTATCTCGGGTTAGATTAGGGTTAGCCTGCCACAGAAATGTCTTCAATAAAGAAACAAGAAAATGCACTGAAATGAATACAGACAGTGTCAGGCTGAGGTTACTTAAAAGCTCAGTCTGCTCGTTCCAAATAATGACTTTTGTCATATACAAATATGTGAATTTTGTATATGAATTTCTCCACTGTGGGACCAATAAAGGAAAATCTTATCTTATCTTATACCAATGGTAGAGGAGCTTTATTGTCCATCTCAAAGCAACAGAAATTAGTCTTTGACATGGCTCACCAGAAAAACATGTCGGCCTACACATACAGTAAACAGTAACAGCTGCTTAAAACAAATACAGCTTCTTTTTTAGCTCATTGTTGTAGTTTTACAACAGCTACCTTGATTCCAGCAGCAACAGGCAGGTGTTTAAAGGGAATAAGCTATAATAAATCATAAACTGTGTATAAGATGTGGCGTCAGCGTGACGTCACCCGTTGGTTTGCGGACTGCTGTTTTGAAGCCTTGAGTTTGGCATTTTGGTCGCCATCTTGTTTTTTTGCAACTAGAAGTGACAAGAGAGGGTGGAGCTAAGTACAACCGAACGCTGAATAAGATGGTTTCAGGCGACCAAAAAGGTTATACAGTGGAAACCAACTATAGTGATCATGTCTGTCAAGGTCAAATGATTATAATAACCACATTTTGTTGTACTTCATTTCTCATGCAGATTACCATCTAATTGACATTTGTATATTTATCACATGAATATAAATTTATGTTTCTCTGTTTACTGTCTTGCTACCAAATCTTCTGCCTTTTCCCTCTCCCATGGTGATGCATTGCCCTTTCTGGTTGGCTCTGCAGTGCAAGAGAGCATGCAGAGCGGCGCCCCGTCGTCGGGCCTCTTCGTTCTCTCATCCGGTCGCAGCGTAGAGGGAGACGGCTGCCGGATCGGCAAAGTTTTACTTTGGGGGCATTATGTGACCAGCTGACGAGGGTGGCTTCAGCCACAGGTGCTTTACCTGTGTGCATTTGTTTTGTTATATTACTTTCTTTCTCCGTCATGATTTCAATGCGCACGCAGCGCGAGCATTAGGTAGCCAGCCGGAAAGCAGATGGTCTGCGAGTATCAAGGGAGTAAAGTAAAAATCGAACCAAAATAGAAAGCATACCCTGCTTTATGGTCGATTTGACTCTAAATGGGACCAGACAACACGGGCTCCCCACGTGCATCAGTGATCCTTAGCCGCCTATGACCCTGTTGCCGGTTCACCGGTTTTCCCTCCTTGGACCACTTCTGGTAGGTCCTGACCACGGCAGACCAGGAAGATCCCACAAGAGCTGCAGTTCTGGAGATGCTCTGACCCAAGTCGCTCTCATCCTCACGCTGCTCATTTATTCTGCTTCCAACACGTCAACTTCAAGGACTAAATGTTCACTTGCTGCGTAGTGTGTGTGTGTGTGTGTGTGTGTGTGTGTGTGTGTGTGTGTGTGCACATCTTGGGAGGAACCCACCAAGGAGCTTCATATCTGACCGAAGTGACAGATAAAACACATTTGTCTGCACGTTCGTGTGTCTGAGTATCATCATCTCCTCAGTATTTCCAGGTCTCTGGACCCGGCTGGACTAGCTGAGTAATGGGGCCAGCAGACACTCTATCAGCAACAGAAGACAGCAGCTATATTAGTGTTGCACTTTGTCCTCTTTAATAATGTGTGTACAGCATCAAATACATCACCCAGTGTAGAGCATGGGAGTGTGTTTGCACATTTCTGTGTTTTTGCTGGAGGAGAGCGAAGATGACTCGTCAGATGGGTGATAAGATTCTCAGGAAACACTTTCTGCCTTCGATCCCAGTGTCCGACCAGTGTCGGATATCTGTATTTACCAGTTGGGGACTCTGTTTTGGGAAAACACATGTCTAATTGGAGTGTTAGGTTGTCTTATGGTGTACAAAACATCACAGAATATGTTTCTGTCAAAGGAAAAGGGGAGGTAATGGCTGGGAGCTGGTTCAGCAGAAGCAGACGGACAGAAAGTGAAGTAGAAACACCTGAGACATTAGCGTTCCTCCTGAGCCACTTTCCTTTCCTTCTGCGATGTCACTCTCAGCTGTAATTAGGCCTGACTCCACTTTGATTCCATAAAACAAGGACTTCTTTTAAGGCGACCCATCAACCGCCCATCTGGAAGAACTTTAAGCGTCATTCCAACAATCTGCCAAAATATCTTTTATGTCAAAGCAAAGACGAGGAAAAAAGACACGAAATGAAAAACAAGTGGCCTCTGAAGGTTTAGGCAATAAACCTACAACAATTTTAGGTTTAGGCAACAAAACACAGTTAAGTTTAGAGAAAAACGTGTTCTGAGTTAAAATAATTATAAACACACAGACAACTACACGTTGCTGGTTTCATACGGGATGAAAACCCTGTTTTGTTGGTTTCAAATTAGGCCCGACACTTCAGCTTATGTGGCCCACGAGGGCTTGCAAATAACATGTTTTGCTTATCATACAATTCTACGCCGCTTTACAGAAGTACAGTGTCCTTAAACTACATGTCCCACAATGCATCTCAATTTTGTTACATGCACACCGAAGTGTCTCAATATCACCGGTTTCCTGCAGCGGCGCTCTAGCTGAGCGATGGGGTCGTAAAAAAATATGAACAGAACCAAAATGTCCAAGAAAAGAAAAGTTGGAGCAGAGGGAAGGACAGAAAGGGGATCCATGTTAGTGGTTGATGGAGACCAGCCGGTATGTCTTCTTTACTACGAGGCAGTAAAACACTGTCACACCACTGTCATCTACCACATGATCTCAGCTGATCAGCTGCTGATCACTAACAGTTTATACGCCACAGACTGAACGTTAGATCAGAGCTCATTGATCTGTTGGACTAGAGTTCTGCCCCTCTCAACTCCCACCACAAAGTTAAACTAAGCTAATGAAATAAATTGAGTTTGATGATATTTGTGTGATGGTAAAAAAAAAAAAGACCTTTATTATTCACTAGAGAGTTATTTTGACCTTTGATGGATGAGTAATGATGAGGGTTTCTGAATCTCATAAATTCATGGGATTTATGTTATAATAACACATAGAAATGTGAGTGTGTGTCCACATACAGTATTTTTGTGTTTTGTGACAATATTTCTGCTTGCAATTATTTTTCCTAGACTCCTGCTTTCAGAGCTAGTTATTAAATAAATTATAACTAGAACTCTTACCATAATGCTGATGTGGACCAGGATAAATTGAGATTGACACTCCTGATCTATACTAAAGCACCTGGCTTCTGCTTCTGTCATAATTACTACAGTCTCTAGAGATCATTATCATGTTCTTTTATACCTTCTTTTGAAGAACTTTGTGAACAGATAATAAAACCTCCTAGTAGGTGTAGTAGCCCCTGTTGACCCACATCTATGGGGCTCATAGCGACTGATAACACCTATTTGACAACAATCTAATCAGCTGACAGAAATGTCGGACACAGCGCTGAGAAGAGGAAGTAAATATGGTGAGGCGAAACACCGAGCAGACAAAGCTCGTTCCAAAACAAGAGTGAATCTGGGGCTGGCTTTCAACTGTTTAGAAACCACAACTATTCCTACTCATCGTGCCTTTAAAGGGTTAAAAAAACAACCAAAAAGACTCCAAAGATGTTGGATCCGTTCTTGAGATGTCATCAGATTTCAAAAAGCAGACTCAAGAAGAACAAACACATGAGTCAGGAATGAAATGTGGAGACTGGAGGAATGTTGAAATCAAGATGGTTGAGCCTGACATGACGGTCCGGTTGACGGGAACAATCCCGCTCTTCCTCTGTTTATTGTTTTATCTGAGCCGGGGCAATTAATCACACATCTGCACACATCTTTTTCAAGTCCACTGTCAACTTGACTCTGGCGTCTGAAACTTGCTGATTTTGTCCATTTTTGTGAGGTATGAATATTAATCTGAATGGCGTTGCTCTCTATACGATGCACCGGCGGCCTGCGAGAGGACTGTGTCAGAAGTGTTTAACCTGCAGCTCAAGTGTACACTTACAAAGCCCGCTCTGTCCAAGCCAAACAGTTGTGCAGGTTTTGATTTCAGACCCGCTACAGCTTTTAATGGCTAAATCAACATGAAGTCAACAGCAGAGTATTACAGCTGCTGAACACTCAAAGACAGAAAGGTGGACTCTTTCCACACTGAACCTCCTGAGTGTGTGTTGAAGGCTGTGGTGCTGTGAAACTCAAAGCATAGTGATAAAGCATTGTTTGGCTTGGACTTAGAGGGAGACATGAGAGTATTCTGCTTTGTAAAATCAAGGTTTACTAGAGACATGCCTCGACACAGACTGGTGATAAACTTTTAACCGTTGGTGTCTCTACCAGACAGTGGAGCTTTTTAGGCTTCATTTATTCTGTCTGGTAGATAAGAGGTTTCATATTCATTAGCTGCTGTGAATTCTGGATTAAAAAGAAAAACCTGCTTGAAGTTTCCTGAATTGCTCACGGCCTCCTTGCAAGACGCAACTTGAAACCCCAACATGCAACCTCTCGCCTGGAGGCAGAGGGTGTATTGTCAGCCGAGCTCGCCTCCCCCACAGTTAGTCGAGTTTCCACCCCAGCAGTTGTCACTCATTTTGATGAGCTGTCTGTGAAACGGCAGATAGCCCGAGGCCGGCCCGGTCGGGTTGAAGGAGAGGAGCCAACTGGGAGGAAAAGCTGCACCTGTGTTTTCAGTGCCGTTTTCTTTTTTGCTCACGGTATCACTCTGCTCATTGTTTTAGTTGTAGGGTGAACAAATTCTCCATTTACGTTCACTAATACTGCTCCCATCAATCTTGGTTCCAGCTGTTTTCTGATCGACCCGCCAAACGCTACCTGCCCAGGTAGATCAGGCACCTTGGTCTTTTTGAGCCAAGACCAGAAGGTGGAGTTCAAACACTGTAGACCACAGCCAAGCTACCACTAACAGTGAATGCATTTTTTTTTTTTTAATTCACTCAACCCAGATTTTTTAAAATGGCAGCTCGTAAAACTGCCTGTTTGTAGAACAGCAGTTTGTGACAGAGCCGTGAAACTGATTGATTGATCCGTGTATATTGAACATGCCACGTGGGCAGGAGGTCGGGGTGGATAGGCAGGTTAAAAACAAAGGACTTGTGTCCAGGAGGCTGATGTTCATCTCCTGTATGAAACCACAAGTCAAAGTATTTATTTATTTGGTAAATTCTACACTTAACTTACAGCACTTATTTTATTATGTTAGTGTGTTATTTTAACCCAAACCACGATCTTTTCCTAAAGCTAGCTTAGTAGTTTTGTGGCCTAAACCTAACCAAGTCAATCTATAACTAAATCTAACTAGGTTGTTTTATTTTGAAAAGACCGGAGCGGAAGTTGACACATGCTGCTCGTGTGTTGCTGGTCATTCGTAGGAAACGGTCTGGGTGTCACGAAATAAAGAGAAATTCATGCTAAATACACAAATCAAACAGATTAAATTTTGTGACTATTTCACAAACTGCTGTGAGAGTGTATAAACTACGCCATACACCAAGTCTTACAAATGACAGTCCTGACGTTCCTGTCTGGTTGCCGATGAAAGGATCTCGTGGGTTTAGTGATGACGATAACGTCGCAGCAGTTCGTTGCTGCGGCGACCAGCTGAGGATCCCGTCCACATTATCTGCTGTGGAAAATGAAACAGAGAAAACGACCTGGTATTAAAAGAGAGCCGAGTCAATTCAAGCTGAAACGTTAGCGACTAGCTTGTGAACATGGTGGAGCCATTTTTCTCCGTCAGGAGATGGTGGGGACTAAAACAAAGCTAAAAGAAGTGTGACTTCATCAGATGAACACGAACACGACTTACAATGAATGTTGCGTTGGATGTGTCTAAATCCACCATTTCATCACTGCGTCACCCACGTAGCAGCAGGAAAACCTAAACTTTAATTTAAAAAAGAACAGTGGAGAACGCTTGTTAGACAAACAAAAACGTCCAGGCCTTCATCAGTACATGAGGAGATGAGGCCGTTCAGTCAGTTAGAAAAATGACAAAAAACCATCTAAGCGGTCTGTGTTGGACCACTGACCCAGCAGCACTCTGGGCTCCTCATCTGCATAGAAACATGAATCGCATGTTCACGTGAATATGAATATCACAATCACTTATTTCACTCACATACCTAACAGCACATAAAACTGTCTGAAAGCCTCACAAGGTTATTAAAAGTTCAGGTTGTGACAGATTTCAGGTTAGGGGTTGTCAGGTTCATTGTAATTTACATATTTTACAATATTTAGTGGTCAGTGTGAACAAGCTGGCCTTAGAGGTGGAAGTCACAGTGGTTGATAATTAATAATAACATATTGTGTTTTCTTTGCCTTAATGTTCAGTATCATCACCTGCATCACAGACAGTACAGATGCTTATACGAGCTGTCAGTCAACGCTGGCTGACTTCTCTCCGGTCACAGAAATACTATACTGAACTCCGCTGCTTTCTCTAATGGGCTCAAACGCACGCTAATACCCTTCGATTCACGTTGAGGTCATACTCTGTTTATAGCTCCGTGCTGTACAGCACATAGTCTTCTGTCATCATAGCCTTTCCACACACCCTCACTAATAACTTATAGAAGCTGTTGCTGATATACGCCAGCCAAGGCAGCACTGAAAATACATTTTTTTACTGTCAGATCTGGGCTGGATAATGCCAGCTCGTACAGTTTAATAAGTGGTGTTTATGGCACAGCAGGGCCCACAGAGAAGTCTAATATATTTCTAACAAAGAGGCTTTTTGATTGTTGGACTGAATGTATATGCAGATACTCACACAAAGAACCTTGCATTGGTAGGAGCCAAAGAGTGTGTTTAGCTTGCCGTTTATTATTACTATTTGTTTAGGCTGCACATGTTCTTTTGATTAACATCACAATTGGGACGGGGCTGTGGGTTCGCCTATATTTACCTGTTCACTTGGACTGCAGGAGTTAGACAAAGAGGGTGAGATAGGTTTAGATATTTTCACATTTAATCATTCCAGTTAGCCTTGTTAGTAATTCCTTTAATTTATAAAACAGTAAAATGCATCTGGACCACAGCTGTATAAAGAGAAATGGATCCAGCATAGGAGGCGGGGCTCCGTTCATTCCTATGAAAGCTGCTCAGTGGCGTGAAGTCAATGAGAAGACCTCCGGGTCTGGAAAAGTACTCAGATCCTCTGGGTCTTCCAGGTCTTACTGGATCCTAGTAGCGTACACTCAGTAACATGACTCGATCACATGACTCCGTCACATGACTCGGTCACGGGGTCCCAACGTCACGGCTTGTGCTGTCGTCACGGTCTGGGTCTCCATAGACATAAACAGAGGAGGGAAATAACTCTGGATTCGGCTGTCAGTTTGTTTTACAACTTTTAGGACCTGGTGATTTAAATGACTATTAGAGTGTTCGCACTAGCGTGTTGATTCACCTCAAAATAAATAATTTATCCTCTGAGTTACAGACGTCTCTTTCTCAATGTAAGTCTATGAGAAAAAGTCTTTTTGGGTCCAATGATGTCACATGATGGACACAGCAGTACCACCGTTTGGCCACGACCACCACGTTGGGATCGGCTACTGGTTCTCTTCCTGGGAGTTTGGACTTTGGGACTTCGTGGAACGAGTCACATGGTAAAAAGCCTCCACTTCAGCCTCTTAGTGGCTTTTTAATCGATAGCAGCAGCAGCAAACCTGCTCAAATAAAAAATGACTCATGCGCACAGCAGCGCTTGAGGAAGTAGTAGTAGAAGAACTCAACATTAGCTTTAAGAAGAGGTGGAGTCCACACAATGAAATACGTCACTGAATGTAATTCATTACAATCTGTCGAGTTTAATTTACAGATTCTCTACACTACGGGATCTACAGCCCTGTAAGAGTGTTTTCATATATCTACATATTTATACTGCTGGTTTGACTGATTGTGTGTGTGTGTGTGTGTGTGTGTGTGTGTGTGTAAAGCAGAGTTGTGTGATGGGGGGGCTCCAGCAGTCCAGGGAACAGCTGGTTGTGTTTAGTGTGTTTGTTATGGGCTGTACTGTGGTCTATATGCATGCAGAACGACAGACAGACACACAGACAGACAGACAGACAGGTAAATATACTTTAAACATATCCATTAACATGTCACGCAATTTAGTTTAGAGCGCTGGTGACACTGCCTCAGGTCGGCGCCTTCTAACGACAGTAAGTAGTAACAACATCTGACTCGGGTTTGGAGGACTTGAAGCATCTTAACTCGATGGACTCGTGATTTTCGACAATGATTTACAAACATCGTGCCACAGAAAGCTAAAAATACTTTCATACAGCTCTGGGAGCAACCCTGCCTCCTACCAAATTACCGGCTCGTTCACTCAAAACTCGTATAAATGCATGACAACGCACGAGGCCTTCATGGAAGTTTTTATTGGACTTTATTAGTTAGAAACCACAGAAGACAATTCACAAATGTGTACCATGATCTATGCAATAAGTACACTTTTCTTGACTTCCATCTTGTCTCACATAAAGGTAATAATAAAATAAATCAATAAAGGTGCTTCGTGTGAAAATGGAAGTTTATTTTGAAGACTGCAGCTGAAATTCACACGTGTTGCGAACATTCGTAGGAAATCGAATGAAAAATGAGGAATAACTTTATGTAAGATATCAACCCACAAAACTACGACATACCTTACATAATGTTACACCACGCCCCATGATTGAGGAAGCCCTCTGATTGGTTGCCGGTGAAAGAATACAGCGAGTGTGGTGTTGAAGATGATGTCACAGCAGCTTCACGTAGCGTCGCTACGGTGATCAGCTGAAAATCCCGCCGATACTGAGGGGGCACTACCTGCTGATTAGCTGGAACATTTAGCAGCTAAGGAGCCAGATTTTTCCATCAGGAATTGGTGGAGACCAAGACAGAGCTAAAAGAAGCATGAAGTTTGAACTTAAATTGATCTATTTGTCAGGTATCGTCTGTACTTAAGTTACACCACTTATGGAGTTATTTTAAGCCAAACCACAATCTTTTTCCTAAACCTAACTACGTCGTTTTGTGGCCTAAACCCGACTAAGTTGTTTTGTTTCTTGAATCTAATGAAGTTGCTTCCTGTCAAGATGGAAAAGACTGCAGCTGAAATTCACACATGAATCACATGCTGCAAACATCTGAATGAAAAATGATGATTAAAACCATCGTATGAGGAAACGTTGCACAGGTGCACATGCAGCGACACAGACAGACAGATCTGTGTATTCTTTACCGACTCGTGGGACTCAGAGAGCAGACAGACAGCGAATCCTACAGACAGCACATGAAGCTCAGGTTCACGACGACTAGAAACCTTTTCTCTATTTCCCCACAAACAAACCAGTACAGAATGTTCTTGGCCGACAGCCAGCGGCTGAATGAAGAGACCGTCCCCCCCCCCCTCTCTCTCCGCCTCTTTGTATGCCTCTCTCGTCCCTCGCTCCCCTCCTCTTCCCCCTCCTCCCTCCCTCGGAGAGAGAGATGAATGGTTGACAGAGGAATGGAGGAAATATCCAGCAGCCAGATTCCTCAGCTCTTGTAATGTCATTCACACTGCTGTGAGTGTGTCACTGTGGCGTGTGTGTGTGTTTGCTGCAGCATTATAGTGTAAATGTGTTGTGTATGCAGTCATTACATTACATTTTTCAACATACTATACTGTCGATGACTTTTTTACTTTTATCGACATACTATACTATGAATTTTTATTTTTTCAACATACTATACCATGATTTTTTTTACTTTTATTAACATACTATACTATGACTTTTTAAAACTTTTATTAACATACTATACTATGACTTTTTCAAACTTTTATTAACATACTATACTAAGACTTTTTTCGCTGTTACGAACATACTATACTATAATTTTATCGACATAATATACTATATATACTATACAATACACTACAGTACAGTCAATAATATACTTCCAATTCTTATATAACCCACTGAGGTTGTATCAGGGTGGACTGGACTATGAAGCAGAGCACAGCTGGAAGGAAAAAAACACACACACACACACACACACACACACACACACACAGATAAGATTTGCAGCCGTGATTTTCCTCATTCATCACAACCACTGAGCTGTGGTACTGCTCAACTGTCAACGGATCTCCTTTGCAAGGAACATTAGGTGTGTGTGTGTGTGTGTGTGTGTGTGTGTGTGTGTCTGTGTGTTCCACAGAAAGAGATATAAGCGTAAGGAAAGAAAAACAAGTGTGTGGATGTGTTTGCATGTGTGTGTTCTCCCCTTTTGCACACAGTAATGCATCTGCGGGGCCTCTGACATGAACTCGGAGGGGGCAGTGTGAGGTTAAGTTGTACTAGAGAGAAACCTCTCTCACCTCAGGCAACACTATCTCTGTCAGCCAGCCTCTCTCCCTCTGCTCAGTCCTAAGCTGTTTATTTGTGCAGGTCTTTCACTAATCAGTCTGATGTTTTGTCTCCTGATTGGCTGCAGTAATGAGGTCCTGCAGGTCAACAGTGCAGATCCGTATCCCTCTATGTGCTGTGTGTGTGTGTGTGTGTGTGTGTGTGTGTGTGTGTGTGTGTGTGTGTGTGTCCTGCTGTGGTATCGCCAGTACATGTGGATTCAAGCTCGCAATTTACATGTTGGAACGCTGGTGTGGCCAAACACATGGTGTGCTTGTGCATGTTCTGAAACACACACACACACACACACACGTATGCATGCACACACACACACTGATTGATGACCCAGTTAATGTGGTTGTGTGAAATAGAGGAGACCCCAGGCAGGTCGTTGCCTTCTGACATCCATCCATCAACACCCCTCACTGGGGGACTTTTCTAGCTGCTAAGTTAAACATACACTGTACTGTTAGTGCATGTGTGTGTGTGTGTGTGTGTGTGTGTGTGTGTGTACCTCAGGTATGTACTGAAAGCTGCCTTGCTCAGGGAGATGAATGAGTTTTGGAAAGTGCCACATTGCCCTGTCTGAGGATCCGTTCCAGGTCAGGAGATATGAACCGAAAACCCAGTTCCCTCACACACAAACATTGTGAATGACTGTTCACATTCATCACGTTCAACATCCCAACAGGTTTATAATCATTGTCTCGTTGTCAGCGTTGGAGCTGTCCCAAGAGAAACCTGACACATCATCTTTTCTCACTAGAAAACAGCGTATGACCTCTGACCTCTCTGGAGAAATACATACATGACAAACCTGGAGGCTTTGGAGTTAACCTCTCTAGTCTCCTTGTGTTTACTTGGCTTTATTTTGAACATAAACTGAAGAGCTTTACAGAGAAAGCTGACCTATCTGCAATGTAAAAGCTTTTCTTAAAGGTACCGTGTGGATTTTGGTAATGTTAACAGTGTTTGGTTGGTCCATTCTGTGCTACTGTAGAAACATGGTGGACTCCGAAGAGAACCTGCTCCCTATGTAGATATGAAGGACTCAGTCTAAGCTGGTGTAAACACAACAATTCTTAGGGCATTTTCATATTTGGTACAGTTGGTTCGTACCATGCACAAAAGTAAAAATACCGGTATCTGCTGACACTACAAAACCTAGAGGATCCATCTGTACCAACCAGGTCACAGCTTGTTGAAAAGGAGGCCAAATAACACTCCAACAGAACCAGTGGTGGACTTGTTCAACCGTGCAAACACAACCTCCCTC
The DNA here is from genome assembly GCA_947000775.1 of Pterois miles. Taxonomy (NCBI): domain Eukaryota; kingdom Metazoa; phylum Chordata; class Actinopteri; order Perciformes; family Scorpaenidae; genus Pterois; species Pterois miles. The sequence goes on from CAMQGK010000341.1 coordinate 2,805,959, forward strand.
TTTCATTTCTTCAATCCACCTTCTTGAAAATGTTGTGATTTTTGCACATATTCTGCTGATATAAGTCTCCCTTTCATAATGTTTAAAAGTAGGTGTGTTTCTCCTTCTCTGCAAACTATCGGCTAGCCGGTTTGTGTACAACCATGGATGTATAAAGAGAACTGAATACAGCGTTGGAGGCTCCTGTTCAGTGGGACATGAAGCCAAAATGGCTGCCGAACAATAAAGTACCTGGATCTCCCGGTGATCTTCTGCATCGATGGGGTTTATAGAGTAGGCGCAGTAGCGTTTCCTTTAACTCTGCCTCCCAGCCTGCAGTTCACCTGAATGGAGGAAGAAAAATAATTCTGGACATATTAGTGCATTTTACAACTTTTAGGACCTAATAATTTAAATAAGGGCTATTCAACTGTTCAAACTGGGAAGTTAAAGGCCTAATGGCATTGCGCGACCAACACAGAAGTCTCTATGAAAATTTGCTTTACGGCGCTCTTCCTGGGGGTTTGTGAACAATGCACAGAGTGGGTAGGTAAGTAGATGGGTAGGTAGGTAGGTAGGTAGGTAGGTAGGTAAGTAGATGGGTAGGTAGGTAGGTAGGTAGGTAGGTAAGTAGATGGGTAGGTAGGTAGGTAGGTAGGTAGGTAAGTAGATGGGTAGGTAGGTAGGTAGGTAGGTAGGTAGGTAGGTAAGTAGATGGGTAGGTAGGTAGGTAGGTAGGTAGGTAAGTAGATGGGTAGGTAGGTAGGTAGGTAGGTAAGTAGATGGGTAGGTAGGTAGGTAGGTAGGTAGGTAGGTAGGTAGGTAGGTAAGTAGATGGGTAGGTAGGTAGGTAGGTAAGTAGATGGGTAGGTAGGTAGGTAGGTAGGTAGCTAGGTAGGTAGGTAAGTAGATGGGTAGGTAGGTAGGTAAGTAGATGGGTAGGTAGGTAGGTAAGTAGATGGGTAGGTAGGTAGGTAGGTGGGCGGGTAGGTAGGTAAGTGGATGGGCATGTAGATACTGTATTCATCCACAAAGAAATTCAGGTGTCCAGCAGCTCACATAAAAGGCAAAGGCATCGCACAGTGATGCACCAGAAATATAGATAAAGAAAAAGGGTAAAAGTAAGCAGTATGTGGTTACCACAATGAAACACTGGATCTGAATAAACACCAGCAAAAGTACACTCACAGGCCCACACATAAAACAATATATAATACTGTCATCGTCGGTATAATACTGGGATATTAGTGTGCATGTAAACGTAGTCACTCATGTCTGATGTTTGGAGCTTCTAATCCCTTTTTGCCACTAATGGCCAAAGCTGTCAACAATAAAATTTACAGCAAAACTATAAGTATTTAAAGTATAAAATAAAAAGTACTTATTCTGGAAAATATACTGTATATCAGGAAATATTTCAGAGTGGCATGTGATGCCACTACTATATAATGTTGGGTAGTTAAAGCTGAATTCATGCATGATACTACGGAGTATGAGCTCATCGTAGGTTCAGCATGTGAAAGTCTTCTCTGCAAACTGCAGCTGTCAGATGAATCTAGAGGAGGAAAGGATCTTGTGAAATCTGGTGGGGGGAAAAAAAAGTATCAAGTCTCACAAAACGGACTTACTGAAGGCAGTGTGGTAAGATAACTCCACCTGTTTCCAATGCTCCAAGATTTCATTCTCACAGTTCTGAACATCTTGAAAACAAAGAGAAATACAGGCCCCAGATTGTGCTCAGATGAACATTGATGGGGAGCTGTTAAACAGAAACAGCATAAATTCCAGTGTCGCTTTCTGCCTTTAAGCATGATAAAGTTATTACTGCTTTGACACAATAAACAGTTACGTGATTACAAAGAAATATGTGGCTGACCCATCAGCTCAACAATGACTTAAAAATCTGTGCGCTTGGGCGGTGAGAGGGCTGAGAGCATCGGCAAACGTGATCTTTCCATCTTTCATCATCCGCTCGCTCACAGAGAGCGTACAGCTCCGACTCCCCAAGCACTTGTTGTTGTATTAATTTAGCTGACTGAGCACATAAAGTCTGGGAAAACTCACCGAGCCAAGAACGAGAGGACTTTGAGAGACATTATCACCTCCACATCTGCTGCTTTCACTCAAGATGAGATTCCCCTGGCACTAATACCTGTTAGATAACTTCATGCAGAGAGAGAGAGAGAGAGAGAGAGAGAGAGAGAGAGAGAGAGAGAGAGAGAGAGAGAGAGAGAGAGAGAGAGAGCTGAGGCAGAGGGGATGCCAACACTAGGGGGCAGTCTAATACTAAACATGGAGTAGAGTCCTGAATGTAGTGCTATACAGTAATGAGTTGTAAGGTGGTTGAGCACACACAGGCATGCTGCTTGAAGCTGCAAACTAGGAAACAACCACACCGTCCAGATCTGGCACAAACAGTCCTCGTTTTGTTTATACAGATGATCATCACGTTGTAATCGCCCAATTTTTCAAACCATGGTCATTTACTGTATAATGGCTCTGTTTGGCTCTCATTAAGCCATTAGAAAGTGCAGAGGACAGCCTGCAGAGGAGCAAGTTAGACAAAAGGCACAGAAAGCACGATTTTATTCAGTCTTTGGCCTCCACTATTCCCTCTTCTTCTCTTCACGGTTACATAAACAGCATCTGAGATAGCCAGCCACATCCTCCACATTAGATTCCATTGAATCTGCACATAATGGCTGTGGTGTGGCCGTGCTGGAGGGCTCTCTCTCTTGTGTCTCTAGGTTGGTGGTGCTGCTAAAGCGTCTGTTTAGCAGGGAAGCCAGCACTCCTTGATGTGGCTTCAGAGGAATGAGAGCCGCGGCCGCAGAAGGAGCTGCTTCAGCGAGCTGTAATACGAGTCAGAAAACAACACCAGGCACCTCCAGCCATGCTCGCTCGCTCGCTCGCTGTGTTTGCTCTCTGAGTGTGTGGGTGTGCACTTGTGAATGGGTGTGATTGCAAACTGAATACCTGTGTGTTTCAGTGTGCTGTGTGCCTACATGGCTGCCAGTGAAAGCTCAAGCTCAACTGTGTGTGCATGTGTAGTGTAAACTTTAAGTCCATATTTCTGTATATGCATGTGTGTGAGTCTGTGTGTGTTCATGCTTTTGTGGCAGGATATTTGTAGAGTCACAGTGCAAACTGCTGTGCAGTGCAGGTGCCAGGTGAAGTACTGTAAAGGTGCGGATTGAATGAATGCCTGCGCTCATTAAAAGAACATTCCGCGCATTCAGTACATTCAGTTAGATAGTCAATGGACGCTCCCCTAATGGTTCTGATATGTCCACTAAAGTTATGATTAATATACTGACAGTGTTTATAACATTGTTATGTCACGTCAGTTCTGATAGTCAGCCAGCAGTAGTGCACAAAAGTTTAAAATTTAATATCTAGAGCATGAGCAGCAAACAGCTATGGGCTATGTAAAGATATAGAGGAGTGATATCTACCTGAGCAGAGAACGAAGTCTGTGAGCGCTGGGACGCTGACAGACGTTCTGTTATATCTGCATTCCTGTGATTTTCTGGACATTTGTAGGTGAACAAAAAGGTTATGATTAACTTTAATGAACTAAAACACGCTGTGAAAGGGTTAAAGTTGGAAGACAAAAACATGAACATCACAAGGTAGCCCCGCCCTAAAGCATCCCCTGTTTCATGGTCTACTTGGCTCTAAATGGGGCCTAATTTACTAAATGGTCATCATGCTGTATCAGCAAGTTCTCATCCCAACTCTTCACATACCACCGCTTTGTCCCATCCCCTGGTGTTACTTTAGGTTTAGGCAACAATTTCACTTTGTTAAGTTTATGAAACAATGACATGGTTGGGCTAAAACCTACTAGGATTGTAAATTTAAACTACGTCACCACACTCCCGGCACACTTTCTCTTGTCAAGCAGACAGCTGTGACGAAGCATCGCTATTTACCGCTTTAGGGATGAGAACAGGCTGGCTGTATGGAGGAAGACTTGAAACTAGTGATTGAAGCCATAAACTTGTGTTTGCAATGTTTACTGAGGTAATAAATCAGAGAGAAGTAGGATCATTCTCTCATAGACTTAGTTTGCTGAAAGCATGCAAGTTTAAGGCTCTTCAGCATTGGCTTCACTTTTCAGACCTGGAGGTAGCCTACTGGTTTACAGCGTTCTTAGCTAGGTACTTCTGAAACCATAGCCCCTCTTGTCCAATAGTAAAGTGGGTTTTAAAGCACTTGGAGAACCATTAACATAACTGGTTATAGTAGAAGTAGTTGAATAAAGAAAAGGGAGGATGCGAATGTTTTTTTTTGTGGAATAAATCCATTGTACTCTTCAGTGGGATTCTCCGTTTGGAAAGTCCCAGCATCACTCACCTGCTGCTGCTGTATCCCTTACTGGGAAAAACAAACGTAAAGAAATCTCCCCTCTTTATCCAGACCTCCTCGGCTGTGTGTTTGGCTATCGAGGTGTGTGTGATCAAACACACCTGGTCAAGCCAAACCCCGCCCACCTCCCCACAGCCCACAATCACCTCGACACAGAGGCCGGCTGACAGGAAGCACTGTGGATGCATAGCCACCTCAGTGTGTGTGTCTGCGTATATACACACATACGTTCCCATGCATGCAGGAGAAGCTTTCAACAACTGGTGTGAAGGAATCCAACTCCAGCGGCGGCGACCCCCAACATTTACTCCCACTCCTCCTCTTTCCTCTTCTCCTCCCTTTCACCCTCTCCATCATATCACCCTGGACGCCGCCTTCCTCGGAGAGACAGCTGCGGAAGACATTATGCTGCACTCTGTGTGAGAGAAAAAGATAAAAAGAAAGAGAGAAAATGAGAAGATGGGGAGTGAAAGGAAAGAGTGTGAGAGTGGGAGAAGGACAGCATTCGACACAGTGGCAGCAGAAGGCAGAGTGAACTTTCGCCGACTTACATGTACGTGTTTCTGCAGTTTCCCCTCAAAGATATTTGCATCTGCTTTGAAAACAACCCATACATCGCCGCTTCCACATGTGTCTCGCAGATCGCCTTCAGATAGCGAGTGTCTATGTGGGGAGGAGGTGGGGCCTCATTCAAAACTATGCATCTGAACATTTGACCAGTTTAGGAATCCCTCACTTCCTGTGCGCTGAGCAGCACGGGTGGAGGGTCGACAGCTGAGGTTCAACCCTGGTGTTAGGCTTTACGGTTATTTCACCACAATCGGAGGGGTCGTTTCACCCACAATTTCAAAATTGCCTGTTCATCATAGAAAATTGCATTTCTTGGAAACGGAAAAGAAAATATAAACATTTACATTCGCTTCGTCTTTAACATTCACGTCTGCTGTGACTGGTCTCTGCTGCCAGAATCACAGCAGTTTCCTCCAATCATCTATATTATTGTGGGCATGGAAGCTGGACGTTTGGGTTCTGATTTGTGGGAAAAGTTGTCGGGTCGTGTGTGTGTGTGTGTGTGTGTGTGTGTGTGTGTGTGTGTGTGTGTGTGTGTGTGTGTGTGCGTGCGTACTGGGTCTTATTTTTGTAATTTTTGGTCATCATTCCCATTTGTAATAATAACAGACTCAGATTTAATTAATGAGATCTGTGAACATGGCGAACATCTCCTGATGAGACAAAAAGTCTCGTGATTAGCTAACCGTTTGTTTACGCCCTCTAGTGTTCAATGGAAGGAAATTCAGATATGGAAGTTAACGGCTAGATATAAAAGCGTTTTTATATTTATGAGTTAGTGTCTGTTTTTTGTCACATTTATAACGTTACAGTTTGATGGTATAGTTAGCTAACATTAGTAGCATGCTAGCTGCTACCTGCTAAATATTCTGTCCAACTTTTGACTGAGAAAAAAATGTATAAATAGAACTGCATTTCATTCATTGACAGTTTATGAAGTCCCTAATCGCACATTAGTCAGCATAACATGCTAACTTCCTGCAGCACACAGTGCATACGCTCTGTCCGGAATCGGTCACAAAAGGGTTTTTTTAATGTATTCGAGGTAAATAACTGGACAAAAAAACAAACAGGAGGAGGAGTTTAGCGAACACATCGGAGATACCATAAGAATTAATGAACTTCTCGTTGATATATATACACAGACCTCTGTGGAAACAAGATGGCACTTGTAAAATTACTTAGTACAATAACCATTACTATCCATCCATCTGCAACCACTCATCCCGTTAGGGTTCACTGGCGGGGGCTGGAGCCGATCCCAGCTGGCATTGGGCGAAGGCGGGTTCACCCTGTCATCAGTTAACCTGCATGTCTTTGGACTGTGAGAAGAAACCGGAGCACCCGGAGAAAACCCACGCTAACACAAAGAGAACATGCTGCACACAGAAGGACCCCAAGCTGGATTCAAACCTGCGACCCTCTTGCTGTGAGGTGACGGTGCTAACTACTGCACCACTGCGCAGCCTAACCAACACTAATCATTTCCAAATCTACAAAGATAACCTGACAAACCAGAACTGTCCTTGAAATATTGACCCATATGGATCCATGTGAGTGAATGAGTGTCCCCCTGTGTGCTTCACTGGCATGTGTCCACAGGATGTCCCCATGTGTTCATGTCAATGAGTTTGCAGTTAGCTGCTGTATTGTCCGAGCATATTTGCAGAGTGTTAATCATCGTGTGAGTCAGTGTGCAGTTTGTGGCAGATCTCTGGATGTGGCTTCTTCATTAAAATGTTAACCAGGCCACACGGACAATGGACGCACTGTCCGTCCTGCTGTCCTCTCCATGCTGAACTGTGTTTCTCTCTCTCTCTCTATCCCCCTTCATCTCCCTCTTTGTGGTCTCAAACATCCATCGGCCTTGACCATCGTTGAAACCACAAACAGGCTCATTTCGTTGGGTTTTACCTTACATCTCTCACTTTTTTCCTCCTTTGTGTCAGTTTCTTTTCTTCTGCAGTGTGTGGTTACTGTGGCAGTCATCCTTTAGATTCAACCTGAACACATTTCAACTCTGCATGAACCAAGCAGTCATAAATCTGATTATGCTTTGGCGCGCTAATGAAACCGAATTACCTTCACTTGAGCGTGTGTGTATCTACATGTATAGGCATTCATGTGTGTACATGCATGTCTTTACACCTGGTTGACAGACAGATATTTAGGGATGCAGTGTCAGCTCTTCATCTGAAATAAAAAATAAAATCAATATTTCTTTTAATTAGTAGTTATTTTCTGTCTTGCTGAGAGTTAAATAACTATGTGATGTGATGGCGAGGAAATTTTCTTACCAGTTAATAAACTTATGACAACACCAGTGTCACTGATTACACCGGACATTTTACAAGAAAAGATGTCGCTCACTATATGTAGCTCGCTTACTTACTGATCGTTACTGTCGGATGGCGGTGTGTCTGGCCTCTCCGGTCCAGCAGGGGTCTGCTTGGCGCCGCTGTGCCACGCACACTCGCTAGGAACCCTCCTCATTAACATTATGGTTCAATCATAGCACTCGGTTTAATTCAGAAATATTGCCAAATAAGCGTCTTTGCTTTTTTGCTTTCACACCAAATCCTCCGCCATCTCTTGGTCCGTCAACTGTCTCTCATCCCATCATCATGTGTGAAATCTGAGTCTGAGCTGAGACTCCCTACGGAGCCGATGTATTCACGGTCAGTTTGTAGTGTCCGTCGTCCGACTGTCTATCAATAACATGATGCTGATTCGCCAAAATTAACTAAATGGGTTTTATTTCTGTAAAAAAAAAAAAAAAAAGCAAAATGATGGTGGGGGAGGTGGGTATGTAATGTAACCGGTGTGTGCCTGACCGCCATCTAACACCGGCAACACCGACTACAGCAGCAAACCTAATGACTATATGCTAAATATAAAGCTACAGTCAGCCATTTAGCTTAGCTTAGCTTAGCATAAAGACTAGAAACGGTTAATTCAGAGATTCAAAGAGAAATCATCAAAAAAAAAAAAAAAAAAAAAACACAAGAAAAAATAGTCTGGACAACATTTTTACACTTCTGATTTTCTATAACATGTAACATGTTAATTAGTGATCTTTAGAGGTACTTGCAGGTGGATTTTACTACCTTCAGACTGTGCCAGGCTAGCAGTTTCCTTCTTTCAAGTGTTTATGCTAAGCTAAGCTAACCAGCTGCTGTCCGTGGCTTCATATTTAGCATACAGACAAACACCAAACTGGTATTAATCTTCTCATCTAAGTCTCAGCAAGAAGGCAAAAATAAGTTTAAGTTGCAAAATGTCAAACTATTATTTTAAATATATGCACAACTGGAGGAAGCCGGCGTTGCATATACATGTTGGTGTGTTTTGGCTTGTAACTGCAGCATGTGTTCCAGCTGGGTAATAATCAGAGCAGTTCAACCGTGAGAGCGTCCGTTTTTTCCCCGGGCCTGGTATCTGGTTCACCTGTCCCTGAGGATCAGCTCTGGAGCTGAGAGGCCAGGGGTAAAGGGGGACAGTCTGGGGGTAACTCAGTGTGAGGAGGGGGATGGAGGGGATACGGTACCCCCTCCAGAGACCGGTACTCTACATGTAGGGCGTAACGAGGATCAAAGTGCCCCTGACACCCGTCGGTCCCAGGGGCCGTGTAGCCCTGTACCCGCCCACCACCATCGCCCCCACGCTCCCCAGCATCAAAGCAGCTATCGATCGCGGCGTAGCAACAGGTGTGTGTGTGAGTGCACATGTGTATGTGTATGTGTGTGTGTGTTTTGAGCTGCCTATCTTTCAGCACTGCAGCTGGGCAGCTAGCTTCTGGCTGCTGCTACAGTAAAAATAAGACGATACTTCCTCTTTTCTAACCGCTGCTTCCTCACAGAGAAAAGCCCCCCTCTTCACCATTTAACCCATCACTCTCAGACACACACACACACACACACACACACACACACACACACACACACACACACACACACACACACACACACACACACACACACACATACACACACACATTCATAAGCATGCACATTTCAATGTATCTTCATACAACGGTTCGTATGATTCGTATGAAAAGTTATTCCTCGTTTTTCATGTGTTTTCCTCTGAATGAGCAGCAACATGTGACACACTCCAGTCTTAAATAAAACTACTTAATTAGGTTAAGGGTAAGATCAACTTGGTTAGGTTTAGAAAAAGACAGCAGTTTGGGATAAAATAACAAAGGAAGTGGCACAAATTAAGTACAGTAAAGTTAATTGACAAAATCTACTTTAGGAAAATGTCTTGGTTTGGGTAAGGATAACTTTGGAAGTGGTGTACCTAAAGTATGGAAGTTAAATGACAAATAAATCAATGTTGACTTCTATTCACACAGATTCACCCTAATGACACACATCACATCAGCAGACATCTGGGTGTGATGACAGGTTTTTCCTAAACAAATTCGACCTTTGACCTCAAAGGCATATTCATGACTTGAATGATGGACTGTAATTATATAACCAAACACACCATCACCAGCTCATGTGGGAAGACACTTTCCCAGACCACAGGAAGTCAACAGGGATTAAAGAGGAAATGATGTCATGGCTCCCTGTCATGCTTCTAGTGTGATGATAGAGTCGGTGGAAAGTGCTTCGAGTCATGTGGAGGGTGACAAGAAAAAGGAAGAAGGGAAACGGTATCTAAGATGTCTCTGCAAACCGAGCATGTCCATCCCACTCTCACAGGGCTGTTTCTCCTCTCTCTCTCTCTCTCTCTCTCTCTCTCTCTCTCTCTCTCTCTCTCTCTCTCTCTCTCTCTCTCTCTCTCTCTCTCTCTCTCAGACAAACCTCTCAGTCACCTACATTTCCACTTTGCAAATTACAGCCTGAATTACGGCCCCCACCAATCATGGCACACATCTGTCACCAACACACCAATCATGGGTCTCCGGGGTGCTTGTCGCCGTGCAGGGCGGTCGAGGCAGACTTAAGGTGGTCATTTTCCACTAAGGCCTGTAGTTAACAGCCACTGGAACAGGAGGTCAGCCATTTTGGCGCCCTGCAGACCCTCGCAGAACTGGCAGACCTTGTAGAGTTTTAAAAATGTAAATACTGAATCCAGTTTGTGCTCCCCTTTACCATCTCACTGTGTTACAAAGACTTGTTTTGCTGAACGCACCCAGAGGTGGCGTTCATCACCGGCGGGTTTCACAGCAGCCCGCAGTACAGTCCAAAGTCTCTAAGTGGCAGATGCAAGACCTGACATGAGATTTCTCAAAATAGATAGGTTTGCAAAGCAGCTATGTGTATGATTCACCCACAAACTATGAGGGAGCTTTTCCAGGCTGTGGGGGTGTTCAAGATTGTGGAGTAACAGACTACATGAGACTGGATTACAATCATACTGTTACACAATAAAACTGGCGATCATAGTCCCTTGCGAGGACAGACGAACTTTCATATTTTCGTGATGTTTTACTCAAACCCACAATGAGTGTGCAGGTTGCGGGTCCGAATTTTTCATATTTTGTAGCTGCAGTGGGAATTGTGGTCGTGATCTGGCACAACTTCACCTACTGCATGGAAAAGTGAATCAGTTCTGAATGATCACAGAACCGCAGAAACAGTTAGAGACAGAACTACTTTCTTATGATACTGTGTCCTTCATCAGAGTCAGCTTACATATTTTTATAGTGTTCCTCAATGGACAAGGATAAGATAAGATAAGATAAGATAAGATAAGATAAGATGAACCTTTATTAATCCCCATAGGGAAATTCAGTTTTTACATTCTGTTGTTAATTTCACACAGTTCACATACCTGCATTAATGGAGAGATGTCAGAGTGGGGGGGCTGCTCCTGACAAGCGCCCCGAGCAGTTGGGGGTTTGGTGCCTTGCTCAGGGGCACCTCGGCAGTGCCCAAGAGGTAAACTGGCACCTCTCCAGCTACCAGTTGGTCTTGGTCCATGTTGGGACTTGAACCGGTGACCCTCCGATTCCTACGCCAAGTCCCTACGGACTGAGCTACTGCCGCCCCAGGAGCCTCATTTGCTAGAGTAGCTTTCTATTGAGGTTCTTCTCTTGTCAGTACCCACCAAATATGGTCTACCTATATTCAGCATTAGAACCCTCAGGAATTTGACTGGTGTAAAACCACATAGACTTGTTTTGATAAGACTTGAGACTTGACTTGGACTTGTCCCAAAAGACCCACCAGTTCTGTTCTGGGCACTAGAACGTAAACAGCCCTGAGTACCGACGACATCATGGATGCAGATTACAGTTTACAAATGTGCCGCAGGTTACCGTTTTGAGTTTAACTTCCCTGACCTGAGTGTGTGACGCACACAGTCAGAAAGTAGTGTGTGAGTGTGTGTGTGTGTGTGTGTGTGTGTGTGTTGGCATTCTCGAGCTCAACCAAGCGTGATGAGCATCCCTCATCATGACTTAGCTAACGAGCTCATCCTCAAGAAATTAGAGAGCATCCAGAGACGTGTGTGTGTGTGTGTGTGTGTGTGTGTGTGTGTGTGTGTGTGTGTGTGGTGGTTTGCTTCTGTTTGTGGGAGTGTGTATTCCTGTGAGCAAAGCTTTTGAGCATGTTTGTGTGCACGTGGATGTGTGTTGCTGTCTGGGATCTGCTGTCCGTCTGTATGTGTGTCCTCATAATGACAGTCTTTAAGGTTGTGTGATCACAGGCTTCGCCGAACAAACCCAACCAAACTACTGACTGACACACACACACACACACACACACACACACACACACACACACACACACACACACACACACACACACACAACACGGACATGCACATATGTCCACACAAACACACATGTATGCACACTTTCACTATCACTATCAAAGTTAAACTCTTTCTCTTTCTGCCTCTCTGTTTCTCACACACTCATCCTTCACAGTCAACCCACTCTAAGACCTTTCAGCCACTGTGGTCGGGTTCGGTGGGATCCTACGAAGCAGAGCGTATCGGGTTGGGGGCTATTGTTTTTGTTACGGAGACTCATCTTTGCTGGGATTACTGACCTTTAAAGACGGCTAATTAGAGAGGTGTTGTGTCACCGCTGTGGAGAAGCGGTCTGCTGTGGGAGCCAATGACAGACCAGGATCCTCCTGGGTGTCTCGAGCAGGGACACATTATGATAGGGATGTGGTGGGCTGAGTGTACGGCTCACGCTGCCATGTGGCCGGTCAGGAAAACGCTGTACGTGGGTCCTTGTGTGTGGGCGGATTCAGAGCTGTAGACAGGAGTTAGACAGCTCATCAGTATCAGAGGTAACCGAGACGCAGTTTTCTGCAGTTTATGTTTTATTTCATATATTTATATTTCTGCACTGTTCACTTGGATGCAGCTTGTTTCTTCAGAATGAGTCATGATGTTTAGAGCTTTAATCTGTTAGTCGATAGACAAACTATTTTGATAATTGACTAATTTACTAATTTTCTTTTTTCTTATGTTAGTAAACTGAGCCTCTTTTGGTTTTGGACTGTTTGAAGACTCATTTGAAGACATCACCTTGGTCTTCTGGGGAAATTATGATGGATGTTTTTTTTAACAGATTTCTGACATATAGTGAACCTCCACTACAATTAATGTGCAATAGCTATTTTTCCTGTCTGTTTATTGTCAACACTGTATATATTGTCCCTATTTGTAATATTTCACCTTGTTTATATTCCCTTATATTTAAGGTGTCATATGTCTATCTGCTTTTGCTTAGCTTCTGTTTTTCGCACCATCCACTTTGCTGCTGTATACTGCAAATTCCCCCAAGGCATATCTTATCTTATCTCTTATTTATCTTATATACAAAATGTACAGTATGTAAAATAATACTAATCAGCCATAACATCATGACCACTGACAGGTGAAGTGAACAACATTGATTATCTGGTTCCGCTAGCTCCTGGCAGTAGGTGGGATCTATCAGGCAGCAAGTGAACATTTTGTCCTTTAGGTTGACGTGTTGGAGGCAGAAAAATGGGTGGGTGCCCATGCTGACAACTAGCTGCTGTCGGTTAATTACTCAGCTAACAAGGTGGTACAGAAGCTGCCGGGGCTGCATCGGCTCACGTCACTCACGGTTCCTCTTGTTCTGTTCTTGTAGCTCTGTAATAGGAGCTAAAGAAACGTTGTTCCAAGAACCGCGATCGCTCTTAGTTCTTGCGGTTTGGACACAACAAAAAAAGGGTTCTTCGAACTACAAAAAAGTTCCTCTGGCGTGAAAAGGCCTGCAGCTGACAAATCCCACAAAAAGACCAAAACCAACAATATGTTATCGTCTCTCGGTTCTGTCCAACCTCCCTCTCAGCTGACGGAAATCCTCAGAAACAAATCACTGCATTCACTTCTTGTTTGAAGGCTTAAATATCTCTCTCTTTACGGTCGAATATCTGAATATACCGTTCAGTGTATAACGTGTTTGTCAAGTATATTAACTTACTGTAAATGTACAAATGTTTTGTTGGGGGATGTTTTCTGTGTATTTTGAGCCATAAATCTCAACCTCAAATCTCAAGACATGTTTTTCATAGTAGTAGGCTGAATTTATGTTTTGCCTCATAACTGTACGAGCCTGATGTTTTTTTGCAAACAATAACATCCAGTCAGCCAATTTCTATATGCCTAACAAAATTTGTACACATCCTACAGCTCTTTAGTTTGTTTTAAGGATTATTTGATCACAAGGTGATTGTGACATCAGTCTGAGTGCAGGGGTGTTCAACTAAACTGTAAAGAGGCCAAATTAGAGAATGTTTCTTGAAGCAAAGGTCCAGAAGATCATAACGTCGAACTATTTAGTGTGATGTATATTTAAGTAACGTAGTCGTATTAACATCTCCATGTAATCAATACCTGACTGTCAAATCAGATGAATTCTGTACCATTCAAAAACTTTTTGACAATATTTACTGTCACGTAACACAGAACTGAACACATATGTATGACTGCAGATACGTATAACATCCTCTCATTAACTAAATAAAAGCAGGGCTGCATTTCAAAATAAGAGAAAATAAATAAAATGAAAATTGTGCATGTTCAAATAATAATCTCTGGAGCAGTCGTCTGTTTCTCTTCCTTTGTTTTCTCCACCTGTATCACCATCTTTCTTTTTCTTTCTGTCATCTTTTCATGTGTAACTTGCCTCTAACTCTCTCATCTGTCTGCACTGTATCATCTCAGTGTTTACTGCCTGGAATGCACAGACTTGATTGGCTGAGTAGGATCATGTGGGACGGCGTAACTCGCATACAGTTGGTCTGCGTGTTTCCTCATCTGCTAAACCACTACCGTAAAGATGAGAAAAGCTGCGTGGTTAAAATAGAAGCACCCCGTCAGGTTTTACATCATAACCTTCTGTTTTGGCTGCAGGTCTGAGTCCGGACTCGGACCGCGGTCCGCTTGTTGTTGACCAGTGTCTTAGTGGCTGTAGACGTCCAGAGGGAGCAATAAGGACGCCACCAGCAGCAGAGTGTTGCTGTAAATGTGCCACGCGGCGCAGCGGTGGAATGCTCAGCTCGTGTTTTGCAAGGTGCTGGGTGTGAGTGTGAGGTCAGAGGTGAGGCGTGGGGGGTGTTTGTGTTAGGGGAGGGTCTGGACGGGGTCAGAGGGTAAACCGTGGGGTAAAGGGAACGGGTTCAAGTTGTCGTTTGATGTTTGAAGATGTGTGTGTTTTGAGGGGGGTTGGTGGGAGGCGGGGTGGTCACTGTGTGTGTGTGTGTGTGTGTGTGTGTGTGTGTGTGTGTGTGTGTGTGTGTGTGTGTGTGACTGTATGCTTGTCAGTCCACCTTGTCAGAGCCAGATGTTTTGTTGTGTAACATACTGAATGAATGAATGGTTGTGTGTGTGTGTGTGTGTGTGTGTGTGTGTGTGTGTGTTATTGTCAGCAGGTCAGTGAGATAACCGCTGTCAGATCCCACCAAGTGGCTGACATGTCACTCCAACCTGCAGGCCCAACCCACCCCCTATCAACACCACCGGCTGAGTGTGTTGAGTCGTCAGGTGTCTGGATAATATCACACACACACAGACACAGACACACACACACACAGACACACACACACACACACACACACACTCGACACTTCACCACATCAAACACACCCACAGACGGGAGAAGTGGATGTAGTCACCGTGACATCACCCGTTGGTTTGTGGACTACGGTTCTGAAGCTTTGAGTTTGGTATTTTAGCAGCAGCCATCTTGGTTTCTGGTCATCGTCATGTTTGTTAAGCGAGGCATCTTTATCTGTACAGCAACAGAACAATTCAAAGTGCTTCACACTAACAATCTAGGACATTAAGACATAATTTAAACAGTCCTAAAAACATAAAACTTTAAAGGGTAAAAGTCACAGATCAGCATAAGATCATTATTTGGTTTAATAAAAGGCAGCAAACAGGAAAGTTTGAAGCTTTATTTAGCAGAACTCAGAGTTGGAGCCGTCCCTCAATATACTGGGAGCTTGTTCTGAACTGAACTGAACGCTGCTTATACACTGACTCAGGGGACACTACGCAGACCTGATCCAGACCACATGAGAGGTCTGGATGGTCCATAACACAGCAGAAGATCAGAAATGTATTCTGGCGCTAAACCAGTTAGTGCTTTGTAAACCAGCAGGAGGACTTTGACATCAGTTCTCTGAGAGACAGGGAGTATTGTATTGAATTGTAATGTATTGAAGAAGACTTGAAACTAGTGACTGAGACCATAAACTCACGTTTACAATGTTTACTGAGGTAGTAAATCAGAGAGAAGTCGGCTCATTTTCTAGAGACTTCTATACAATCAGACTTCTTTATGCAACTAGAGGAGTCGCCCCCTGCTGGCTGTTTAAGGCACTTCAGCATTGGCTCCACCTTTCAGACCCTCCAGCTGCCCACTGGTCCGGACCACACTGATCCAAAAGGTCCTGTGCTCCGTGTTTTTTCCCCCTTTGCCTCAGTGCAGATTTAACCTGGATCCTCTCCCTCTGCTGTCCTTTAGCTATCACATCCAAATCTGAATACAGATCAGCTTCTGTTCCAACTCTTCATCCTCCACAGCTGTTGTGTTTCTGATTAGATCCTCGTCTCTTCCTCGACGTCAGCGGGGCTGCTCTCCTCAGGTTACATGCAAATACACAAAACTCGCACCTGGGAGATACCCAGAACAAGCCACAGGCCTGTAGTGGTGGCTGCGCCACAGGAAGTGCCTTGCTCAACGGCAACTCAACACCTCAAAGAAATCTAATCTCCCTCTTTGATGATGGGTTTCCACATATAAATCCTCTCTGTTATCAGGCCACGGTCGCCCTCCTCTCTGCCTCCATGTGTTTTTGATCAGATCCCGTCTTCTTCCTTGACGTCAGTGCGGCGGTTTGTTTTCATACAGACTGCAGATGATGAGAGTTTATACCACTGCGATATGAAACAAACAAGGCCGCAGAGCTCCGCAGGAAAACTATATTCAAGATGTCTTCAAGGTAGCCAGTTAATTTGCTATATACAATATATTATAATGATGTTGCGTCAACAACATATCATGACTAAATTACTTAAATTGGGAAATCACTTTAAATGTCCAGCTTTATGGATGGTAACGAGCACCCTGAACACCTTGTTCAAGAATATGAATATCTCTAAAACAAAAGACATGATCATTGATTTCCAGAAAGACAGAGCTTCCAACCAGGAGGCAACAGTTTTAAAAGGTCAGACAGTGGAGCGTGTCGACACTTACAAATATCTGGGAACTGTCAGACAATAAACTACATTTTGAGGCAAACTGTGAAGCTGTGTGCAAAAAGGGACGCCAGCGCTTGTTTTGTCTGAGAAAACTGTCCACTTTTAACACTGACAGGACCATGCTGACCTTGTTTTATCGTGCTTTTATAGAAAGTTTTTGTCTCATCTCGTGGTTTGGAAACGTGTCCCTAAAAAACAAAAACAGTTTAAATCAGACTGTTAAATGGTCAAGCCAGCTGATGGGAGAGTCTCAGCTCCATCCAGAGGACAGCTGAATCTATAATAAGAGACGACTCCCAGCCTCCTAATGGTGAATTTAAGCTGCTCCCGTCAGGTCGGAGGTTCATGGTACCTGCCTGTAGTCTAAGCGCTACTAAAGCAGCTTTATACCAGCAGCCATCAGTACTGGAAACAAGCAATAAACTGCAACTTAACTTATGTATTTATTTCTTGTGCTGTTTCTTTTATCTTGTTTCAGTGAATGGCACTTTTTGGCTTGGTATGACATATTTTTTATGGCTTTTATTACTTTTATGGCTTTTTATCCACTGATGTTTTAACTTATCTTGTTTTTTATCACGTTATCTTTTTGCCCTTTTTAGCCTAAGCACTGTCGTCACTTTGTCTTGTATTGTGTTGTTTTTGTGTTCACAATTACGAGACGACTCACTCACTGTAAACCAGATTTACCTACTGGTACAAATAAGTATTCTGATTCTGAATATTCAGCAGGTCAACGTGATGCACTGAGCCATCATGTACGGTATCTCTGGAAAACATCAACACATACTGACACAGACGCACTTTTACACTCAGATCTACGTAGTTATTTCTGTATCCTGCCTGGTGTCACTGGGATGATTTATAGCCTCTGGTCCTGTGTTAACAACACAGCTGAGAATCCCTCCCTGGGATGGAGACGTTATATTCAACACGTAGCCTTTCCATAAAGGGAACCTACTGTAGCTGTTTATACGTACCTATCCATCTCTAGATACAACATCCCTCCATGTCTGACCTCTCACTATGAGCAACGGTGGTTCTACAGGGGGCCTTTTCCCTGCTCCAGACATGTAAAACGAACTAGCAGACTAGATTTTATTGAGTGACAGCAACGACACTTTTGACTGGGCAACACAGATCTGCAGTTTGCACGATCCACACCTTGAATCATGACTCATGAGAGGCTGATTGATGGGGAAAACAGTCATTGTTCAAGCAGTAAATAGGATGCAGAGCAGTATCAATAAAATGTAATATGCAACATATATTGTGCTAATCTATGTTGGTTTAGCATGTTAGCATTTAAAGATCTGATACTTATCCAAAAACACAAAGCAGAGCTGAGGCTGATGGGAATGTCATTAGTTTTGCAGGTATCTGGTCATGACATGGAGACTGTGTACGTGTGAAGTAAATTTCAATCCATCCCATAGTTTTCAATAAAGAACTAAAAAGTCAACCTCATGGCGGCGCGAGAGTAAATGTCAGAGGATCACTCACGTCAGCAGGAAACACAGATAAGGGAAGACTTTGACCCACTAGTGACGCTGAAGGAAGTCCGACAATCACCACAATCAACAAAATACATCATCAGGGGACCTTGAATATTTGTGCTAAATTTCATATCCATCCATCACATAGTTGCTGAGATATTTCACTCTGAACCAATAATGTCAACCTCTCTGTGCTGCTAAAGGAAAAGTCAGGGCTTCGTCTGTCAATGTCAGTAGGATTCATCCTCTGGGGGCCATGAAAATCTGTTCAAAATTTCAGGTTCAGTTCATCTAATTGTTGTGATATTTCAGTCTGGGTCTCCATCAGACGCCATTGTGACTACAGTGAATCCGAACTGACTACAGCTACAGATGATGACTGTTAAGTGTGTTTGATCAACACCAAGAACTAGTGGTGATGAAGGTCAACTGTTACTCCAGGTCGCCTTTGTCTCGGCCAAAAAGTTGCACTTGAACACACTGCAAAGACTGCAGCCGACAGCAGCTACCACGTACATCCTGCGTCTCATCATTCATCAATCAAAAAAGGAAACCAGAAGACCGAGGACTTCGGATATACAAGCTTTTCACACCACTCTCGCTCATCACTTAGCTTCATTCCAGACAGACGTCGTTGTGAAAATATCTATTAGAATGATCAGATGAGATGGAGATGAAAAATGAGAAGAGCCTTCTGTGTGTTTTTCCTCTTGACGTTACTCGTTTGCCTGTTTTCATCACTTCCGTTTCTCTTCTCATACATGCTGTCCAGCCAATCAGAGTGGTTCCTCCCAGCCGATGGTGCCGGACACACCGCAAGAACTAGGCCAACACACGATCCTGTTATGTGGGCCTGCGCTATTAACTTTTGTCAAAGATTTACATCCATCTGAAAAGCTGTCCAAACTCTGCTCCACGGATAAAAAGCAAGATTAAGTGGATTTAAAAGGATTCACTCTCCACTTCAGCCCTGTCCACTCATGTTAAGGTGCTCCAGATCCAAGAGCAGACAGAGGGGAGGCTGCAGCTTTATTGAATGCGTGTGGAAAATTTAGCCAGTGTGTCTAAAGATCATCAGAACAAGGTGCATTTTTCTGTCTTCTTCTGGTTTGCAGTCTTGTAAACACACTGCACAATGCTGCTGTTGTCTGCAGTTACATTGTGCAAACCGCCGCTGATTCGATCACATCGCAGACTCAGCCACGAGTCTGACTCAACAAATGAGTGTGACTATCGATGCAGCTTCTATAGCTCAGAAACAAACATGCTTTGCATGAATACATGCATGTCTGTCTTCCTCGATCGCCCTCTAACATGTCCTCTCTCTCTCTCTCTCCCGCTCTTAATCCAAGGACCCTCCCTCCCAATAGGCCATGTGAGTCAACCAGCCCAGGGTTGTGGTGATTGATGACTTCAGCCAGGGCCAGGCTGCAACCACAGACACACAAACACACATTACTCACCCCAAAGATAAGCAAATGGTGCGCAAGCCGCCAATGGCCCTAAGTGCTCTGCAAACACAGGTAACACTGGCCTCGTTTCAACAGGGCTCATTACTTAACCACAGGCTGCTACCTCTACATAACAAAAAAAGAAAAAACCTAAGAGGCAATATGCTGGTCTGCTTTTTTCTTGATCTGTGAGCCAAGGTCAGATCAGATCTCTGGTTCTAGTTTTCAGGGATGCCCTCAGCAATGATGATCACTCTGATGAATAATGAGACTGGGATTTATTTGACATCTCCTGGGTGCGCTGCCAGGAAGATGTGCCAGAGTTGTTGTACTTGTTATGTTCTGTAAGGTACAGACCTACATGTACCGACACTTGACATTAAGAGCTGACAGTGCAGTAAAGTACAGGTAGTGTATCAACAGACGAGCGATGCAGGCACAATTAACACATAACGAGGAGGAACCAGTTTGGTGTTCCTGCCAGAGATGCCCGCCCTGATGATGCAACGCTTTCTGGCACAGGACTGAGTACTGGAGGGAGAACATCTGGGTCAGACGTTAAGGGTGGAGGTGCTCTTAATATTTTGGGGAGGCAATGGCTGATAGCATTTTTCTATCTGGAGGAAAGTAGAGCTACAGAGACTTGAAGAATCTAGTTCTGGAGGCTCACGGTGTATCAACAACTTGAGGCGCTTTCACAAGCCAACGTTTATTCAGCTTTAGTCAAACTCTAGTGCAGTTTGTTTGGGCAGTTGTGAAAATAGTAATCGTACTCTGGTGCGGACAGAAAACCAGCTCTCGCAAGCAAACCAAATGCAGATTGCCTGTGTGGTGTTTGTTGAAATGGACACAGGTAAACGACAGGTGGGGAAAACTGACCTGCACCTCTGCAGAAGTCTGATGTTCACTTGACATCTGGGCTGAAGAGAACATACAGAATATGATAAAGTCCACAAAAAATAGTGACGTTTCTAAAGTCATTTGAGACAAACTGGAGGGGAAGGCTTGCACAGTAGATCAGAGTCACAGTGGAAAACCGTTGACAGCAAAATTTCAAAGTCTGATTCTTTGTGTAAAAGTGGCAGGTTTTGAGATGGAGATAAATTTGCTCCTTTGTACACGCCCCTCAGTATTAAATAATTATTTTCATTTGCACTTTAATTTGTGAAATGAATCAGATTAAATAGAAAACAAAAAGAATCTATTTAGCTCTGATTCGGACTAACAAAACGGACTGTCTCGATTATTACAGGCGACCATCAACCCATGATGGACTGGCTGGTGGACCGAGTCCCCGACAGGTCCAGATATTTAGCAAACTGGATCTGTAATGTGTCTACAAGGCATCGGCTCGCATCTTTGAGCCGCTCACACATGACGCTCAAGCACCAATGAGCGAGCGGCGAGACAACGCCAATTTACCACTGATCTGGGCTTTTGTCAGGAGCCTCCAAAAACTGTTGGGGAGCAAAAAAAAAATCAGGCCTCAAGTTGTATAGCCTGAACTAGGCAGTAGTAAACTATGTTGGCTGCCCTTTAATTTGTAGGTTATAACCTTTTAATAAGCTCCATCAGAGGTGGCACATCTACAGATGTGGTGGCAAAGATATTATTGTTTGAAACGTACAGAACATAACAAAGGAGGAGAAGTGGATTAGGCGGTTTGAGTGGGTTTCGGGGACGTTTTGCCGTGATTCTGGGTTGCTGTAAACTCTTCATAGCTAGCATTCAAGCCTACAGGCACATTTTTGGTGGAGTATTTCTTTAAACTGAGGGGTAACAGTGTTCACAGGGCTGCGGTTCAATGCTCAACACCCCAGAAGCTAGACGGCCTCCCTTCCACCTTCTCCATCCCCTTCTTGCGCAACAGGTCGGAGCAGCAGATGAAAGCTGCGTCCAGAGCGAGGCCCTGGCTCCAGCCCCCCTCCATCCATCACAATCAACGCCAGCAGCCGGCCCAATTAGGCCCCCGGAACACTCAGGGCCACGGCTTGATTGTTAACACTGTGAAAACACAGAGAGAAGGGGGGGCGGAGGGGGTGGATGTGGGGCGATGACGGGACGCAAAGAGCTTAGGGGGAGTTTGGAGAGAGACGGAGGAGAAGAGGGGGAGGGAGGTCAGATAGCTGGCGGCCCCATTTCCTCTCTAATGGCCTCCAAACGAGGGAATATGAGGGAATGTTGCCCAGTAAAGCAGGTGACCCGGAGGAAAGGGGGGCAGCCACACCCACCTCCGAACCCTTCATTTGATTTGGACAACACACACACACACACACACACACACACATCTGCACACAAGCCATTAAAAGAAAGAAATGGATGGTCATGCATGAGCATAATTATGCATGCAAGGCCCGTAAAAAGCACACACAAGGGAAAGCCATAAACACAAATTATGAGCAAATGCACCCCAAAGAGAGGTTATTCCTGAACATAACTGCATGTAACACACACACAAAAACATGCAGCGTCATTTCCAGGCAATCCCATAACTCCCACCACCACTAATCACTGATATGTCTCAGTTCCCGCATTGAAAAGCCATTACAGAGCTGCGGTGCTCTTGGCTAGTAAGGCTCAACTTTCCATCTTCAGCGGGACTTACAGTAAACGGCAGAAGGACACACCTGGACCGGGTAGCGCCATCCACTCAGGAATCCATTAATAAACCTGTGTGCGAGCTCTCAGTAACTGCTGACTAGTTTCAAAAAGTACTTTGTATAGATCTGTATAGATTGCTCATTGTTCTGAAACACCAGTAAGTCTGACAGCCAGTTATCCTGAAAACAAACAAAAATGCACTCTGTGTAACAACCAGAACCACGACTAGAACCACGACCAGAACCACGACCAGAACCACGACCAGAACCACGACTAGAACCACGACCAGAACCACGACCAGAACCACGACTAGAACCACGACCAGAACCACGACCAGAACCACGACTAGAACCACGACTAGAACCACGACCAGAACCACGACTAGAACCACGACCAGAACCACGTGGTTAATTACTATGAAGAATGACGCCATCGGACCTTCCTGAATTTTTTTCCTACTGGCGAAGGCATGACCCACATGTTATTGCCTTCATTTTAGGCTTTTCGCGTGTCATTTAATGCCACGTCGTTGCGGTAAAATGGTCGTACTAATGTTTAGCCAACAAAGTGATGGCAACAGCTGCAGTTAGGTTTACGCTTGGGCCCGACCAGCCGCGTGAACAGCGTGTGGCGGCTGCGTTACCTCACGCCTGCCTACTTCACACGTCCCTTGTTGACTTTCATAATGGCAATTTTAGAGAAAGGTCAGGAAACGTGTGGTAATTTGAAAAAAAAAAATAGTAATAATCTCAAAATTAAAGTCCTGTACTATATTAATTTATTGAGTCCTGCAAGTCACTGCATGTTTTACAACACCGTCCTGCACGTATTTCATAATAAAAGCCTTGTGGTAACAAATGAAAGAGTTCTGCCCACAGAAAAAAAAAAGCTTGAGGGGTTTAATTTTGAAATGAAAGCAGGACGTGCTGATTTAAAAATAAATCTTGACTTTTTTTCATGTCCATGACATCTTCTACAGCTACAGACATTGAAACTGCAGTAATGTTGCTGATATGATGTAAATATACAGTCAGAAGATCACTTTCACTGTCTGTTGCTGTCTCGCGTCAAAAATAGGCGAGACCTCAGCGAGACGCAGCTGAGACGCGTCCCATGTGGACGGTGTGGAAGCTCTAACCCGTTAACATGGACACCGAAATGAAAGACAACGGCAGCCGCCACACGCTCATCACGCGGCTCGTCAGGCTTTAGACGACAAAACCACTTAGTTAGCAAAAACATCACAGTTAGCATAAACATACATAAACAAAGCAAAATATATGTAATCAATGTAATATTATTACAGAAAACATGTCACGAACATCACTGAGGTAACGTCAGACTACGTCAACACCACCTGCCATCTCACTTTTAATTCTCCGTCACTATTTCTGAGCGTATCACACCGACACCGATGTGTTTACGCTGTAGTCAGTACAGACTGTGTGGCGTCTACATGACGCCGAAAGCAACAAAGACCTTGTTATTGTACAAAGAATATCTTAAAAATTGCTGTCATTCATACATTTGTTGAGATCAACCTGCCCAAAACACAGAACTGTTGCTTACGAAACAATCTTCTGTAAATGTTGTAAATGTGACTTTGCTTCACTCATATCTGTAAACATGGACACATTAATAATAACTATCTGCTTGTGATAACTTACCCTCTGTTACTGGATCATTTTGTTATATTAGTTAAAGTTATGACTTAAACTCTTCCTGTATTACATCGTCGTTAAACAGCATTTTGGTGAAATGTCGGGTCGTGTCTCGACCACATTTTATAGCACTTAGGAAAGGTAGTAGAAAATGAAAACCATACTGTGGTGATTCATTTTTACCTCTTCGCTTAAGATTTTGTTAAATTTCTTTTTACAACATAAATTAAATCACTGACAAAGAGGAAGATTGTGTGTAGATAATGAGAATAAGTATTAAACAAAATTTAATATCATACCCTCTAAAACTAAACAGAAGTCCCGTTTGAACTGAAACACGACTATTAAGCTTGTTTACAGGTTATTTTAGTCAACGCTGATCTATAGTGGAAACCATAATAATATAATGTGTGACAACTATACTGTAGGGTGACAACTAATCTCCTGTTTAATGCCTGAATCTCCACATAATAAACAATAACTAGGCTGAGTTTAAACATCAGAACAATGGGAACAAAAGGCTGCTGTGAAGTACAGCACTGCTCCGATAGGCAGATCAGGTTATCATTATTATTTCTTTAATCATTACAGACACTGCCAGGAACTGCAGCCAACAGGTAGAACTCTAATCACCATAACAAATTCAAGTCAGGCGCTTCAAGCTATCCCTCCTCTCCTCCACAAACAAACCTGCCCACAAACACATGTAGCTCAACTCCTTTTTTTAGCCGTTTGTACAGTTTGTTCTTGTGGATTTGGTCGATTCTGATGAAATGGAGGGTATGAGTTGTGACATGCTGCTCTCTGGTTAGCTCATTGACTGAGTCAAGGTCTGTTTTGAACCGTTTTCTCCGGCGTCCTTGCTGTATGTGCCAAGCTCTAACCAAAACCTGCTGTTCCTACCATTTCTGGTAATATAATCTCACTTCATTTGGGTTAATAAGTGAAAGCAACTGGGCTCTTTCTGTTTGTGTGAGTGTGGGTGGGTGGGAGCTGGCATGTACAGTATGACACAAAAAAATCCACTTTTTATAGCACGCATCGTGTGTGTTGTTGTGCAGCACATATGGTTATATTATATATATCAAAAGAATCTTATCAGCCTGGATTTCAAGGAGATATCCCATGGAGGCTTTACAACAAATCTGGTGAAAACATTGACATGCATGTGTGTGTTTTTGTCCTTTCATGTGCGTGAGTGCATATGTAACTGTGGTTATTAAGTAATAAATGCCGACCAGATGTCCTATATTTAGCCAGGCTCTTCATTCCACAGTGAAGGCACCAATTCTGTCGCAGCACGGCCTGTCTTTGTCCCACGGATGGGTGGTAGTACTAGTGTAACTTAAATCCATCTCTCTACGTTGGTCTCTTCCTCTGTGTCCCCCCCCCTTTCTGGAGCTGAAAGGCTGTTTTTTTTTTTTTTCTGGGTGGGGGGATCGGAGACGTGACGGATGAGAGAACCTGTTTGGTGGACTGGAGAAAGGATGTGCGGGCGTAGCTTACACCCCTATCCTCCTATACAATACAGCCTGAGCAGGCATTGCCCTGCCCACATCAGACAGCCGTGTCTGACGGGCCTGACAACAACACTAAAGGTGTGGAATTGCAATTGTGAGGGTGGATTTTCTGTGCCTTCACGCTCTCTGTGCGCTCCACCAGCGGTGCGTGTATGTCTATGCATGTGTGTGTGTTCTTGTGAGAAAGCGAGCATGTGTCCACATAGGTGATTCGACCGGAACTACGGCGAGGACGCCACCGTTAATGTGTGATTGAGCTCACTGTAAAAAACCTACACAATCAAACCAGATGTACAGATCTAATTGGCTGGCTGCCATACAGTTATGGGAAAACCCCCTCCACCCATAGAGCGCGCACACACACACACACACACACACACACACACACACACACACACACACACACACACACACACACACACAGGATGTACTGTGCTGTATGCATACAGGAAGGCTGACATGTCACGCTAAGGGGTTAAAGGGGGGTAATGATTTGCTATTATACCAAGAGGAGGGTGTGCAAACAACCCTCCGAGACGCCTCTGGGTTCAGCTCTGTGTGTGAGTCCTTCTTCACGAATTCCTTCACATTCCTGAGGATCAGTGTTAGGAAGCTCAGTGTCCTGCCAGCTGTGGGTAGGTTTAATGCGTCTGCCACTCACTGTCGCAGCACTTCTGCACAGTAAAGTGACGGCAGCACTTCCTGCTTTTCCCCTACTCGCACCTGGAGCTGGTCGACATTCAGCCTCTCGCTCAAGGCCACTTTTTCTCCGTGTGTGGGCATACATGTGTGCGTGCAAATTATGCAGAAAACTGAAGCCAACAAACTGCGAGAGGGCTGAAGCGTGATGACGCTAATGAAGGAGTTGAAGTAACACTCACCTGAGGTGTGAATCTCTTTCTCCGTGCTGCAAGCGAAGAAGTGAGTGGCACACAAATTATGAGTTGGGTTTGGGATAATTGAGGTGCAGCAATTTGTGGCCTCATTTAAGACGGCGAAACCCTCACCAGCAGGCCGATTACCCCCGGAGGAGAGGGACTCCACAAGCAGTCCGTGAGGGGAAATCCACCCTGTAAAAGAATTTACGTGTTACTGCGAGCACGCCAACGAGCTTGTTCTGTTCAATCCAGATGTGTGAACATGATTACACCCGACCCAAGTTATAAACAAAGGTAGTACTTTGGACTGAAGTATAAAATTATTGTTGCAGTGAATCATATTCTGTAAGGCTGAAGTTCCCTTGAAGGCACTTTCCTAACGGCACCAGTGTTTAGGATGAAACCTTTCAAATTAAGAGTCACTGTGTAATGTATAATAAATCTATATTATGGCGCATCAGCTGGGGATATTTGGGCAGATTCAGACGCCTAAATGAGCATGCTGAACATGATACGCAGGCAGCTGGACCTCTCATATGATAAGTTGATTTTCTCACTGACAAAGTTATTTTTGGAACGAAACAAAATCAGTTTTGGATGCTTTTCACTGGCTCGAGGGAAATTCTAAGAAATTCTCTCTGTGTGCAAGAAAACCACACGGATGTCTTAAAATAATCTGAAACACTGCAAACTGGATGACAGTCGCAGCAGATTTTTGTCAACAAAATATTTAAAATGTTTGGCAGGACATCAGACCCAGTAAATAAACCGTTAACCGGCAGCCCAGAGCCCCTCAAACAGCTCCATTAACATGGATTAGAGACAGCCACTGGAACATCTCACTCCACAGTGGAGGACGTTGACCTCTGACCTCTCACCTTTGTCCCCGGGGTTCAGCTAGGGTTGTCTCTGCCCTGTAAGACTGACTGTTATGAAAATGTAATCCCATACATCTGGGACATTAAAACATCAAATAGGTTTAATGGCATCATCTGTTCCTGCTTATGGACACTTAATCACAAATGTATGGTGTTTGAAATGTGTGCAAAGATAAATCTGAATGTCCAGAGTACACACACTTATCTTGGTTGCACTATTGGTCAAATGGAGTTACATTTAAAACACTCAAAAGTGTGTTTTTCTCATGTTTATGTCCTCTAAAATGTAGAGACAATACTGATTAGTAGCTGAGCACATCTCTGGTAAACACCAGATTTAAAGTGGTGCTTTTATGTGATTCTTTGTGCAGAAACTGTCTGATCTGTCGACTGAATCAACTAATCACCGATCCTGGCTTCCCCTCATGGCTACCTGTTTCTTTTAGAACTGCTTTTAAAATATTAACAATTACTAACAAAGCTCTGAGAGGCCTCACCCAAAGGTTATTTAGTGGATCTATTGTTTCCCGATGTCCCTTCCCGCACTCTGAGATCCTACGATGCGTCATTCCTTTGGGGCTCCAAAGTCTGGATCAATACACAAAGGTGATCGATCCTTTGCAGTCACAGCATCTAGACTATGGAACGACCTGCCTGAGGAGACCAGGGCTGCACACTATGTCGCGTCTTTTAAAAACTCACTTTTTTTGAATTGCTTTTCTCAGATTTTATTAATGTTTGTTATCCCTGTTTTAAATGTGTTCTGTTTATATTGCTAAGTACTCTAACTACTACTGAAAGACCGGACGCCAAAACTATCGCGGCAGATCACGAGCTGGTCATGGAGCTCCGCGCCGCCATCTTGATGTGCGTCGATCAACCTCGTACAAACAGCAGTAGTGGTTGAGCTGAAGCCACATCCAGACTTTCTCAGTGAGGAAGAAAGTGCTTCCAGTCCCTTTTTTTATGTAGGAAACAAATGTTAAAATATTAATCATAGCAGAGAATCTTTACATACTTTAAAACATGTCTGGAGGGGAACTTTAAGCAATTTAACACAGATTTAGCAAACGTACCTCATGTTTTGGAAATGCCCTTTGCTGGAAACGATCAAAAGTCTCCTCCCAAACTGCTTATTTTCAAACACATGCAAACATTTTCAAGAAAAGACTATTTCCAAGAAAAGCAAGGGGCGAACGCACAGCAACACGTCTCGAATAAATCATTACGGACTGTATTCTCCTCGTGAACTTAGAGGCAAATTGCATAATTCAATAGGAAATCATGCATTAGTGGGGAAAATTTCATTTGGATCAATGGAAGGTATTGATGTCAACAGTAATGGCTGAGCGGACTGTTGTAACCCAGTTTGTGACGGAGGGGAGGGGACGGGGGATTGATAGAAGAGTTAGCCCAGTGTAGAGGCTCTTTGTCTGGGATGGACTGCAGAGATTCGAGGCCTGGCCTGGTTCTGGGATCTGGACGTCGGCCAGGACTTGAGAGGGAGCCAGCAGCGCAGAAGTGGCCGATCGGTCCCACACTGACACAAAGAGGCCTTTCTCTGGACCACAGGTCTGCGGCGGCCCGGGACTCGAACTGAGGACGTCAGACTACAAAAGGGAGGCTCACTCCACACACACACACACACACACACACACACACACACACACACACACACACACACACACACACACACACACACACACACACACACACTCCACACGAGTCTCCAAAGTTTGTTTCTTTTCATAATTTCATTACATGTCATACTGAAAAGGACACAACATTGATTTTGATCCTATTACGTGTCTCTATGCATTTATGTCTATAAAACAGGATTAATATGCATGTGTGCATGTCCTGTTCCCTTTTCAGCATTACATAACACATTAATCTGGGGCAGAAAATGACATTTTTGACACTCTATTTTCTCTTTCTCCTCCCTAAATTGCCAGCCCCCAACGCTCGTCACTCTGCAGCTTGTAAATGGGGAGAGGTCTGGCCTGGGTTAGGTCTGGCCTGGCCCCCCCTCCCCAGCCAGTTAATGAAGCTTAATTAGCTTGATTAAAGCCTAATTAGGAACTGGGGGTAAAGGGAGAGCGGTCCCTGTAAAGATGACCTTTCACCTTTGAGCTTTAGCCCCTTTCCCCTTAGATCAGAGGCACTAAAAAGGGTGTGTGTGTGTGTGTGTGTGTGTGTGTGTGTGTGTGTGTGTGTGTGTGTGTGTGTGTGTGTGAGATTGCGTCCTGTTGACACAAAGCAGCCTTGGCCTCCTTGCTGTTTTAACACAAGAAGTACACACAAACACACTTTTACGCTCACACATAATGCTCACTTTTGGTCATGTCTGCTAACCAACGTCCCCTGATCACACTGCTCATAAGAGAACATTTAAAGGATCATTCAGTTAAATAGTTTCCATGTGTTAATCATACAGCATCCTATCGGTACTCTTGAATGTGAAAAACTCCCCAAACCACAAATGTAAAGGCTCAACTCAATAAGGCGAAGGGACAGGAACCAAAACCCGGTACTAAACGAGTCCTGGGGGAAATTTATTCAAGGCTGTAGTATCAAGCTGCTGTTGAGTGAGCACCCCGTGTACCACGGCTAAGTCCTTGCTGCAGAGGCCCCAGGTTCGAATCCGGCCTGGAGCCCGTTCCTGCATGTGTCCCCCTGGGTCTCCACATTCAATACTCTGTCGCTGTCAATAAAGAAAAACAAAGCTCCAAATAACACTTTTAAAAAGGCTGTTCTGCTATTGGTATTAAATAAATTCAGAAAATTAATTTCCTTCAGTTTGGTGTGTCGGAGTCAACGGCAGAGAGAACAAAACAGTAGAGCGTGTGGTTATACTTCAGTCAAGTCGATGCAGACAATGATCGTTGCCAAAAGTGCAGCACGTCTTTTGTTAGTGAGGTCAGAAACATGAATAATCTGTCAAACCATCTAAAGAAAGTGCATCAGATATCAGATGGTGGAGAAACGCAGCGTTTTCAACAGATTAGTTCATAGCTCATCCCTCACTGCCCCGTCCACCACCATCACATTATAGTTTATAATGTTCAAATCTTATCTTACATTATAACTGATTTGCTCAAAACAATTTTGATGCTGATGCTACTCAAATGTTTATTTGAATAAAGAACCGTTAAGAGTACTGTTAAAGTACCGCATCGATAAGCTGTATCAGTAAGAGTACTAGGACCGTTACAGTCTCAACAGCGCCCATCACTAATAAGGTGTTATGAAGGCTGACACCTTTACAGTTGGACGCTGGTATTTGTATTACTCACATCTGGCTATTTTTATTCCAGAAAATGACATGTTTCCCCCAGTGTTGTAGTCTTGGCGAGGCCAGCATCTCAAACATGGTACATAATGTTTAGGCCTGCGCGAGGATAAAAGATAAATTTCAATGATTGCCTCTGGGAGATTGTGTCACTGCAGCAGGAAAAAATAAAAGACAGTAACAAGAAATGACATTTCTATGTGGGAAAACGGACAGTTATATAGATTTAATCAACCGACAGTTCAGCGGGAACATGTGCGTTGGATGAAGTGATGTATGGAGGAGAGAGGCCAGATGTAGAGGAACTGGAGAAAACACAAGAGATTCAATGAATGTACAGAAAACAGGAAAAAAGCAGTAACGCTGAAACAGTCACGCATCACAGCAGAACTAAACACAACAGTTTCTGAGGACAAACATCTGAACACATAATCTGTATAGTCTGTCTCCAATTACAGTAAAAATAAATGTGAATCATGCTTTCTCAATGTTCACACTGGAGTGTACAGTACATACTAGATCCTATGTAATGCTTCATATTAGCTTTAATCTTGATAAGAACATTGAAATGTGCTTTTTGCAGCTGAGACATAAGAACAACAGACCAGCTGTATGCTCAGATGATCTGGGATGAAATACTGTTTGCAAACTAGAGAAACTGATTGAACATTTTCACAATAAAATACCTGTAACGTTCCCATTACCAGTGTTAGACCATCTCTGAAGTAGTTAGTTTCTCTCCTGCGTCCATTTGTACTTTCAGATATCTATCCTTTATTTTACTGTTTGGCTTTCTGCTGTACAGGAGTCGCGTTGAGTTGCTGCTGATTGATTCTGTGTCAAAGGTGATGTTTCACATGACGTCGCTATGACAATAATCAGCAAAGAACAGAGTTGGACATCAGCATCAGCCACAAGCCAAATATGCAAGTGGCTGCTAGATTTGCTTCACTCACCAGCCGAAAAAAACGATAGTACATAATCTATTGTGGTTGGTAGATTGTGTAACTTTGGACAGTTAATGTTGAACCCTGGCAATGAATCCAGCCTACACTGATGGGGCGATATCTGCAGTGGAAAACAAAACTGAGAAAAGCACGTAGCACCAAAAGTGAGTCAGGTTAAGTTTATATCAACCATGCAGTGGAAATGAGACATCATAAAGCCATGCTAGCAGCCTGCAGGCACACTGTCCGTTCCCATAATCATACCACCACACTATTTAGCATGATACTAAGTCTGTCCCATTACATCGTATGTCAAATGCAGTGTGCCAAAAACACCAGGATGTCCTACCGCATCCAGTCACTTGTTGCAGTATGCAAACCAGCATGCTTTACTGGCTACTCTGACCCACAATCCTCTGCACAGCAGATATGAGAGCAAGAGGGTTCAAGGTGCAATGTTATAACAAGTAGTTTATATATTATATAATTATATGGAAACTACATGCAACAGTAGCATGCTAGCTTGCTAACATTTACGAATAAGTATTTGGAAAAAAAAAAAAAACAAAGAATAATGGTTCCTTCAGGTGTGGTGGTGTTTACCGTGTTTACTAGTTGGATCCATCTGAACGCCCCCCTCATGTCGTATTCACAACCTCCTCACCAGAAAGTTTCTGAAAGCTCCGAGTTCACGACTTGTGACGTGTTTGTTTACGTTGTGAGAAATGATGGAGCCCATAGAGGTTCATTTATCGCTGCATAGTAAGTTAATATTGTTCAGTATATTGTAATTTTAGTCATATGTTGTTTTCCTGGTAATTTTATAATCTGTCTGAGGAAAATGTTGATATTCTCAGCGACCTCATCTTTCTCTTCTGTCATTATGTCTTTACATTTCCTGCATCATGTTACCCACCAGCTAGCTAGCTAAACTGTTAGCCTCTGTGGCTTCTAGACTCGGACAGTAACGTTAATACTGCCGTTGCTTAGTGGTGTTCTTCATGACCTAACCACCTGAACGCAACGCGTCGAGTTCATGACTTCCCATGTCATAAACACGACTTCACGAGTTCCAAATAAAGGAACCAATGAAGACACGGATAACACCATGGTAGTGACCTGTCAATCACAAGGTAGCCCCGCCCTCAAGCCTCTCCTGCTTTATGGTCTATCTGACTCTAAATGGACCATAATCTACTAAATGAACATCATGTTGTATTGAAGAAGACTTGAAACTAGTGACTGAGACCATAAACTGATGTTTACAATGTTTACTGAGGTAATAAATCAGAGAGAAGTCGGCTCATATTAGGCTCATTTCTCGTTAATATTGCTGTTGCTTAGCAGCGGTGTTCTTCACGACTTCACCACTTGAACGCAACACATGACGCAAGTTCCATTTGAAGGCACCATTAGAGAAAAAAAAAATACAGTTAAATATAATTTGACCTGGTGATGAGGCTTGATGGAAAACTGAGGGACCACCAAAGATATCAGGACAAACATAAAAACACAATATTTGTTTTTGTAGTAAATGTGTGTGTGTGTGTGTGTGTGTGTGTGTGTGTGTAGAGGACATATCTGTGACATGGCAGGGGTCAGGTTGGCCTAGAGGTGATGTGCGATGTGACAGTTGAACCACTCCACCTGGTGTGTGTGTGTGTATGTGTTTGAGTGTGTGTGTGTGTTTTATAGCCTGTGAAATGAAGATGGGGGGTAAGGTGATGCAGGGAGGGGGGTAGGGGGTCATGAGATAATCAACCCCCGATCAACTCCACCCGCCAACACATACACACACATTGTCTCTCTTGGGCCTGAGATAACCGAGTCAAGGGCCCGGGGGTCAAAGGTCAGGGCCCTGGCTCACAGGGAACACATGGAAGGGATAAAGAGGCTCTGGATTCCATAAAGCCTGAGCAGGGACGGACTTATTTATGGCTGCACGGAAAACATCACAACCCAACTCCCTCCTCTCCTGTCCAGTCCACTCCCTCGCTGACGGAGAGAGACAGAGAGAGAGAAAGAGAGGTGGAGGGGAAGAGGAAAGATCCTTAAAAACATGCTGTCCAAATGGCTTCATCTCAAAGGCTCTCTGAAGGGGGCTCAAACTTTCCCTCAGAGAGGGAAAAAAACAGGGAACAGTCAAACATTGTCAGCCACAAAGTGAACGAGTAAAGAAAAGCCATGTGAGACTGCACTAAAACGGCGGGATATTGTGACAAGCGGTGGTTTTGATTTAGACCACAGAAATTAATGGCGTGTTGTTTGCTTGCTAAAAGGCACATGGCACGACCGGTCTGTGTTTGGTGCACATTAAGTCGCATAGAAAGAAGATTACCTTCAAACACGCCTGTCATTTCCACATTCGGTGTTTGTTCCACGTCTGTCTCACTGAATGTTCTACGTATGTTTCCTCGTTTCAAGTGTTTTTGCAGTCGGTTCACTGAGACATGATGCCGTAAGCTCCTTTCACACATGCACTGCAACCCTGAAGTAACTGAGACATTACCCACACGAGCCGCATGAGAGGATGCAAAAGTCCGAACCGTTTGGACCGGACATCAAATGGATTTCACCTTGTTAGCTCCAACAGCCGCTCGTTGGCTCATGAAGAGGCCAATGAAAATGTCGTAGGCTGGATATACACTGTACCATTTTTAGCCCATTTCTGGCCCAGAGTTCAGCTTCATAAGGCGTCATTTGCTGTGCAGTGTACGGGGGACCGGGGACCGATGAACTCTTTCCAGAAGTCAGAAGTTTTGGTAGTCCGTCCACCGGCTCTCGCACAACTGAAGCAGTCGATTCCCTAACGTCAGCACCTTATTTCTACTCCTTTTACAGTAATCACAGCGTAGCTAACAAGATAACAATGTAGGCTACAACAGATGCAGCTAGTGAAACACAGCTAGCTTACCTCCAATCCTCCTATTGTACAAGCCATCCTGTCGACGGCTTCCTCACCATCTGAGAGTCCATATATGCTGGCACCTCTTTTATCAGATCTTTCAGCAGAGAGGATGACACTGATGATCAAGGCAGCATTTCTGCATTATGACCCTCTACTAGCCAACAAACTTTACCTGACCCAACAAACCTTTACTGACAACAGTCAACAAAACAGCCCACGGTGGCCGACATGCCCTGTGTTTGGGTGGCAGTAGCTCAGTCCGTAGGGACTTGATCGCCGGTTCCACCCACACATGGACCAAGTACTGAGTGTGAACTGGTTGTTGGGGAGGTGCCAGTTTGCCTCTTAGGTGCTACCGAGGTGCCCTTGAGCAAGACAACAAACCCCCAACGGTTCAGCCGCCTGTCAGAGGCAGCTCCCTCTCTCTGACATCTCTCCATTAACGCATTTATTTAGCTCCTGTTTGTGCATGTATGTATTTCGGGGTTGTGTACTGTGCAAAAAAATAACAACAGAGTGAAAAAGTTGAATTTCCCCTCAGGGATCAATAAAGTGTTTCTTCCTCTTCTTTTCTATTTTAGAAAAAGACAGTGTGAGCACAAATTGTGAGCAAGTTTGCAGATCAGTTTTGAACAGCTTGATTTTTTGGTGGACTGATTTTTGGTTCGTAAACTGTTGTTTTAAAGCCTTGAGTCCCATGTTGGCCTGACGTGACACAAGAGGGTGGAGCTAAGTACAACTGAACTCTGAATAAGACATTTTTAAGTGTGTAAAACATTAATATTAACTTTCATAAAGTGAAAACACTGAGAGGGTTGAGGTTGAAAGATGTGGAGCCTTCGGATGTGGTGGTGTTTACCGTGTTTACTAGTTGGGTCCATATGAACGCCTCCCTCATGTCGTATTCACGACTTCGTCAGTGGAAAGTTTCTGACAGCTCGACTTGTGACGTGTTTGTTAACGTTGTAAGAAATGGAGGAGCCATGGAAGTTCATTTATCGCCACATAATAAGTTAATATTGTACAGTATATTGTAATTTTAGTATATTTATAATCTGTCTGAGGAAAATTATATACTCCTCTGTCGTTATGTCTTTACATTTCCTGCACAATGTTACCCACTAGCTAGCTTGCTAAACTGTTAGCTTCAGTGGCTTCTAGACTCGGACAGTAATTTTAATATTGCCGTTATTTCACAGCGCTGTTCTTTCTTCTGGAAACACAACATTGTGTAACATTAGAAAGGTCTAAATGACCAAATGCAATAATTCTACATTTGCCAAAGAGGAAGAGTTGAGAAGACAGACAGAATGGATTTAAAGAGGTGATGGGAACAAATGCAGGAGAGTTAAAGAAGACAGAGAGATATAGACCAGGAGAAGAGTGACTTGACAGAGGCCATCTGTCCTGGTTTGCTCTTTTTACTGTAGCTCAGCCGAGGGCGGTGAGCACACATCACGGTCATTACTAGTCTGTCTATTTCCAGTCTGTCTCCTTTGTCTCTGTGAGGTTGTTTGAGTCCACGGGTGTCGTCAGGTCGTTGAGCTCGTCACCTAAGAGCTCTGAGACAATCGTGGTGAGATAATGAAGACAGGAGCCAGTAACGGAGGCTGATGGAGAACAATGCAGCGGTAATGGCTCTGGAACAGTGAGGAGTTTACTGGTCCTCACGGGGACGCTTCCTTCCTGTCCTGCTTTATCAACACACAGGAAAGAAAACAACAAGTCCTCCTCCTCCTCCTCTTCGTCCTCCTCCTCCTCCCCTCCTCCTCCTCCTCCTCCTCCCAATGACTGGAGTTTTCTTTCCTTCTGTCTTTTGTCTCTAATCGTCTCTCCTAGTATCTTCTCCTGTTTTATCATCTCTTTCTCATCTTGTTTCATTTCTCATCCTCTTTGCTCTGTCATTTCTCCCGCCTCCTTCGCTCTCCTCTCTCTTCGTATTTTGACCTTTGACTCCCCTTTTCCTTTGCAGTACTTTTCACCATTTTTACTTTCATCTTCCCTTCTCTCCCAGATATATTTGGTCAAAACTGGATTTTTTTCCACATCTGTTTTACCATATCAAATATGATTACACCATAGAAACTACAGAGCAGATGTTAAAAACACACACTGCAGTGGTTCCAGTCCAGTTAGCTGGTTAAAGCTAGCTGGAGTGCAGCTAACTTTAGCTGAAGCTAATTCACCCACTTTTTTGACCCATTTCCTGTAAGTGATAAATCTACTTCAGTGCAACAGTATCTCAGTAATTGTTTGTTATATCCATAGACTGTACAGTATATAATGTCACTCATTGGTTCCTGGACTGCTGTTTTGAAGCCTTGAGTTTGAGCCATTTTGGCTGTTGGCGTCTTGATTATTGCCACTAGAAGTGACTCAAGAGCACGGAGCTAAGTACAACTAAACTACTGAATAAGATTAATAAAATTAAAATTAATATTAACTTTCATAACGTGAAAACACATCAACACTGTGGTGGTGTTTACCAGCTGGTCCCTGAACGCCCCCCTCATGTCGTATTCACGACCTCGTCAGTGTAAAGTTTCTGAAAGCTCAGAGTTCACGACTTGTGACGTGGTTGTTGACGTTGTGAGAAATGGAGGAGCCCATGGAAGCTCATTTATCGCTGCATAATAACTTAATATTATACAGTATATTGTGATTTGAAATAAGATAAGATGAACCTTTATTAATCCCTGGAGGGAAATTGAGGTGTCATAGCAGCAGCAACAGTCCAGATGAATACAGTATAGTAAAAAGAGAAGGTGCAATGAAGGAAATTGGCAAAAAAATAAATAAGTAACAGTAATAAGTAAAGTGCAGCAGGTGGTGGGTATTGTATATGCATAGCATATATATATGTAATTATATAATTAATATATGTAATTATATACATTTGGTCCAGGAATAAATACGGAGCAGATGATCAGAGTCACATGGGGGTCAGACCTTGGTTCTGGAGCCTGATGGCCACCAAAAGGAAGGACTGACCCAGACGGTTTGTAGTGAGCCGAGGGGGGATCAGTCTCTGGCTGAATGTACTCTTCCATCTTTAAAAAAGTGACAAGATAAACTACTAGACCTGCTGAAAGCTAACTTTTATAGCTGTTACACAGTTCAAAACTTCTTTTCTTTACCGTGGCGTGCTTTCTTTATCACACCCGTTGTTTCTCATCTTGCGTTCCCTGATCTCCGTTCTCTTCCACTCTCTTTCTTTACATTTTGTTGCCTAATATCTTATTGCTCTTCTCTCCATCCCAACCTCTTCAACAGCACACAGGAAGAAGACGGTCTTGTTCCCTCCCTCCTTTTCCTTATCAGTGTGTTTTCATTCTCCAAAGGGAAGTGGGAGACCTCTTCAATATGGGATGCTGCTTGCTGTTTGCCCCCCCCCCTTCCTCTTCATCCCCTGTTTATCTATGCTCACCCTCCCTCTCTCATTTCAAAGCACCCTGAGGTGGGCTGGGAGGGGAGTGGAGGGAGGAAGGCCTCTCTGGGGTTACCATAATAACTTGGCTCGCTTCAAAATCATGAGCTTTGCTGCCTGTTTTATCCAAAGCTAACCATATTACTAAACACTGTCTGATACTTGAAAGAGGATGGGACTGTTGGCCTTACACCCTCTGGAGAAACAGAGACAGTCAGACAAAGAGGAGGGAGCTGGTGGAGCTGAGCCGTTCAGGATGTTGTGTTTCCAGAAGAAAGAGAGACAGAGGAGGAGGAAGTATTTTTAAATATTTTCTTTTCCTCTATTGTCTGTCTGCAGGCTCCTACTTTAGAGTTTGGAGGTCACAGAGAAATATGGCACAAAAAAGCTGATAGCATTACTGTCAAGCACCTACTGGATTAATCACTACTGTGCAACATGAATTAGTGACAGGAACAAGTGACTTGAGCCATCACTTTACAGGTAAATAACAAACAATGCCACAGCCATTACTAGGCATTCACAGGCCAGTCCATCCTCCCGGTCTGACATGCCTGGAGAGCCAAACGGGGTCTTTATCAGAGGCCTGAACCACCAAGCAGCAGCAGGTCTAGAGGTCCTTCTACCCAAACTACCCAAACATAATGAGCACTGACAAAGCCTGGAACATAAATCAACCGGTAAACAGAGAGCTTCATCCTCAGACTCAGCTGTTTCCAGACCAGCAGGACCGGTCCTAAAACTAAAGACTTACATAACCGCTGTTCAAAATGTACCACAAAGATCTGTCAAGTATTCAGTCGTCTTATCAACATGGGAGTGGACAAATATGCTGCTTTATGCAAATGTATGTATTTATTATTGGAAATCAATTAACAACACTAATCAATGACAGATATTGTCCAGAAACCCTCCCAGGTTCTGACTTTAGCATCAACAATCTGCTCCAATCATAACATGACAAACTGCAGCCCAACAGGCAACAACAGCTGTCAGTGTGTCAGAGTGCTGACTTGACTATGACTTGATCCAGACTGACTGGGACTATCATGAAGTGGGCATGTCTGTAAAGGGGAGACTGGTGGGGACCCAGAGAACCCATTTACATCCACACATCTGGAGGTCAGAGGTCAAGGGACCCCTTTGGAAATGGACAAGACAGTTTTTCCTCAACAAGTTTGGAGCGTAATTTAACCTCCTGTGGTTGGCACCAGAGGATTCCTCAAGGTTTCTAGTTTGATATGATACCAGTATCTTCATGGGCCACTACAACCTCTGAAATATTGATTGCATTAAAGTGTCAAAGAAATTGTTGATGTTAAAAGGAATTTGCCTTAACACCTTATTACTGCGTCAAATTAACAAAAACATATAAAATATGTTGCTTTCACCAGTTGGCAATTTGAGTATTTCTTTGAGGACTAGAAGCATTTTTCTGACCTGATTTCTGTTTCGTCTCATGGTGCCGACTAACTTATTACTTCGGCCATGTTTTCAGTTTGATTCGTTGGTTTCTTTGTCAGCGGGATTACAGAAAACCTACTGGCCCGATTTTCATGAAACTTGGTGGAAGGATGTAGCATGGGCCAAGGGAGAGCCCATTACAGGTACAGTGTGTAGGGTTTCGAATTACATAATTACACAATAGTGTTGTTAATATTTCCAGATATATACAGGGCTGCACTCGGAGGTCTGTGCTCTCTTCTACACTGACGTGAACACACACCGTCAGCATGGGTTACTGGTGTGTTACTGCGCTCTACCCACTGTCATACAGACCCATAAACACATGGATGAATGGAGGGACAGATGGATGGATGGATGGATGGATGGATGGATGGGAGGTTAAATGTCTGTCATTTAGTTAGTGGCACGTTGTTTGAGGACAAAGACGTGTTCTGAGAGCGACCTGTTGATTGATAGCAGAAAAAATGATTTGGTTAAAGTTTAAACTAACATGCAGGCTTGCCACCACTCTCATCATGGCTGACGTGCCACACACACACACACACACACTAATCTCTTTAGCATCTCCATGGAGACGTTAGTGTGAAGGCTCCACGGGGGTTTAGCAGGGCCGTGTCCTCAAACCACTGAGGCTGGGACTGTGGGGGAAAGCTAGGCACTGGGCCATGAGAGCACGCCACTGTATGTGTGTGTGTGTGTGTGTGTGTGTGTGTGTGTGTGTGTGTGTGTGTGTGTGTGTGTGTGTGTTTGTGCCTGCCTGCCTACATGCCCTTTTGCATTTTCATGAAGTTAATCCCGGCTCGGCCAAGCGAGTCTGGCTGTGCATAAATAATCACTTTAGGAGAAGTTCAAACAGCATCAGTATGCATGACCCTCCATCTCCCTGACACCAGCAACCAGGACAACAGGCCTCTGAGCCACGGTTATCCCCTGGACCAACACGTCTGCTGGCTGCTACGCTACTGGCCTTACACCTCATGAGGACCAGAGGAAGAGAAGAAGGGAAGATGAAAGGATCTGAGCCAAATTTAACTGAAAATACAGGAAGCTGAATAATGCCTGACATGATGAGATCCAATTAGCAATACAGCTAACTGTTTTGAAAAGAAAAACATGCTCGTAGGCAGCTTTTTATAAAATGTCAAAAAGAAAGATTTGATAAATAAAAAAGAAAGAACAAAAGAGGGACATTTGGAAGAAAGAAAGGGAGGAGGGTAAAAAGGAAAGAAGAAAGACAAAGACAGAAAGAAAGAAAGAGATCTGGGGCTTAGAGGAGGATACTTCCCCTCGGCCTCCCAACGCTCTCACTAGTGGTTCGCTCCAGTGATCTAAGCCTGACTCCTCAGCTTGGTCCCAAATGGCCCTCCGCAGGTCAAATTAGCTCCAATACCGAGAGCTTAGTTGGGCTTGAAGAAACAGCTGGCACCGTGTGGGGCCTCGTAGATCCAAAATGGCCGACCAGTAACAACAGTGACGTTCACACTACCCTACACATTCCTCTCCCACAGACTTACAGCTCAGTCCAGCCTAAAGTGGGATATCTGAAACATAAACATGGACATGTTGTTCTGCTCCATAATGGGAGAAACGGTTTCCCATGATGAAGCTGTCTGGATGGGCTGGTGCTGTTTTGAGGAGCTTTCTGGTTTGCAGAACTTGAGAAACTCCAGTCTGATGTGGGCCCTGCTAGGGCTGCAAGGTGTTTTCTTTAGGAAGACGAAAAAGGAAAATGTAGGAACAACAAGGTTTTGTATTTATCATGATGACAGCATTCACCCGCTGCTATTAAAAGCTTTTCAACATGCAAACACAAGATCCTGGACTCCATGCAGCGCCGTGGCACTAGGGACAGGGGTCACTGAAAGACCCGATCGCATTAGGTCAACATTAGACCACTACAGTTAGTTATCTCCAGCAGGGGGCTCTGTTTTCGGTTTGCTTTGACTGTTTGTACAGGTATGCGATGCTCTGCCTGCAGTCTCGCTTGGATCTGCTGGGTCTGACTACGTACCTCATGCAGTCAAGAGCTCCATGAGTAAACGCTAGGCGCTATGAGTGGCAACCATGGATACACCATCTGTGCACTACTGTAGGCTGTATATCCCTGCCGGTACACCGGTGTGGTGGATCAAATATCCATAATCACAGCTCCATTTCCTGACATTTGGCAACGCTGTTTAACTTTGTGAGATAGGGCATTTGTGCTGAATTCAAGTGGTGTCAGAATAATTGGAAATGTGAGTTCCTGGCTGGTAAAATTCATGTGAATGCCCCCCTCAAGTCGAAACCACAACTAAAACTTGAAAGGTTTTGCTATACAGGATGTCAAGTGTCGCTAGTTTCTTTCTACACCAGACAGGAACTGAATCGTGTGCACAGGGATGCATGAAGCTGGAGGTGGGAGGAGAACAATATCTAGTGATGAAGGTTTGCGTAGCTTAGTAATACCAGCAAGAACTTCAATTTCCTTTCACCCCTGGCTAGGAATGATCTCACTTTGGTCCTGCCATGTTTCAACAATTATTGGATAGATTTCCATCAATCCTGATTTTGATGGTCACTAACTTTCCTCTCGCACCATCAACAGGTCAACATTTTCAGGGTTGGCTGTGGCTCCACCACCAGTGGTCAGAAGACTAGAAAAGTAAAGCATAAATGCAGGTCCATTTATATTCTGATAGTAGCGCCATCAAAAACAAGGCAGAAGCTCACATAACCCCGCTCACCCTGCTCCCGCAACTCTGTCAACCATCATACCAACTTTTAAGTTCATAAGCAAAGTTAAAAATAATCACTTAATTGAAAGACAATTAACCACCCTGGACTTACAATCTCCGAAAGGCACAACTTGACGATATTGTGAAGCAGCAATATTTTACTCCAGAAAGCAAACTGCATTTGAAAAAATCCCATTTTTTGGCCAAAATTTCAAAGATTTTGGATGGACATGTGGAGCTCTATATACCCCCGACTACGTTGTGGCAGGGTTATAACAACGTCACTGCTGTATTTTGTCCTCTATATAACCAGTAATGAATGATTTTGGACACAGGCAATATCACTTTGGGCATGTTAGCATTTAGCCAAGTATAGCCTGTGAGCATGGCTGCAGACTCTTTTACCTTTTAAGAGCATTTATGGTTTCATTTGTTCTAGCATAACTTCTAAAAATACCAAATCTTTTGGATTCCTTCCACACATATTTATGTCCAATTTCGTATTATTTGCATCTGCATCTGATATTATGCATCTAAAAACACAAGAGAATTGAATTTTATTTTGAAATACTTTCGGAGCCACAGCTGAACTCAACAGGGCCAAACTGTGTTCTGCTTAATCCAACAGTGACATGTGAACGGTAACATTATCCATGTTTGCTATGTGTTGCAATGCTTGTATTTGTGTGCGAGAGAAAAATAGCCTACTATGAAATTAAAAGCACATTGAGAATTTTTCGAGGACTGCTCGGAGCACTTTGTGGAAATCTTTATAGGGTCCCATGTGAGATATCTCACAAAACAAACTCTATTTGCCAATACTATATTCAGCACATCTTGTGCAATGGCTGACATCAACAAAAGGCCAAAGAAAAGCAAGACAGGAATGGTGGGGAAGGATTTGCACTGATGGACAGATGGAGAGATGATGAAAAAGAGAAAAATGGATGAAGAGGAAGGAGACCGTGGACGGAGGGAGAGAGTGGAAGGAGTCGGGACCATGTGCTGCTGTCAGTCTGTCTTTTAATCCCCTTGGATTTTTTCTGCCTCCCTTTCCCACGTTCTCAGTGTTAATTGATAAACACAAGGAGGGAACGGGACCCCGTGACTAATCATTGTGGCTGCTGCTGTGTGAGTGAGTGTTTCTGCAGGTCACTGAAGCCTGCAGGCTGTACTGGAGTGGCACTACGA
Source organism: Pterois miles (assembly GCA_947000775.1). NCBI lineage: Eukaryota > Metazoa > Chordata > Actinopteri > Perciformes > Scorpaenidae > Pterois > Pterois miles. Next base: position 2,849,031 of record CAMQGK010000341.1, read on the forward strand.
AGGACCTGGCAGCATCGTCTGTCTGCTGCTGCTTCATGCCAGCACCTAGTTGTCTGGTTCCCCCCAAACAGAACCACTTTAACCACATACATGAGCCAAAAACCTGCTCCATGACTCAGTGAACGCTCTGTCTGCTTTGACTCTAACCGTGATCGACAGGTACACGGATCAGATAAGTCTCAGCGTTCCCTTGTTTTTGTCTGCATGTTTGCTTTCTGTTCTCTTTTGGGTCCGTAGAACACCTTTTCCAAACCTTGTTCATTTTTCCATACGCGTGCTGGTTTGGCTCGACTCGGTTTGATCCAGCACATCAGCCCAGCATGTCGGGGATTTGCATCTCCATTACAGCAGCTCGGAATGCTAAAACTGGTGATGGAAATGCAAACCAGCATGGCCTGGTTTGACGACAGTGCTAATGGAAAGCCCTACTAAAGGGGAGCTCTGCTGATTCCACACATAAACAGCCCAAAGTGATGCCACTGTCGGCGTTGGTTGGGGCGTACCATTCCTCTGTAGCCTGCTCCACGTCTCTGCCTGAGGCTACGCTCTTATAAGGTTATCACATAACTAGTTCAACTTTTCAGCTTCAGCAGTTTCCTCCATTTACTCTTCATACTAAAACGAGAGCTTACAGTTCAGCTATAAGTCTGTGAAGGCTCTCATTCATCCAGGTCATATTCATTCTGGCAAAAATTGAATCACAGGCAACTGGACTTAGATTTGTCCCTGAAGACGTTTCGCCCCTTATCCAAGTGGCCTCATCAGTTCGAACGCTGCAGTCTGACGCTGCAGTCTGCAGTCTACAGTCTGACGCTGCAGTCTGCAGTCTACAGTCTGACGCTGCAGTCTGCAGTCTGCAGTCTGACGCTGCAGTCTGCAGTCTGACGCTGCAGTCTGCAGTCTACAGTCTGACGCTGCAGTCTGCAGTCTACAGTCTGACGCTGTCAGACTAGTGGGGACTAGTCAGACTGCAGCGTTCGAACTGATGAAGCCACTTGGATAAGGGGCGAAACGTCTTCAGGGACAAATCTAAGTCCAGTTGCCTTCAATTAAATTTTTGCCAGAATACAGTTCAGGTGTTTGCCGAAACTTTTTAGAATAAGTGGAAATGAGTCTGAGTGCTAAATCTGTAAGCTAGATATACGCAGGAAGCCCAACAAGCGGTGTAAATGACCAGGAACTGTGCTTCTGCTCCCACCTGAACTGCAGATGATGGCTGCACGACATGGATTTTAGCTAAAGATAAAGACATATACCTGGGGAGTAATAGCTGAAAATCCCCTCGGTAAAACATTCCCATTTTAACTGCAAAGTATTTGCATTACATAAAGTAAAACAGTTTTGGTTTAATTTCCCTTCCTAGATCTCCATCATTTAATCTTTAGTGTCTTGTGAGAGATTATTATTGATGTCAGAGCAACTCATGTTTTTCTGAAAGTCACCCAACAACATTAACACCACTTGGAAACAGTGTTAATGTCGTCAACAAAAACCTCCCCGCGACCTTTTACTCCATGACTAAGACAAGACGGTATCAAACATCCAAAAAAGATGTAATAAAGACAAAAAAGATGTGACTGAAATATAGTTTAAGAAATAAAAACTTTACCAAAATCTCTCGGCAGCAGGTGTTGTGTGTCTTTGAGGCAGAGAGAGGCGAAGAGAAGGTGGTAGATGACAAAAATGGAGAGATTTTGGTAACGTTTTTATTTCTTAAACTACATATTTCATCTTTCATCGTACACCAAGTGGTGCTGGTGTTGCTGGGTGACTTCCAGAAAACAATGAGTTGCTCTAATATCAATAATATTCTCATAGTGGACCAGCAGGTGTGACTGAACGGCACATCATTAATAAGCAAGCAATAAGTTGCGTTATTAATCAATCAACCTCTGTTTTTCATCAGATAATGATAAGATGAACTAAAATTACATATTCAATATAGTCTGATGACTAAACAGGACTAAGATTAAATTTTAAAAAATAGTTTACAAAAATTATTGCAGTAGCCAGAATATTTTTGGCATCATCGTAAAAAAAAAAAAAAAAAAATCATCCTTTCAGCATATTGTAATTGAAGCGTTCAGAGAGAAAACTAGACTTCTGCACCTCCTCATGGCTCCGTTTTCAGGATTTAAATAATCCAGCCCACCAATCACAGGTCACTTCAGACACGGAGCGTTCCTGTTGGCTGTGCTACAGCTGGTGGGCGGTGCTTAGTATTCCCTCAGCTGGTCTCAACATGGCTGCCGGGTCACAAACTTTCTCATTTTACAGCTAAACATTAACTACAAGATGTTTGAGAACAAGTGGGGAGAGAAATAGTCATTACAGTAACAGAATATTGATCCATATCTGATCAGCGCTGCATAGTTTGACTGTTTGATTGGAGTTCAGAGTGATTGACAGCTGATCAGAGACGGCAGACTCCAGATCAGCTCTGATTGGTTGTTTTCCTCCAGTCTGTGAAATCTTGTAGATGCCGTTACGAGTACCGGAGGACACAGAGATATGATTGTTATAAAAATACCTTTTTTAAAATCATATTTGCTCCATTTCTACCCACTGAAGCTTTAATCAAAATTACTTTTCATTGACTTAAACTGGACTAAAACGTTTTGAGTTATCGTTGGATAAAAGTAGACTAAAACTATGAAAGATAAAACTGACTAAAATGTGACTAAAACTCATTTTCATTTTCATCTCAAGATTAAGACTAAATTTAAATGACTACTGGGTCGTGGTGAGTATCTGCACAGTCTGTGGCTCAGTCAGGAAAACTGGCCAATCACAGGTTACCGTCTCAAACACACCCCTCACACACACACTAACACACACTCATAAGATGCCCCTTAGTCATACCGTGGACCACAGCGCTCACACCCACGCCTACTGCTCCCCCTCACACCACAAACTGCACTGACTCACCCACATCGCCTAACTGCTGACTCATAATCAGGAAATTAGTGGACCAGTTGGATCAAACAGTGCAACGGTTCATTCAATGGTTGCGCAGTGAAACTCGAACAAAGCTTCAGTAAATGTTGTTTTCGTCCCTTTCTGCATCGCGAGCGGTCCGCCTCCCCTCGTCTCCTTCAACAATAAAACCCTCTGACCACCGAGAACAAAAGGAAAACCCCAAACGAGAAGGAACTCAACGCTGTATTATGCTTATTTAAATTGTTCTGTGTTGACATGTGGACGCATAATTGATGTATTTTGTCTCTACGTCACACAGAATGTGGTGAGTGGTTTCATAATATATCAACATTAAAAAACTGCTCCATTAAGATTAGTTCAGCACAGATGTTTGGACCGACATGAAGCCTGAGCTGAGACGTAAAAAGGACTGACACACAAACAAAGTTGGACCGTAGGAAGACAGAACGCAAAGTGACAGGAATAAAAAACACAATAAGAAATAAAGTAAAGACACAGAGGCAGACTGGCAGTCCGTCTGATTTTTTACTTCTGTCTGCTTCTCAGTAAACATTACGGAGCATCACGTACAGATGTTTTCATAGGAAACATGAAGCTGAACTGGGAGAAATGACTTTTGCCATTTAATTTGTTTTAGTTTCATGTTGAGATTCAGTCGAACCACAACGACACTGATACCCTTCGGTCAGTTGACCCACATGACATACAGAACATACTTTCACTTATCTCCAGTGGTGTAGGGCCGTGCATACTTTGGGATGTTTGTGCTTTGAGGTTTTGAGATATCTATCTCTGAGGTGAGTGGAATTAATCTGTGGCGATAACAGCACCGAGATTACGTTCTTCAAAAATCAGCAAGGTCTCTTTTAAGAGTCAGAGTCCCCATTACAGCAATCCACACATCTTTCATAGGAAACATCTCAGGTAGAGAGTCATTCCAGGTGTTCGCGGGGATATCCAGAGACGTTATGTAGTAATGGAGACATTAGCCGTGTTTCCATTCATATTCCATTCGTCTTCTTGGGTATTATCATACCGTACGAATGTTTGTCCTTCACCTTCGAACAGCGTGAAACATGGACAATAATAGCTGACATGAATGCATTAAAACAATTTAAAACTTCATTTTCTCTCCAGATAGTGTGACAGCCTCCACTTCTTCTACTGTTTGCAGGCAGCTGTGGCTCGGAGGGTAGAGAAGGGCGTCCACTTATCAGAAGGTCGGTGGTTCGATCCCTGGCTGCTCCAGTCACAGACACTTAACCCCGATTTGTGCATGAATATTTAGATTAGATCCTGAAGGGCAAAGCTGGCACCCTGCATGCAGCCTCTGATATCAGTGTATGACTGTGTGTGTGAATGCTGACATGTAGTGTGAAGCGCTTTGAGTGTTCGGAAAACTAGAGAAGTGTTATATAAATTCGGTCCATCCACTTGCTCTATAGCCTGTAGTGACAACTTCTCACCAAACCACCAGTTTAGCTCCTCCAAATCAGCTGATGGAAACTGGCTCTTTTTTTTTCACTTAAAGTCTGGAAACTGAAACGCGTCAAAGTTTGAAGGGCCACTGACCAAGTTGTGGTGATTGATGAGTTGAAAACAAGAATGTGCTGCCTCAGCTGCACTTGTGTTTAATGCTAATTATCAGTGTTAGCATGATAACATGCTAAACTAAAGTGGCGACCATGGTAAACTTTATAAGCCTATCTGAACACCACTATATTAATGTAGTTATTAGGGACAGAGCGGCTAACATGGCTGTCGACTCTTGTTTCAGTGTAACCACAACACAAATGACTTCCATTTGTCTCCATTTGGGTTTAGTTTGGGTAAACTGACCCTTTAACTAGCTATGTTTTGCCCAGTCAGACTCAATGTAACTGCACTCCCAGACTGCAGCCAGTAACCTGGTGAGTACCATGTAGATTTAGCTGATAGGAACGATGACCTAAACTATGACAACAAGATCGAGGCTCATTAAATGAACAGGAGTATCACCATTATTCTAAACTGTATTATATTATATTAGTTTCGTGGATAATGTTTTAAACTGCAGAGCAGCCGTCCTTTGAGAAACAAGGGAGTTACTGAGACTGAGACTGAGCGAGGCAAACAGGCAGTTAGAGGTCCTGTGCTGCTTTACAGCTAATTGGAGCGATCATAATAAAAGGCCAGTAAATCCCCACCATTAGCCCGTTAAGGACAGGAAACAGAGGCTGGCTTTTATCGCTGCTTCTCCCCACTGCTGCCCTCACCTGCGGCTATGCGTCCACACACACACATATATGTACATATATATGTACAGTTACATACACCCAGATTTCCTTTCCAGGCTGTTTGGGCTGCATTAGCTCAGTCTATTTTTAGTTTCCTGTGTGCTTTTTTCATTACTGCATAGTAAACAGTACCTCTGCTCGTAACTAAGAGGGAAATAAAGATTTCTACTCCTGGACAGGATGGGGACCCAGTAATGAGGCTCTCCCTGGGGGTTGGACTGGGGTCCCTGGGGGGCCTTTCTGGCTGGAGTCTGTATGCCAGCTCTGGAAAACACACCGCTCGGTGCTGGCTGGTGGAAGGTCGCTGTGCTTTAAGTCGTCTTTTTCTTTTCTCTGCCTCCTCTGTTTGCCCTGTCATTCCTACACTTAAAGGGGGAATTCCCCTATTCTGTGGCCACGGTAGCTGGCTCTGAATGGGCCCGGCTGGGATGGGAGCGCAGGGTGGAGGTTGTGTGTTAGCTGGGGGTGGGGGGGGGGGGGGGGGGGGAGTAATGGCCCAGTGAAAGGCTCTTTTGTAAGACTCCTGCTGTTTGACAGTGGGGCTATCCTCCCAGGACTCATCTTCAGCCCCGCCACACCCACCCCGCCTTTCATATGGTAAGGCCTCCTAATGGCTTTAACACTCGCCCGCTTGCTACAGCACTCCCAAGCAACCAGCAGGCTGCCCCCTGGCAACCAACGGGGCTACCCACCCTGCCCTTGTCCACCCCTCCTCCCTCGGTAACCAACCATCGCCGCCGCCGCTGCCCCCGCAACTGCTTCTGCCCCACTGAAGCTGCCCCGGCAACTGCTTTTGACTCTCGATCAGTTCAGGTTCATTTCTGACTGCCTTGCTGGAGGGGATGGGAGGTGGGAACAGAGAGAGGAGTGAATAGGGATGGGCAGCCATGTGCACGTAGGAGCGTGCATGTTAGGGGGTACAGCTCCCATCTCTTATAACATGCACATCTGTAAAAATCACACAAATATTGCAGGTAGAAAATGCGGTGCAGAGAAACTTGTGGAGTAATTTTTCTTTTAAAGGCTACAGTGATATCTTAAAATTGAATCTGTCATTGTTGCATCTACTTGGAGGTATTTATGCATGGCTGCGAGCATTCAGGCGCAAACAGTGAGGAGAATGAGGTGTTCCTGTCAGCTGGGGGGAGCATACACTCACTGGGACTCGGCTAAACTGAGGCTGGCCTTTCCACTGGGTGCTCGCTGTTGAATTTGCATTTGAATCCAATTGTGAGTGTCTAGATTTATGCCTCTGTGAGTGGTGCCCAGCAGTGCTTTCCCTCTCTGCTCCATTCTCTTTCCCATCTTCCTTCACTGTGTTGTGCCCCTTATTGCTCCCCTATTATCTACACCCCTCCTCCACTCCACATGCCTCATCTCAGCCCGTGTTTGATATAGATTTCATGCCTCCCACAAAAATATTCTCGCTCATTACTCGATGACTGCTGTGCATGATAAGAGAAAATACGCACATGGAAATGATACTGCACTCATACTGCCTCATCCTTCACGGACATATTGTACATTTCAAAATATAAAACATAACTCAACATAAACAAAGAGATTTAAATACTAATTATATAAAGTAAACTTTACTGATTAATTAACTGCATGGAATCACAGAGTTTCTTTCCACTTGTCTGTTAGCTCTCTCTGCAGCATCATCTGGTGAGGTACTACGTTGGCTATTCAAACACATGCACGCAGCGCATTCCTGCCAGATTACTTGTAACCTGAACGCCATTTACCTCGACATCGCTGCAGGCAAAGCTGCAGTGATAACTTTCCAGAGTTGTAAAAGGCTGTGCAGTGCTTTAGTGTCTGATTCGTCCTCAAACCTTTGAATCTGTTACTCAGACTGGCCTTCCTGAGCTGTCATCCAGGACTTACATGATCTGGAAAACAGCTATGCTACTTAGGAGCTTCTGGGAAATGTAGCGTTGCTACTCCCCAAAATGAGTTTCAAGTAGGACTGTCAGTTGATTAAATATTTAATTAGTTAATCACAGTTTGTTTTTTTTTAAATATGTTTAAAATGTACCTTAAACGGAGATTTGCCAAGTATTTAATCCTCTTAGCAATGAGAGTGGGCAAATATGCTGCTTTATGCAACTGTATGTATATATTTATAAGTGAAAATCAATGCACAACACTAATCAATGCCAGATATTGTCCAGAAACCCTCCCAGGTTCTGACTTTAGCATCAACAATCTGCTCCAATCATAACATGACAAACTGCAGCCCAACAGGCAACAACAGCTGTCAGTGTGTCAGAGTGCTGACTTGACTAGGACTTGATCCAGACTGACTGGGACTATCAGAAAGTGGGCATGTCTGTAAAGGGGAGACTGGTGGGGACCCAGAGAACCCATTTACATCCACACATCTGGAGGTCAGAGGTCAAGGGACCCCTTTGGAAACAACCATGCCAGTTTTCCTCACCAAAGCAAGCGTTATTTAAGCTACAAGCTAGTCTGACCTGGTTGGTAGCGATGAATTCATCAGCTTCACTCGTTTCATGTGATGCCAGAATCTTCACTTCAGCTAAAACTGAGCCACTACAAGCTCAAAAAATCACAAATTGCATTAATGCGTTAAACTTAGTAGCGTTAAAACAAATTTGACAGCCTAGTTCATAACTTTCATAAATGAGGTAATTTCCCTTTAATAAGTATCTGATTTCTCATTAGGTATAGTCATGAGCACAAGCACATTGTAATTCATCATGACTGCTCTTAAAATGCACCGAGGATACGTCATAACAGAGCTGCCATAAAGAGCTTTGTTAGCATGCTGAATACGCTAATGTCAGTCCCACATCAGTGCTGGAGACATGGCCATATTTCACCCACAGAGTGACTTTCTCTTTTATCGAGATGAATGGATGCGGTGGCAAAGACGTGAGCGGTCAATAAAAACAGCTGAAAGCATGTAGCTGTTGAGCTTGCTAGTAGAAGGAGAGATTCATTGATAAATATAGCAGAAACGTTAGTAATGGAATGGTCTAAACCCGAATTAGCACGCATTCCTTCCCCGGCAAAACCGACCACTGGAGACATAAATTCCCCCTCAGCTCTCCTTGACTGATTGACAGGGAGCTCTCCAGCATGAATATTCATAACCACAGTCCCACCAAGCTTTCTCACAGCTAGAAGAAAAGTAAAGTTTGCCAGGGAGAGAAGATCGCTGCTGGCTGCTCACTTCATGTGGAAATGTGGGGCTTCTATTCATCTCCCTGCAGGCTGTTTCCAAAAGGAACAAGGAAGGGGAGAGCAGAGGGCCATGGGTGGTGATGGGGGGACGACGGGGACGACGGGGGGACCGGGGGCCTTCAAGTGAAAGTTGACAAGATTTAAGGATTTGCCTGGCTCAAGCTTTTGTCTCAGCTCGCAGATAATAGTGAATATACACGACTCTACATCTCTCGTTCACGTGAATTAGCCATCGTCAAAGAAGAAGAATGACTGGAAAAGGAGAATATTTCTGGGCTAGCTTAGTGCACGCAAACAACACAAAACATACAATTACTTGCTCCAGGGGGAAAGAAAAGAAAAAGCAAACGCTGGAAAAGAACTGTCTTGAAATTGATGCGTTGAGGCGACGGGTGACAGCTGAAACCCTGGGAATGGGTAGTGCTGGTTGATGGGTGGGGGGGTGATGAGGAGCTGACAGAGGCCTCTTAGCAGTAAAAGACCACTGTGTGTAATCGCTTTTAATTAGAATGTATGGAAGACAAGGCTCTCCGAGGGGATCAGTTTGCCTTAAACCTGCTTAATTATATGGGATCATGTTGGACGGTTGGGTTCGAGTTGAAAACGTCGCCGTGAGGATGAAGAGATATAACAGAGGAGGAAAAGAAAAGAGGAGGAGGAGGAGGAGGAACACTGGCACGACATATTCACTATATGGAAAAGTCATTCTAACGTTCCTATAGACACTCAGTGTCCGTACAGTGAGATTAAATGCATCAAACAGCACTTTAAGGTAGTTTTTTAAATGTCCTGTGATGTCTCCATCCCTGCAATATCACTATCAATAACCTTAAATGGGCTTTTATTAGATATATAACGTTTCTAAGGTGCTCAGTCGACTTCTTAGTCGCCATATGGTACTTTATGGTCTTCTCCAATCTCCTATGGTGTCACTGTGACATTCCTATAACATTACAATTTGATGTGCTCCAGCGGTCTGCCTGGGGTGTGCAGTGCTGAGTTTATAGCGACCTTATCATAATTTATATCCACTTTTATCTCCTATGGTTTAACTATAATATCTCTGTAGGGGTTTTAACTGTGTCTGTGGTGTCTAGTGATGACTTTACAGTGACTTTATTGAAATAGATGGCAGTTTCATCTTCCACGGTGACTTTAACTCAGCTGTAGCTGCTGACATTTAAAAGTCGTTACTAATGTCTCTATAACAACTTAAGTAATTGGATTATATGATTATTGCAGTGCTTACGAGGGCGAATGAAGTTGTTTAAGAGTGTATGTATTTTGTTTTTCAAAGTAAACGTGACAATATTACAACATTAACGCAAATCTGTTGAAATGCCACTAATTTCTTTATGCAGTCTGTCTTCTGGAGGTTGTAATGGTTCAGTTTTACAGCTAGAGTGAAGATTCTGGCATCATATGATCCATCAGTACCAAACAGCAGCTGGTGGCGAAGGAGGTGAAGGAACGCTCCTAACATCTTGATGAGGACAAACTGTCATGTCCATCTTCAAAGGGGTCCGTTGACCTCTGACCTCCAGATGTGTGGATGTAAATGGGTTCTCTGGGTCCCCACCAGTCTCCCCTTTACAGACATGTCCACTTTCTGATAGTCCCAGTCAGTCTGGATCAAGTCCTAGTCAAGTCAGCACTCTGACACACTGACAGCTGTTGTTGCCTGTTGGGCTGCAGTTTGCCATGTTCTGATTGGAGCAGATTGTTGATGCTAAAGTCAGAACCTGGGAGGGTTTCTGGACAATATCTGTTATTGATTAGTGTTGTTCATTGATTTACAATAATAAATATATACATACATTTGCATACAGCAGCATATTTGTCCACTCCCATATTGATGAGTATTAAATACTTGACAAATCTCCCTATAAGGTACATTTTGAACAGATAAAAAATGTTTGGGGAGTAGCAACGCGACATGAAGAGAAGCTACTTCTCAGGTAGCACAGCTGTTTTCCAGATCATGTAAGTCCTGGACGACAGCTCAGGAAGGCCAGTCTGAGTAACAGAGTCAAAGGTGTGAGGGTGAATCAGACACTAAAGCACTGCACAGACTTTTACAACTCTGTAATGTCAAAATGTGATTAATTTGCACTTAATCACCATTAACTATTTGATTCGATTTGTAGCCAGAGTAAATACACTTGTACAGCCAAACTCACTGTTTCCTCCTAATTCGTTGAACTGGCTAAATTAACTTCTGAGATGACGCAGCCTTGTTTAAAATAAGTCAAACAGGACAAGAAACAGCCAGATGATCACATGAATGATAAATAGATGATCACATGAATGATAAACTCGGTGCACATACTCGGTTAAAATCACCAAAATAATGTGGTTTAGATAAACTGGCTAAACAACTGACTTTTTTTTCTTATTTATTTATTTAATTTTAATATGTTATAAGATTTTATTTTTTACAAAATGATCGTTATGAAGTGAAATAATACAGGCCCAATCTCAAAGACTGAACAAATCCAGCAGTTTTAATCACTTTGTCTTGGTGGCGAGTCTCTGATTTGTCATCACTGCCACATTTGACAGTTTTCACCTGCAGATGAGACATTCCTGTTGGAGACAGTAAGCTAACCCCTCTCTGGAAAATAACGCAAACCAAGCAGCCTTCGCTGTCCAGTTTGATTTCAGTACTTTTGGCCGTCTCAAGTTCTCAAACAGTAATGAGGGTTGAGAGGTATCAGCATTTCTTTGAGCTGTGACAAAACTGTCCACTTTCTCTGACAGTAAGTTTATTGCTTATTTTGATATCTTTATAACATATATTGAAAATACAGTAGTTAATGTACTGCATCTTTTAACAATCTCATCTCAATATCAGAAAGAAACATTATTTCCAAAGTTTTGAACTATTCCTTTAAAGACCGCCTCTCGTACCCATCAGTAACACGGTGTGCTGCATTTGAGTCTAACTGAGGCTAACCCGGCCGTATACATTTGTAAAGGAGAGCGTGGTTTGTGTTTGTAAAACTTGTATACACATGATCTCACTACCAAACAAGCTCTACGCTCTACGTTGTCTCATGCACATAAACAAACTCGCGCTTGCTTATACTTTGTTAGAGTTGTGTGTCTCCGAGTGTCTTAGAGCTGCAGATAATATTCTGTTGAGATGCAGAGACACACACTGTGGGGAGCTGTCAGTGTGGGCTTTGTCAGTAATATGCTGACTGCTTGGTTGAGTTAAAGGAATGTAGTGAAATAGGAGCTCGTCCTCCTCCCTCTGTCTCTCTTCCCGTCTCCCGGTCTCGTTTCCTCCCCTGCTTCCCGCTCTTCCCTGTTCCGGGCCTCGTGGTTATCCACGCTGCAGCTTTATCGCCCATCTCCCATCTCGCATCTCCTCGCTGGACATTTCTAAGATGAGCACTGCGGTACGATACCCCTCCCTCCCCTCCTCGTTGCCATGGCGCAGGCGGTTTCCCCGTCCATCTCAAGGTCGCTAAATGTTGTCTGGATGCTTGGCCGACATGGCGACGGGGTCGAGGTCGGGCTGGTGGAGCCCGGAGACTGTGGCTGAAGTTTTTTCCAGAGGGCAGGCACGGGCGGTCAGCGGACTTTGGGTTTGAGGAAGGAAGAGGACTGGGGGGGGGGGGGTACACGTGGTCAATGGGGTCTGGCATCTCAATCTCTTCCCCCCTACCCACACTGCTACCACCACCCTGTAATGATCTCTGCGGCAGGGTGACCCGGTTCTGGCTCCCAGAGTCTCGGGACCGACGCCGGGCCACAGCGAGACGCACCGACCACTTTCCCATGGACCCGGCGCTTCCAGGCCCCTCATTACCATTTAATATCCTATAATATAACCCCCCTCACCCCCCCACTCATCTCCAAAACAGCCTCCACCAGGGGGATAGAGGGGGGTGGGGGTCTGCCCACACCACAAATAAGCCAGGATACTCAATATCCCCCCCTCTTTTATTTGGATCTAACCAGCACATAGCTGCACAACGACTCCTAGTCATTACAGACAGGCCACTAAGTAGAGGCTACTGTGAACTGGATAAATAAGCATCATGAGGACCATGCAAGAGCATCAGGAAATCAGAGTGAAATGTCGGTTTCATTCAGTGTTGGGAAATAAGATTCTGGGGTGTTGTTAGACTTGATAAATCAGAACGGGATCAGTGTTATGACATGGTGGTTTAGTGGCCTGGTTCTCCAGTTTGTTTCCCTGTTGGTCCGCCGTTAGGTGAGCAGTGCTGGTGCTTGGGCTCGATTCAGCTGCTTCATCACACTGATGTGTGATTCATCTGAAGTACAGATGCACAAAAAGTGTCAGTGTTACCTGAAGAGTGGCGGCACGTCATAATAAAGGAGTATCTTATATACTGCTGATAACAGAAGGAAGAGGAAGACGGGAGGCCTTCAGTGTGTCGACACTGTCATTTTAAAGAAAGTTGGACAACTGAAAATGAATTATTAAAGTTACAGACCGCACACTCACTGACCAATTCTTTGACGAGCTGTAAACCATAGTGACTCTATTACTGTGTGCATCCTGTTTTCCTGAACTGTTGGTTGGAACTGTAGGAGCCATGATGGGACTAGAGAACTGTAGTTGTCCACTTTCTTGGCATCTCATGCCTCTGTGACTATTGATTCTTCTGTATTGATGCTTTCCAACAGTTACACATGAGAAACGACGCATACGAACACTGAATCATGTTTCAGTTTGATTGGGAACGGAGACACGGCAGAGAGAAAAACGCTGGACAGCGTGGTGCTATTAAACCTGAGGCGTGTGCTGTTTTTCCCTGATACCGTGAACAACAAATCTGTGCTGAAATCTGCAGGAAGAGAGTTCTTAATGTTAGCTGTTAGCAGCCGTTAGCAGCACAGTCCTGATTGGATAATTAGAGGAGCTACTAACGTTAATGGGGCTGCCCACTGGTGCAGTGGTTAGCATTGTCGCCTCACAGCAGGATGGCATGAATCCAGCTCTTCTGTGTTAAAAAGCTGTTTTTCTCCCGTACCTTAAAGTTAATATAAGGAACTTTTAACTGGTTATGAAACAGTCTCAGTTTAATACTGATGCCTCTATATGACCTATATCTGAAAACAAGACCATCCACAAGAAGACTGACACGGTTATTTTTAATGTCTAATGGTCAGATTACCTGCGAAATTATATGAAATTTACAACATGCAGGTTCACTAGAAACTCTTTACGCTCAGACTTCAGCGGGGCCTCTGGCCGTGAACAGACTCAGGTCCGGCTTCACCGGAACCTTCGACCTGCAGTCGGAGCTCTGGTGGGAGGTGGAGGCCTCCTTCAGCCAGGAGCTGGTCCCCAGCTGGGAGCCAACACCGACACCAGGCTGCTGTAAGCCCAGGCCACATTGCTGGGCCTGTTGGAGGGAAGGGAGCCACGGGAGAACCAGATCCGCTTTTGTCCACAGGGACCGCCAAAATCAACACAAAAGGAAAGTTCCTCGCTTAGCTTCGCTTGTTAATGTTTACTTCCAGCAGCTTCCTCCAGTTTCTCAAACCTCAGTGAGTGAAGCTCTTCTCCTCCAGATGTGTATATAAATGCTGACGCGCATAACAGCGAGCTGCATCTGTGCTGACTCTGAGCGAATACTCCAGCCAGATATTGTTCGTGCCAAGAGCAACTAAATGCTCTTTGTTGAGATTCAAGCCAAACGGTCGAGTCGGGGATACCTTAAGTTGAGGGTGCCTTGGTCCTCAGACCACTGGACCCAGATCTCGATTTAAATCCACAGAGCCAGTAACAGAACTGCTTTGCAAAAGGAGTGAAAAACTTTCCCTCGCACTCTCATTTTCAGCTTGAAAATAATCTTCAGTCTCTGAAACCTCTCTTCCTCAGCTTCCTCCTCTACCTCCGCTACCTCACCTCCATCTTCCTCCAAGCTAAATTTCTACACCTTGCTATCGGCACTGGGTTTTTTTCATCATAATCGATTTCCAACGTGTTTTAACTTTTAGTTTTTAACAAACTTCTCTCTCTGACAAATGTGCTTTGAGCACTAAATCAAATACGGGTCAACTGAGGTCAATTTTGCATGAAATTACTACAATTATGCATATTTTCATGGAATTAATCTTGTCAGATTCATTTTCAGGAAAATGTTTAATTAATGCATTTAATCCAGAAAAATAAGAGGACATTCGCAGGGGGAAGCTCTGGTAGCAGCCGTTGCATATCCTGATGTTTACACCCATTTCCACGTCTATTTGTACATGTGCAGTATATGTAAGGTCTGCATGTGTGTGCACACGCAGTGGGGATTCAGAGATAGCTTTGGAGGCGTATTGGGTATCGAGGGGTGAGGAGCTCCTCTGAGGAGCTCATTCACAGAGCCAGGATACTGATAAGAAGCAGAGCAGAGTCGCCATGAATCCACCCTCTGTTCAGCCCCTCTCACTCCACTCTCCTCCAGCTCTTTATGCTCCCTGTGAGAAAGTGGTGGTGATGATGAGGGGAGGGGGATGAAGAAGCCCTGCAGGCTCTCAAAGTTTAATTAGCAGGATTAGAATCAAGAAGTAGGGACGGGGAAAGAAAGAGCAGCAGTAAATGGGAAAATCTGAAAAACATGTCCATCTGCAGCTGTCTGCCATTACTATCATAAAACATAAAACATATTTCTCATAAAACAATGCTAACAGGAATTACCTAATTTTATTTGTTGTCAGTAATTCAGTAAATAAGTTGATGCAGTAAGTCATCAAATAAAGTTCTTAACGGAGGATTGTGTAACCCGTTTAAAGAAAGTGGACGCATGAGTCGTAGAGTTTTTGTGTTGTTATCCAGACTGGAAACTGCTGGCAAAAGCTGCCTCCATTTTTGTTCCATGATTATTGGTCAGGCATAGCGAGGGGCAGCCTATGTGATGTGCATATGGCTGACCTGCCCCAGGGAGGGGTCCTGAGGATTAAGACCAGACAGGACTCCTGAAGGTCCGACCTTTACAGATCAACCCTGACCTCTGACCTCTCACACTGGACACACTCCTCTGTTTAAAGTCAAACTACTTCAGTGGAATCCACCTGATTTATATCTGGCTCTCTGCTCGCCATTTCAAACAGGAAGCAACATGACAGCCTGCTCACAAACTTTCTATTATTCCCTCAGGCTGCTGAGCCTGGTCTCATTTTAGACCTACAGCGTCCAGCTCGACAATTTGGTCCAAGTTTCGTGAGCCAGGCACAAAGCGCTGGATGGACTCAAGCCCACTAAGTTGAGTCTAGAGCTGTGTATTGACAAGAATCTGGTGATACAATACATATCATGATGCCAGGGAAACGTTTCCATATATTGCGATACCGTAAGCAAGGCAACATATTTCAATTTTTTTATTTTAATTTCAGGAAAACTGCCAAAGTATAAAGAACACATCAAAAATACACCATTTAAGAAGTGGCAAAAATTTATACTACATGAAAAATCTGCATAACTTTTGACCCAAACTGCATGGGATTATCATAAAGTGGGCATGCCTGTAAAGGGGAGACTGGTGGGGACCCAGAGAACCCATTTACATTCACACATCTGGAGGTCAGAGGTCAACGGACCCCTTTGAAAACTGCCATGTTTTCTAAAATTCAGCCTAACTTTGAATGTGTTATTTAGCCTCCTTCGTGACAAGCTAGTATATAGTTGGTATCAATGAATTCCTTCCTGTAGGTTTTGTAGTTTTATATGATGCCAGAAAATTCACTCTAGCTATAAGACTGAGCTCACTACAACGTTCGAATAGTTGACTCCAGTCTACTTTATGCAAATACAAACCAGCAAACACAGTGCAACCCTCCTCTGAACTCACCGTTGCTTCGCCTGCTCTCCATAGAAAATGAACAGGAAGCAACAAGACGTCTTCTGTCGAAGGATCTGGTGGAAACGTTTATGTTTCTGTTCACACACAGTGACGTAATTACAATATACAGTAAACACGGCGATGCAATGCAGTATAAAATGGAGGTGAATCATGATTTTTGATTCAGCTACTTTCACCTCTTTCACTGCTTTCAGCCTTTTTTATTATCCACAGTTGACTCTGACCGCTTTCAAGAAGAAGAAGATATTCCTTTATTAGTCCCGCTAGGGGAAATTCAATTTTTTTCACTCTGTTAACTGTCACACTGTTCACTGCTTACACTTAAGCTGACGCTTAAACTGATATGTTTTTATTGTTTTACTCAGTTTACGTATGTAAAGTGGCACTAAATCATTTCTGGACTTGGACTTAATTGACCCTTCCATGTCTATTGATCTTACACTTCAGCTGACATTTCAACTCCTTTCAGTACTTTCACTTCTGTAATGTAAGTGTGAGTAACCTACATTTACATACATTGACATGTCAACTTCATTCATTACTTAAATGAAGCTAAAACTTCTTCAAAAACTTCATCTCAGAAACTGTATTTCAACTGCCACTTCAATTTCTTCAGTTATTTCAACAATTTCCAGTGCAGATCTTTGTTAGCAAGCTTTAGCCTTTGGTTGCAAGTGTCTCTACTTATGTACGTGACCATGCATGTGTGTCCCGGAGCACTGTCAGTAAACAGTATGCTGCTGAATGTGAACTAATGTTTTCAAATGACAAATCCTTTGTCACTGTGCTCATTTTTATGATTTTAAATATACAAGGAGGAATGTCAAATCCTCCATTAGGACTTTTACAACTACAATTCTTTGGTCATGAAACATCTGCTGCAATACTTTGTCATGAATCCTCCACTGACAATATTTTGTCATCGGAATCGTCTCTATGGCAACAGTGTAATCATCATCCCAGCCCTTAAGTCATGGGAATAGTCTGGTCCAAGTCTTGGTTTTGGCTTTAGAAAGGGCCAGAGTGACTGTGTTGTCTCTGTTATTTGAGCTGTAAGAGATCTAGTGTGTGTGTGTGTGTGTGTGTGTGTGTGTGTGTGTGTAGTGACTATTGTCCAGTATATCTTTCCATCCTGCACCTGTACCAAGGACATCACCCAACCTTGAAAGGAATCCACGCGGTACACATTACTCTACTCATACGTTATGCAAATTCAAATACACTACAGATACACCAGAAAAAAGCACATATACATATATGTCTGGGGTCCACTCAATGTGGGACATTTGAGGAGCTGGAAACCCCCATAGGCTGCGAGACCGGGGTCAGGCTTCGTTATATAGGAGGTCACAGCTGCTAAAACACACAGCAAACAAAATTAGTCCTGTTTGTTTTTGAAGGAAGCCTGTATTACCCGCAGTCAAATAAACTTCATTCAATCTCCCCGACCCCCCTGGACTCTCAATCAACCCGCAGCCTTGGTCAGCACAATTTCTGCTCCATGCTGAGGTAATCTAAGGCCTGGCCTGTGTCAGTTCTGCTTGGCCTAGCTCTTGCCTTACATAAGCCTGATGCCCCCCCTCACTCGGCCAGCCCTCCCCCATCGCTTTAATCAGCTCATGCATGGCTACACTCAGCCCCTGGTCACTGGCAGGCAAGATGGTTGACTAGCTAGTTGCTGGCTATTTAATGAGCTAACATGCTGACTGACTGAAAAAACAACTTTCTAGGCTGAAGGACTAGGTAACTCTTTTCTCGGCTGCTACGCTGACTGGTTGACTGATTAAATAGCTAACAGGTTAAATGACAGAATGGTTTGGTTGTCTGAATGGCTGTTTGGTCATTAGCTAGTGAATCACTCGCCAGCTAGCTGTAGCAATTGAGCTAACCCACCTGACTGAAAAGTGTTAACATAAACACAGCTAAAGTTAGCTCTTGGTGACTGGCAAGCTGGTTGAATGACAAAATGGCCACTTAGCAGTTAGCTGGCTGGTTGACTAGTTAGCTAGTTGCTGGCTAGTTAACAAGCTAACCCGTTATAAGGACTGAATGACCAACTTTTTTTTATGGGGGAACTGGTTGGGCAACTCTTTTCTTGATGATGCTGACTGGATAGCGAACAGGTTGTTAAACTGTTTGGCATGTACTCCAACCAATATTGTAACCAGCTGCCTGACTGACTGTTTGACAAGCTGTGACCTCTTCACAGAGAGGCTCCAGCCTCATTTAGTCTCATTAGTACCAGGTCTCTGGCTCCCAGACAGGGACAGCACTGCAGGGAGGGAGGTGTGTGTGTGTGTGTGTGTGTGTGTGTGTGTGTGTGTGTGTGTGTGTGTGTGTGTGTGTGTGTGTGTGTGTGTGTGTGTGTGTGTGCGTGTGTGTGTGTGTCTTGTCCGTCATCGAAGCACAGATGTCCAGCGGATTACATCACACTGACCGCACCCTGATCTCGCTCACATCCCTTATCCCTACCACTGAACCCCCTTTTCCCACCGCCCTATTCTTAACCCTCATCGCCCCTTCACATCCACCCAGTCACAACCCCTTCACACACATTCTCCGACACAGACAATGAGTCCTGATTTATGACTCTCACCGCTGCTTTCCCACCGCCTCCCCTTCGCCTGATGACTTCATCTCCCATCACACCTCACCTCATCTTCATTAGGCTGTGAGGCTACGTGGACCATGATGCACTGGAATGTGTATTTCTACGGCTGACTGGGTCGAGATGGGAGTCCTCAATCCTTATTTAAACAGGCAGGTTCACTAAAAACACATTCTTGTTTGCAGTAATAGCCGAGATGGTGAAGGAAAGTTTACACTCACACTCACAAAAGTCTACCGTTGGGTATGATCACCAGTGGTAAGACATTTGAAAGTGCTTTGCAAAACTGGGATCCCTCCGTCAAAAAACAGCTGCACATCGACAACACTGATGGTGAAACCTTCACCTTCTCCAACCCCAACAAGAAGAAAGTTTCAGTAAAGAAGTTCTGCATAGCAGTACATAGTACAGCATACTATCCCAATATTTTGCATGGCAATATTGTACTGATACACGGGATCAAGCATCGATATTTTATCATATAAACCTTTAACCTCATAACAACTGTACGGCCAACGATTGGGCCTGACCTCTACTCTGTATTTCAGAGGTTGTATGCAGGCTTAGCTAGAGTGAAGTTATTGGTATTATAAGAAATCGATTGGTACCAACCATGTAATGTTAACTTATGAGGAAGAATGTTAAATAACACACATAACTGTGAGAAAATACTGTAAATACCTGAGGTGATATTTTGCATGTAGCTTCAGCCAGTTCTCACTGTGCTGTAACACAAGATGGCATCTGAGCTGAGCGGGATCCAGTTAGAGAAAATTTACAATAAATTTCAGCGAGGAAAAACTGGCGAGGCCATTTTCAAAGTGGTCCCTTGACCTGTGACCTCAAGATATGACAGAAGACTGAGATGAACGGAGTGAAAACACTGAAAACAGGCCTAAAAATATGGCAGTCAAAGTTAGAAATGCAAACTTGTTTTAACGGCACTAATTTAATTTAATTTAAAGCATTAACACAACTTGTAATTTTTAATAAACCTCTAAAAAGTTGACAGGCCACCATCAGACCCAGCCACTGTCTGATATTTTGGAGTGGGCTCAGTTTTAAAGCTAAAATCCATTAGTACCGACCATGTCATTCTAGCTTGTCACAAAGGAAGCTAAAAAAACGCTCCAAACTTAGGCTAAATTTTTTGTTAACCATGATTAACTGTGACAATCAGGATTAATTGCGATTAAATATCTTAATCGATTGACAGCCCTACTTATACACAAAACAGATGTTGACAAACTGCATAATTTTCAGTTGGAAAAAAGGTAATAAATCACAATGCAAAAAAGCGCAAATCACAATAATATGAATAATAATATATTGAATCGTATATTGTGATAATATCGTATCGTGGGGCCTCTGGTGAGTCCCACCCCTATAAACGGACGTGGCATGGTCCGGTACCTCGTCAGTATTTTATCAAACATATTTACATTTATCTTGTGTGTCTATACTCTTAAGCAGAATATCAATATGTTCACCCTAACTATGAGCTTAGTCCTTTCTCTCCTCTTCATCTGAGACTCCAAGGAGGCCCGAGGGGAAAGAGGAGTCGGTCTAAGAGGAGTTGGATGAGGAAGAGGAGAAAGAGGCCAAGAACATCGCCGAAGATCCCGAAGCTAAAATGTCATCCTGTTACATCTTGCTCTGTTTGTTGTCATGTAGCGAAGTGATGTCATGATTAAAAGTGTCGAGCCGCTGAAATGCTGGCGAAAGATCGGATATCCCTCCGGGGCTGAAGATCACGCTGGTGCCGGAGATCTTACATTAGAGAAAAAAAAGGGTCCTTATGTACAGTATAGATTTTCAACCCTGCTGTGACGCCCTGCTGTGTGTTCAGTGCAACGTAACCCTACTTCTCTGACCTCGGAGAAGAAAGACATACAGGCACAGAGCTCAGTGTGTTTTTGCAGGAAGGATTTCACTTAGTAGAAGAAATAAAGTAATCTAATCAGTGTAAGACGAAGCATCGCAGCACAGACCCACTGGAACGTCTTCCTGTTGGACTGTGGCGTCTTGTTGGAGCTAGCTGCAGCTCACATCCTGACAACAACAGTCTTTGTACTGTAATCAGTCCCATGCATTTGCCAGCGAGCTGCATTCTGGTCTCCCGTCTGCTATTGTCTAAAGAGACACAAGGACGTCTTTTTCCATCAAATGACACTCAGTTTAACGAGGAGCAGTTAAAAACATCAATGAAATCATGTCACTAACAGGGCTGGGATGACACACCGGTGCCCTGATTCAGTGCTATCACTATACCTGGATGTCCATATTCTGATTTTTGTTAACTTTTTTAACATTAAACCATGAGAAGAAGTTGAATCATACATGTTCATACATTAAGTAAAAGTGTTTTGATTTTCAGTATGTATACTTAACTGTATGTGTAGTGTTTACCACTCTGGATTTAAAATGTAAGGTTGCAGGTCATATCCACGTGGACCCTCCAACATTTACTGCTTTGTCGTTTCTGCTTGTTGTGGTTTATTTTAGTGATTAATATGGATATGGATATGACGTCACGTTACTCAGACCACAACAATAAACTTCCTTCTACCTTCGCATGGACTCAAATGAAGCAAATATATTAATTCTGGCATTTAAAAATCTGATTTAAAGTGGTTAAAAAAGGGATACATAGGTGAATCATTTTCCCCACCTGTAGTAACTAACAGTTGAAAACCATCAGAGAGAATATCAATGATGACAGGAAGATTACAGGAACTCCTAAAGGTCTTCTCCCTTTGACATATAATGTAAAGTATTTGTTTCTGTTCGCTCGTGGGTGAGTAATGGCTGTTAAATTAGCAGAGAGAAGACCTTTTCCCATGACATGTAACGTCATATCTGTTCCAGTTTACAGTGGATGACTGATGGGTGTTAAATCAGCGTGGAGTCCTTTTGAACCGTACTATCACTTGCCTGAAAGGTCCAAATGTCCTGCAACACTCAGAACAATCTAAAGTTGGTCCCATGTTGATCCCAGTTGCCCCGTCCTCTGTCCTCCATGTTGACCTCAGGACCACACTCTGGTCTTCGGTGTCGCCCTGATGGCCGAGCACACTCTCCCGTCTCTCTCTCTTTCTCGCCCTCGCATTCTAACACAATACGGTCACGTCCGGCCGATGAATCGATGGCTCTGTCTGGGCCATGAATGGACGGGAACGACAGAGTGTGAATAGAGCGGAGGGCAGGAAAAAGAGCAGTTTATGTGCAGAGAGATGCAGTGATGAAATAAACGGCAGTAATGGACTTGTGCAGATGGAAGACAGAGGAGGTCAGGGAGAGTTGGGCAGAAAGATGAAGACAATAACGGCGTTGCACCCCACGGGGACTTCTGGGAGGAGGTCAGAGGTCGCCGTGCTCGGGCGGGATTCATATCCGAAGCCCTGTTGGCCCTTAAACTCTGAACGCTGGTACCAGCCTTTATTACTCCAGACGTCCTCTCTCATAACCCCCCACATTCCCTCTTTCATTTTCTTTCTGTGTGAAGCTCTCTCTCGCTCTCTCGAGAATGTGTACATGACTGTTTATATCTTTAAAGCCAGTTAGATTAAACATTACATTATAATAAATACCAAGCCCTGATGTGTGTGTATGTGACTGCTCTGTTATACAGTATCTCCAGCTCCAGCAGGTTTATATTGCCGCTGCAACCGGAGCCCGTCAGACAGGGGGACCATGTCTACGCCATGCCAGTCAGGCGGAACAGGGAAGTAAACTGGGGGGGAAAGCCCATATAACGAACACACAGGGGGGCTTTTGAATTACAGCCTCGGTCTTTGGCGAAGGCCTGTGTTGGGTTAAGTGCTGGTTTGCAGTCTGGTCAGGGAAGAATCGTAAAATGTGAGGATGGTAACCTAAAAGCACTAAATTTCCTTTTCAAAAATTAATAAATTACTTAAAGTACCAGTTTCAAGAAGATGAAGTAAAATTTTAATAATCTCGGGGGTAAAACTGGACCCAGGCAGTAAATTTTATAAGCGTAGAGAAAAAATATAATAAATAAAGAGAAAATCATGGTGGTGTTTAACATAACACAACCATCAGTTATAGCATGAGAATGTAGACACATCACGAAATACATTTCCTATGTTTTGTAAGCGATATTAAATAATAGTGGTGCATACTGTGATGAAACATGAATGAAAAAAAACTGTCAATACTGTTATGCACTTACTGGTGTGGTGTTATTGTACTCAAGTATTTTATTTAAGTACAAATATGAGGTTCTTGTATTTGAGTATTTTCATTTTATGCTACTTTTATATCTGACACATGTATACTGCCTAGTTTTTTCTTCCTTTGTTGCTCAAAAAATGAAAATATGCTCCAATCAGAACATGGCAAACTGCAGCCCAACAGGCAACAACAGCTGTCAGTGTGTCAGAGTGCTGACTTGACTATGACTTGATCCAGACTGACTGGGACTATCATAAAGTGGGCATGTCTGTAAAGGGGAGACTGGTGGGGACCCAAAGAACCCATTTACATTCACACATCTGGAGGTCAGAGGTCAAGGGACCCCTTTGATAAAGGACATGACATTTTCCTTGCAAAGACTTAGTGTAAGTTTAGAGCGTTATTTAACCTCCTCCCTGACCTGTTGGTCTGACATTCATCAGGTTTTCTAGTTTCATGTGATGCCAGTATCGTCACTCCAGCTTTAAAACTGAGCCTGTTACAACCGAAAAACTGCAAGTTGCATTACTGCGTTAAAGAAAACAGTGGCGTTAAAATGAATTTGTATTAATGTGTTATTATTGCGTTAACTTGCATAACCGGAGTGACAATAAATATCTTGCATCCTGAATCATCATCCTGGTCCATCACCAGACACTGATGCACCTATTACCTTTATCATTAACCCTAGTGCTTGGTTTGGTGCTTAGTGCCCCTTTTGTCTCCAAAACTAAACACAAAAAAGGCAAAAATAGTAATGAAATAATCAAACTACTGAACTAGCTCCTGCATGCATGGTGAATGGAGTCTCGAGCCTGCTAGGGTCCTGGGTCCAGTCTTCACTACAGAGTTTGTTCTCATATGTTAATCCTGATTCCCACCTTGGAGTCACCTTCGCACACTATTAATAGGTATATGTACTAAATCTAACTTCTGGTAACACATCCAGACATTTACAACGGGCCTTTAGGAAATTCTTACTGCCCAGTATTTCTCACCGTGAGAACAAACGAGGAGCACACTTGAGTTTGTGTCACCAAAATCAACTGAAGGTCAGAGGTCAAGGGACCCCTTTGAAAATGGACATGACTGTTTTTCTTACCAAAATTTGGCACAAGATAGTTTCATATGATGCCAGTATCTTCACATTAGCTTTAAAACTGAGCTGCTACAATCTAAAAATCACAAGTTGTGTTAAAGACATTTGTGGCATTGAAGTGTTATTATCACGTTAACTTTGACAGCCCTCGTGTTTCATCAGCATACTGAGGAGCTACATTTCATTTCTTTTCCCTGCATTACCTACCCATGTAATACCATATCCACAAGTAACAACTAAAGTGTGATTAATACTTTGTAGATATGTTTAGGTATACAGCACTTTGTTAAAGATGGCATGTGAGTATGTGTTGAATTTACTAGCATTTAACCAAAATCATTATCTTTCCCTAACTTTAATCCCAGCCTAAACCTAACCAGGATGTAAACCCCGCTCTCCAGTACTACAGTTTAAGCCCACCAATCACCCATGACCACAATTACGTAGCAGCTCACTCAAAAAAACACTGCCCGATCCATGATCCAGACAGCAATTTTGTTTCCCTCAAACGTATTTGGGAAAACTAATTACAGTATACAGCACAAACATGATTTCTTGGAGAAAGCAGGGTCACAATAAAACAGACTGTATCTGTATCCATACATACTGGGATCCATCTAACAGACCGACCACATGAAGGGATCCCTCAGCGTGAGAAGGGTAGCCTGGAGTTAGAGGCCACGGTGAACTCTGGAGCTCTGTGACCCAGACATGGACCCAGAGCTCTTGGTGAGGTGTATCAGTGTTGGTGGTGTTTGGCTGTAACTGAGCCAGACTGACAGCTGTTGTCTGTCGGCTCACTCTGTCATCTGGTCCAGTCATGTACCAACGGCGTCCACGTAGCGAGCACCAACCACCCGGCTGGAAGCAGGACATATATATAGCCAGCTCTGGCATGTGTGAGGAAAGAGTATTAATATCCCATTCAAAGGAAACTCTGTACATACTGGATTTAAATGTAGAGAGATAATTACTGATGCTCTACAACAGACCTGGACAAGGAACCGGCCCTCATGATGGTTCTGCCCGGCCCGGGAGGTCTCAGACAAACCACACAATTTTACTTACGAAGCTAAAGAAAAAAAGCTTTTGTTTTGAAATGCTCACATATTGTTAGTGTGCTTCTTCCTGTCACACTTGACATTGATGTAAATTGATGTGAGTGATGTTTGAAGTAGCGTCACCTGCTGAGGCGGCACGTCTATAATAAGTCACAGAATGATTAGTATTTTTTAGCAGAGGTTGGCGGTAAAGCTGTGAGCTTAGTTTGCAACAAACGTGTCTGAATTCAAAGAAAACAACTAGAACCGTCACTTTGAGACAAAACCTGCAGACAGATCTAGAAATCTGTCTGGAGATGAGAAGGAGAGGACAGCCGAGGGGCTGCTGGCTGAGATACTAAAGCAGAGAGGAACCACAGGAGGAGAGGGAAGGGTTCATGTTAAGTTAAATGTTAAATGTAAGTGTTAATGTTGAGTTAAATGTGAAATGTAAGTGTTAATGTTAAGTTAAATGTTAAGTTTAGTTAATGGAAACATTCCTACCCTAACCAGTCAGTCCTGTACGGTTCATAGATTCCTGTATATAATGTCATTTTCTTAATAATCTGCCGTTTGGAGGGATTTTCTGTATAATAAATGCTGAAAAATAAGAATAACAGTATGTTTTCTGTAGTGATAAAATAGAGGTTACGTCTGACAGTATTTGTTTGGCCCCCGACAACAATCTGGGTTTCTCATGTGGCCCCCAGGAACAATAATTGTTCACCCCTGATCTACAACCTGGTATCTAAAGTTGCTCCAACAAATGTCGTACTGTTGTTCTCTAAGCATTAATAAAACAGTTGAATGATCATCAAAGGTTTACACCATCCCTCTCAACCAAATTCCTGCCAATTAGGCCGGATCTGAGGCGGTTACGTGTCGGGGATAATGTACAGCGAGTCAGTCTTTGTTGTGAAAGGAACGCCGTCAGGGCGATGCCGCGATGCTGACCGGACCGAAGGGGTTTATTTCACAACAATAACCTACTAGCTGTACATTATCCTGCTTATTACACAGCTACTTACTTAAGAAATCAATAATTTGACACAAAAACGGTCCTCCAGAGTCCAACAGATCTCAACACAGCCATGTAATAAGTGTCATTACTATTGTGATAATGCTTTATTCTGATTTTTAGTGGACTGTTAGGGTCCATGCAAACACAACGACTGACTGCATATACAGAACATGTATGTATGTCACAGTTCATAAGGTCATACACAGTGGTATTAACATGACTCTAATCACTGCTCATGTGTTGCACACCCTATCTATATTTAAGCATGCCGTGGGGTGTTTTAGGTGGTGCAAAGGTCAGCTGATATACAGTATGTGCTGTACATGTGGTCATAAGATGATATATTCCACCGACTGTAGTGGGACAGACTTAACAGGGTCACATCTGTGATGGCCACCATCATGGATATATTTTCCTTCATTCCTGGCTAGCGTGACTCTCTCTATTATGAGACTCTGGATTACAGATGTTCATTCATGCACCGTCTATGAAACAAACCAATGTGTTGAAGAAGAAAGATTTGTCACATTACACTTTTTAAGACCGCAAAGAATGATCGTTTACATGTCCTATTAGGACATGAGCACAAGTTTGATATTTTTATTATTGATTACTGAATCTGAATTTCATCGGTGTATGGGTGGTTTCAACAACACAATACCAGCCCGATTATAGTGGGACGCAGCCGGTGTAGGGTACGACAATTAGTGTTATGCGCGACAATCGACCGTTTATCGAGTATCAACTGCAACCAACGGCAAAGCACGAGGCGTGCGGTGGAATGGAGGAAAGATTTGTGAAGCTACATGTCAACTACAGCCCAGCCTTTTTGATGTTTCCTCGAGGGATTACCATAACCGAGTGGAAAAACCTCAGCAACCTGTTAAGTAGGCTAGTGCCATTAGCATCAAGCTTCCACACTGAAGACCGGGGGCCGACGTGTAGTCTGTCCAAGTCCCGACAAGAACTTATGATTCTTCATTGACTCATCTGACACAGTGACCGCCAAAAATATTGTGTAGTCTGAACCAGGCATTAGGTGTACCCACTTCGAATGTTATCAGCCGACTGAATGGGCGCTATCTACAGATATCACCTCATAGATATGAGTTCTAAGGGACCTGCTACACCTACTATTAGTGAGTGATATGAACACAAAAAGATGAGACCGACCTTTAGTGGCCGTAGTAGTTATGACGGGAGCAGAGGAGGAAGTCAGGTGATGGTCGTCAGGGGCCATGGATGTCAACGTTGACTTATTTCACTGGACACAACGCAGAGTTACGTAGGTTATGTAAAAAGTGTAGTTATTTTAACCCAAACCACAAACTTTTCCTAAGCCTAACCACATAGTTTTGTTTCATAAACCTAAACTGATGACACCCATTTACTCAGCTGCTAACTTTCGAACTGGGTGCTTAAAATTCAGCATGAAACTGTGTACATCCCCTGATTGTTGAAAAATAAAGGAACTGAAAAGAATGAGCCCGACAGACAGTTATTCAGTCAGGACAGCTGTAGTGTCAAGATTTCAACTGTTTATTGCAGCATTATGTATTTTAGTTTGGCTCATGTGCTGCTCTAGAAAACAACGGAGCTCATGGATGCATCCGTCTGTGCTTCTCTGCCTCTTGGCGCTCGTCTTGGTCACATGATGTGTTACCCCCATGAAGCCCACAACCAGCAAAAACGAATAAAAGTCAAACATCTTTGGAGAGCTTCTTTGGAAAGGGGAAAAGGCCCAATGAGGAGACAGAAGATGAAGAGCTGCCGACCTCCAAGAAGAAAAAGGCTAAATTTAAAAGACAATATCATCATATGGGTTTATCTCTACAGGTGATTCTCACGAGCCAAGTCCTCTCTGCATATTATAACAGTGGGTCTCCTGAGTAAAACTGCTGATAGCTGATTCAAAACCTCAGAATACTGCATTAAGACTCCTATGACCAAAACATCCCAGAAACAAGGACTGTTTCACATTGCTGAAAGACACACATAATATAAAACAAACAACATCACGTGGCTCACACGCTAACACTGACTGCTCAGCGTAACCCCTCCAACACTGTAGCGACGCATGTAAATCAGAACGGGTTGTGAGTTGTGAGGTCGGAGGCTCCAGAGTAGTGGGAGTATCTGTTTCCACACACAAACCACTCGGTCTGGTCTAATCCCCATGTCGCCTCTCTCCTCAGCAACAACTCCAGCCCTGTCCTCTGGTTGGGGCACAGGGCAGACCCCGGGGGT